>JAAALK010000084.1:4873280-4942049 GCA_019279435.1 Zizania palustris | reverse complement strand
TTCTTACTCGTCTTGAGTATTTTTGGGTGGTTCATATCCATACATATTCACATATCACACTTTGAGCTGCTTCAGTTATATGATTGAACTGCTTTACTATTCTAGCTGGTACATGTTTTTGATTACTTGTCAATGATCATGCTTTGGTTCAGTTCACTTGATATGTCTGATATCTGTCATATGCATGCCTTTTACGCTTTAAACTTGAAAAATGATCACCATTGCTTCTGGTAACTAGCATGCGTAGCTGAATGCTTTTGCTATCTGCTACATGCCTTGTAGCTAGTTCCTCACATAGATGCAGATATGCAACTTGGACATCTCTATGCTTTAACATGGAAAATATGCTATAAAAATGATAAAAATCTAAAAATGAATGAAAATTCCATGCCTTTATGCTTGAGTTGAAAAGATCCAAGTGGGTTTGCTTTGTCGCATTACATTGTTCTGGACTGCTTACCATAACAATTTGTTATGAACTAGGACTATGTAGTGTATGCCAAGACCAATGTCTTAAGCTTCTGATGGTCCAGATCTGGCCTAGGCTTGACTTGGTCGGTTAGCATAAGGTTTGACATGCAAATAAACCTTGGCAAAAATGAAAAAGGACAATGAAAAGCCTGAACTTTAAAAAGATAACAAGTTTGCTGAAGCACTTGTTTTGAACAATGCTTATCTTGGTATATATCAGTTAGCTTCTGCATCTCATGCTTTACTTTGCCTGTCAACTGGAAAATGTGGTGATGCTTTTGGTTGCAAAAATTGAAAATGTGTGCTAATGACTTTCTTTAGATATCATCTGTTGCACTAATCATGCCATGTATCTTAGACAGTATGTCCTTTGCTGTATCTGTTAGATGTTGTAATTGCAGTCAATCATATCTGAGAAGCATGCTTTCTACACTCCACCTGCACCCCAGTTGCATTCATCGCATATTTTGAAGGGGAGTTGCTTTTCAAGGGGAGTCTGTGTCTTTTTCGAGTGCTTGATGAGTCCACTTGTCAACAAGGGGGAGAAATCTTGGGATAAGAGTTCAAGGGGGAGTTTGGCTTTCTCTGGGTTTTGTTTCAGGGTGAGTTTTGTCCCTTTTGTCCCTACTCTTTTGAAATCCTTGTTTTTACATTTTGGTTAACCATAATGACCACTTCTTGCTTTTGTTTGGCTTTTGGTCATTAGGGTTAAACTTTTACTTTATTTTTTCTTCTTCTTGTTTTCTTGTGCTTTGTTTTCGTGTTTCCACATGTGTTCACAGGTACTGACGAGCTGAAGAAGTGAAGTGTTGACAATGCACTCATCAAGGGGGAGATTGAGGAGCCATGCTGAATAGCGTGGGCTCATGGCTCCAGATGTGATGAGTCATTGTCAACGATAGTCAAAGAGGACAGAAGAAGAGAGAAGGTCTACTGCGTCATGGGCCACATGTGACATAGGTACACAGGCAACAAGCGACGGTCGGGCTCAGAGAGCTGCGAAGTCAGGCCTGGCCCAATCCGGGTACATGGGCTAGAAGCAGCAGAAGACCCCACTGGGCTATTGACCAGGATTGACTTCAGGTACATGGGCGGTGAGTGATTGCCGGGCTGAGAGAGCTGCGGAATCGGGCCGGCCCAATCCGGGTACTTGGTGCAGAAGTCGGTGGAGGCTTGTCATTTTCGGTGCAAAACTGACGACCGCTGATCTTGTATCGGACTGTCTAGAAGAGAAGCCGTAGTTGCTATGAAAGCTTAGCTCCAGCTAAAGTCATCTATAAATAGGAGTTTACTATTTTGTCCCTAGGCCCACAGTCCGTCAGTCGAGTCTGTAAAAATATCCTAAGGGAAGTTTAGTCTTTTCCTTTTATTTCAACGTCTGTAAAAAAAAACCTAAGGGGCTGGTGGAATATTCCTAGCTATTAGGCAGCCTATAAATAGGGCCCCAATCCCTAGGGTTAGAGTACCCCTTTTAGGAAATCACTTTTTTATTCAAGGATTGGGTCATTTTTGATTCCTGCGCTCTCGCTCTCTTTCTGTGTGTGTGCCGCCAGGAACATTCTCCTGTTCTTCGTGATTTCATCTCATTCTTCACGAATCAGGAAGATTTTTTTCCTATCTTCCTATATGCCATGTTTTCTGTGGCTTTTCAGCTTCGTGTGCATGTGTTTTTCTTAGTCCTATGTGTTTTCCTCTCTCTGTTGCTTCTGTTCTTCACGTGAGGAGTACTAGTTCTTGCTTGTAGCAAGTAGTACCTACTCCATGTAGCAACAGTACACTAGTACTCTAGCTTTGCTTTTTCCTGTGTAGCTTTTTGATCGACTAGACTAAGCCTTGTCTTTCTCTCGCTGTTTTCTGCGAAGCCCCCTCGTTTGTGCGAAGTCCTTCTGTTCTATGGAGCAAGCTTCGACCTGACTTCTTCGAAGGCTTCGCTAGGACTCCGAACTTGAATTGTGAATCTAGCTTCGAAGTGTGCTCTGTTTTAAGGTTTTGTTCTGACATACTTCGACACTCTTTTGCGAAGCATACTTCGACAGGCTTCGGAGTTAGCTTCGAAGCATGTCTCTCTGGTAGACTTCGCTCGGAGTGTTTTTTTTGAGGTCCTTCTGCTGCTGTCTTTTTCGAGGGTCTCAGTTTGTGGGTTCGGAGCTTGCCGTTCGAAGTGTGTTTGTAACCTTCGATTTCTTGTGTGACAACACCTGCAGACTCCGTTTTCGAAGCTGGTCTGTGGTTTGAAGGTTACCACTTCGGTAGTCTTTGGTCTTGCTGTCGTGTGTTGGGCTTCGCTTCTCGTTCGAAGATTTCTTTTCTGTGAACTTTGTTCGAAGCTTTCTGATCGAAGTCTAGGCTTCGAAGTACACTGCTCGAAGCAAGCTTCAATACAATCACCACTTCGTTTCGAAGCAGACTTCGCTCTCTGCACACTTGAACTAGGCTAGACTCAACAAACCTTCGGCACTTCAATGACAACCTTCGCTAGACTTCGACAAGGGACTGCGAAGCAGGCTTCGACACAGCGAAGCAGGCTTTGAAAAGTTCTCGAACAGGGAGAAAGATTTAGAACAGTAACTTCTCATCCCATTCCATGTGTACTTAGACTATTTTACTGAGAAGTTTGATCTGCCATGTCTTGAATATTTTGTTATCTGCCTATTAGCACTATATTGGTGTTTCTCTGTTTTTGACACTGGTCTTTTCTAGGCTAGATACTTTTAGACTCAAGCAATCTGTTCAAGCTTTGCTGCTTAGTTTTTGAGGTGCGTTGGGTGTTTGGGAGCAGGCCATAGATTCGAAAGAATTTTACTGAAAAGGCGCCCATTCACCCCCCCTCTGGTCGCTACTTTCAGTCCTACATTCTGAAGCAGCGATATACTCAGCTTCTGTTGTAGAATCGGCCAACGTCTCTTGCTTGAACTCTTCCAACTCACTGCGCCTCCATTGAGGCAAAACACAAAACTAGATTGTGATCGAGAATCATCTTTCTTAGTCTTAAAGATAGCATCTATGTAACCACTTACAACAACCTCCTCTTCACCACCGTAAACCATGAACATTTCCTCAATCCTTCTCAAGTACTTGAGGATATTCTTTACTACAACCCAATGACTTTCACCTAGGTTCGATTTGTACCTGCTTCATAACACTTAGAGCATATGAACACATCTGGGCGTGTACATAACACGGCATACATGATGGATCCAATTGCGGAGGCATTCCTCAATCCTTCTCAAGTACTTGAGGATATTCTTTACTACAACCCAATGACTTTCACCTAGGTTTGATTTGTACCTGCTCATAACACTTAGAGCATATGACACATCTGGGCAGTGTACATAACACGGCATACATGATGGATCCAATTGCTGGAGGCATACGAGATCGCACTCATCTTCTCTAGATCATCAGGTATCACAGCGCACTGAGTCTTACTAAGAGAAATATAATGTTACCATTGGCAGAAAACCCTTCCTTAGAATTCTGCATTTTGAACTGTTTCAAAACCTTGTCAATGTACATACTTTGCTTAATACAATTAACTGTTTTGATCTACATCTATAGATGCTTTATGCCCAAAAGTATGCTACCTCTCTAAGATCTTTCACTTGAAAAACTATTTTTCAGTGAAGTATTGATACCATTCAACAAAGGATTGTCGTTTCCGATCAACAATATGTCATCTACATATAGGACAAAAAACACAAGTTAGCTCTCACTAGCCTTCTTGTGAACACAAGGTTCTTCTTTGTTCTTGATGAAGCCAAACACTTTGACTACCTCATCAAAACAAAGATTTCAACTACGAGAAGCTTGCTTCAATCCATAAAAGGACTTTAGTAATAGTTGACATGAAAATGTGCCCTCGTACTTGGGCTGGTTCGAACGATCCAAAACCATCGCGAGACATTGACATCGCGTTCCGACAATCCTTAAACTGTGGTAAGGAGATAACCGAGTTACTAGGCAATCAAAAAAATACAAGAAATAAAGTTCGATTAGCCGATGTGTGAGAAAATAGCTTAAACTAATAAAACCTAGTCAAACCGACTAGAACAAGACCGGTTCAACTGTGGGTCCTAGCTGTTAGACCGGCCAAAGGAAGTAGGGCAGACCGGAGTCACTCCATGGTCGGAGTGGCGGTGCAGAGGATGGGCCGAAGAGACTTCGGCGAGAAGCGGCCTCTAGTGCAAAGCATTGGCCGAAGGGGTTCGACGCGAAGCAGCCTCCGGTGCAAAGTGTTGGCCAAAGGGGTTCCAGCCTTCGGTCGATCAGACTGGAGGATAACTCCCAGTCCAACTGAGGGTGTGCGAAGGGTAGCCTCCGGAGTGCGTCGCGGAGATGACCGAAGGGGGGTTCAGCCTTCTAGCCGATCAGACCGGCGTCTAGAGCCCAATCAGAGCGGAAGGTGCGGGTGCCCCTTGGGGGTGGCCTCCGTCGTTTATGTGGAGCACCCCGAATCCCTCTGCGAGGTTCGGTCGAACCGGCCTTGTACAGCTGGTCAGACCGCTGTGTGCCGCCGCTCTAGGTGATGGCGCGGCATGGGCCCGTCAGGCCAAAGGGTGGCCTCTGGTTGGACCAATGTGTCTTGGAAATGATCTGCGGGCTCGGTGATCGTCTTGTCATGGATGGATGGTGACCAAACTTCATGGAGAAGATGGTGGCAATGAAACATTGCAAAAATATAAGAAAACTAGGGGTAATTTGGCTAGGAGACCAAATTACTGGTAAAAACAAATAAAACAGTTAAAACCCGTACAAGGGTGAAACAGAAGGTTTTTGGATCAAACCCACAAAGAACTCGCGATCATGTGGCGAAGTATAGACAATTTGCTGATCAAATTGACAAAGGGCTACTTCTAGGAGTAAAGTAATGCTAGGGCAATAAGTAGATTGAAAAGTAAAGGTACGATTCAAAACTAGGGTTTTGAGTTGATATGTGGAGATGCCCTTTGAATTGGCCTCACCCCTTTATTTATTGGGGTTGGTCTCATGTTCCCCGACACTTAAACTGAGTAGGATTCGGCCAAAAGTTGTTAAGATTTATTTATAGATAAAAAAGCCTGGAATCAAACTCTATCTCTAATTCTAGACTTGGCCGGTCTGACTCGACCTATTGGGCCGGTCTGACCAGGCCTACAAGGCCACTCTGACTGGCCTACTATGGCCGGTTGGACCGACCTGTGCTAGGGAAGGCATATTTTCGGCCCAAATTACCAAAAATTGATATTTGGACAATTTCGACCATTAATGCCAAATTTGGGTGTCAACACATGCCTCCTTGCCTTTTAGCAAACTTTAGTGAGCTAAAAGCACAACGACCCATGGGCGGTATTCCCCATATTCTTTATTTGTTCACCGACCATAAATCATCCATCTCTTGACTCGGAAGTTGTAAACTCTTGAGGACGATTTGCATAACTCAATATAAATTCATTAACTAGGGGACTAAGTTGAGGAGCCATGTTGAAGATCATGGGCCTCATGGCTCCAGAAGTGATGAGTGATTGTCACCGGAAGTCAACGATGAAGAAAGAGAGGAGACGTAGAGGAGTCGAGACCTGTCGTGTCTTGGGCCTCGTGTGACTCAGGTACACGGGCAGCGATGCGGACTATCGGGCAGAGGGGCTACGGAGTCTGGCAGGCCAAATCGGGTACATGGGCCAGGAACGACAGGGGTTCTCCTAGTCTGTTGATCAGGTTGATCTAGTTAAATGGGCAGCGAGCGATTGTTGGGTCTGAGGGAGCCGCGGGATCGGGCCGGCCCAATCCGGGTACCCGGTGGGTAGACAGCGGACACTTTGTCGGTTTTGGTGTAAAACCAACGCAACTATCTAGACTGCCCATCGGAGATTAGACGGTCCTGAAGCGAACCCATAGCTGCTACGAAAGCTCCGCATCTGGACAAGTTACTTTTAGATAGGATTTACTATTTTTCCTTTTAGGCCCACAGTCTGTGTTAGTCGAGTCTGTAAAAATCCTAACGGCATTTTGGTCTTTTCTAGTTTTTTCGGCGTCTGTAAAAAACCCTAAGGGTATTTAGTCTCACTTCATGAGTCCAATTGTCAACAAGGGGGGAATTTTTGGGTTACTTGATCTTTTAGAAGAGTGTTCTGGCTTTCTCTTGGATGTATTTCAAGGGAAGTTTTAGTCTCTCTTGTCTTTACTCTTTGGATATCCTTGATGATAATTTAGAGAGTGCACTCATTTCATTTTATTTTTGTTTAACCATAATGACCATTTTCTGGCTTTGTTCGGCTTTTGGTCATTAGGTTAAACCTTTATTTTATTTTCTTCTTTTTGTTCTCTTGTGTTTTTGTTTTTGTGTTTCCACATGTTTTACAGTCTTTGTTAGTCGAGTCCGTAAAAATACTAAGGGCATTTTGATCTTTTCTAGTATTTTTCGGCGTCTGTAAAAAACCCTGTTGTTCACTTTATACCAGATATTTTCCCTAATCCCCATAGGGTTTCCTAACTCTTGCAATTGAAAAATCCCGAGTTCACTTTATACCAGAAATTTTCTCCTGTTTTATCCCTCCTTTTTTTCATACGCCGCCACTGTTGTTCTGGATTTTTCTCCGGTGTACGACAGAAACGGCCAGCATGCTTGGTTCTTCAGAGAATCAACCATCACTCATACGCGCACGGTTTCCATCGGCCGGTCGGCATGCTGCGCTCGGCGCGTGGCAGTCACACTTCGGTGCTTGGACGAAGAAAAATCGAGCAGCGCGTCAGGGCGTGGGCTTTCAAGCTGGAGGAACATTGCCACCGGACACCAGCACTGGACTAGAAAGCATGTGAAGCGGCTGTGCATAGAACCCAACGCCGTTGAACAGCGTACGAAGACCAGGTGTGTGGGTTGTGCGTTCTAATCCAAACTGAGGGGGTGAACAGTCCTGTAGCTCGTGGGTGGTTTCTGCTTTGTTCCTTGCTGTGTGGAATGCTGGAGAGGAGATCAACATGTGACTCATGCAGCGAGCAGAGACACTGCAGCGACGCTCTCCTATGCAGAACACGTGCGAACACAAGCGAGGAGCTGCGCATGAACAGGAACAACACGACCACGAACAATAATTGATTTCTCCTCGATTTGTGTGCAGTTACTGATTTATTTTCTTGAGTAGTCTGAGATAGATTAAATAGCTACAATCTTTTTTTAATTAGATTCATGCATGTTTGTTGATATTCCTATGTGATCTAAGTGCTTGTCATGTGTTTGTTTAAATGCCTATGAACTGTTGGGTCTATCTTGTGTGTCATGAAATGCCTGTGGTGGTGAATATTTTTAGTACTTGATAATGTGCCTATCAAGCTAGTGAGTTTTTTTATTTATCTTCCTTTAAACACTTTGTTGTTGTTATTTGTTTTGGTTCTACTGATTGTCTGTTGAGGTGCGTTAGGTATTGGGAGAAGGCCATTGATTCGAAAGAATTTTTTAGGCACACATTCACCTCCCCTCTGGTCGCTACTCTCGGTCCCACAAGTGGTATCAGAGTCTGGTTAGGGTTTTTCAATACCTTAACCGGTTCTAACCCAAGGTAGCGATCATGACTTCTTCTAGCAAGGTTCCGTCCCTTGAGGTTTTTGGTTACAACTATTCGAAGACTCGCATGCGAGCCTATCTATTGAGCTATAGCTCAGGGATATGGGATATGTGTGTTGATAGCAAAAAATGGCATCAATGATTAAGATTGTCAAAATATCAATTTTGGTAATTTAGGCCAAAAATACACATGTCCCGGGTCAAGCCGAATCCCTACAGGGCCGAAGGACCATTGGACTATGGGCTCTGGAAGCTTCCATCCAACCTACAACCTTCGGCCAGGAGGCCATCAGAGGCCCACGCCGCTGAAGATTTTGCCCGAGAAGCAGGCTTCGACGGGCCTGGCCGAAGGCCCACTTCGGGCAGAGATAGAGTTGGACCCGATTCTGGCTAAGTGTTTATCTCTATTCAGCCAAATTATAACAGTTGAGATTAGAGGTATAGCCCCTATAAGTATAGAGGCGAAGCCAGTTCAAAGCCCCTCCCCCAGACACAAATCAACCACAAAGCCTAGCTTTGAACCGCATTTACTTTATCTTTACTTTTCTGTACTCTTCGTGGGTTTTCCTGGAAGCCCTCCAACGGCCACTTCAGAACAGTGGTAACCCTTGTTACTTCACCTGTGAAGTATCTGTTAATCTACGTAATAGATTGCTATCGCCTTGTTACTTCGCATGTGAAGTATCCGCTAATCTGCGTAATATTTTGCTACCTTCGCCACTAGTGCAACACTTAGCAGAATTCGGTCCTCAGGACGAATTGGTACTTCGAATCTTCTCTGTGCAGGTTACCCACGTTCAGAGCTACTTCGTCGGAGGTGTCCGAAGCTGAGAGATCGGTTTCGGAGGTTGCTAGAACACCCTTCGGCTAGACTGCTGCTTCGACTGCACGCCAACAGACTTCGCCACGACAAGCTTTGCCACGCTCGTACTCCGCTCTAGACGAAGTAGCACTCGTGCGTTGCGTCTGTCATTATTCTATATCGTACTATGTCGAAGACTTCACACCGAACCCCGCTATTAAGAGGTGATTTGTAACACCCCAAATTTTCAAAGTAATAAAAATATTATTTAATTCAATTTCTTGAATTTATTAATTTGGGAAATACCTTTAAATACCCTTCTATACCATTTTGAACTACAACATAGAGTAAATGGCCAAACCAGGGGCTGAAACTTTTTATGTATGATCCTAAGACCAAAATATATTTTTGAGAATTTTATAAATTTTTACCAAGCTTGGAAGTAGCCCTATGATTTTAATCTATTTCCTGGAATTATTTTTATTCAGAAATGTTTTGAAACAGTATTGGGCCTCCCTCCTCTCTTCTCTCTCTCCCGGCCGGCCTAGCCCGTCACTCTCGCCCGCCTCTGGCTGACAGCCCGACCCCACCTGTCGGCGCCAATCGCCTCCCCTCGCGTGCGCGCCCGACACTACGGCCCCACTCGTCAGTCCTCTCGCTCGCCCGCTCGCGCCCGCTGCTCGGTGGCCCCCACCTGTCGGATTTGTCTTCCCCGCGAGATCCGCCCCCAAATCCCCCCCTCACAGCCGAAGCAATAACGCGCCTCAGATCCCCTGCCCCGACCCCCTACCCTCAAATTGAGCCCGCCATTACCACCCCCGGTCCACGGCGATCGTTTCCCCCAATTAAACCCGACCGATTCGCGTCTAGGTTCCATGAACCGAATTCAACCCGATCTCGCCGGCATTTAAACGCGTTTATTCCCGGCCACCATCGATTACGCCCCCCTCTGCCCCCGCCGATGGCCCTATTTAAACCCCCTGGCCACCCGCATTTCACCCCACGCTCACACACTGCGAGAACGTGCAAAACGCCCTCACTCCAAGTTTTAGCGCACCTCACCGCCGCTCCTACTCCGGTCACCCCTTGCCGTCGCTGGTAACCTCCTCCGCCCTAGACAACCACACCGCTGTGACCACAAGGACGCCGTCGACCCCAGCCGCCCATCCGCCATCGACGAACCTCGCCGGAACTCCGTCGCCGACAAGAGCCCGAACCACTCCGTCGTCTACGCTCGCCGCCGACCCCGCTCCGTCGACCCCTCACCTCGCCTAAGGTACCGTCGTGACCGCCTTAGCGTCCTCTTTCCATTTCTAGGCTTAGCTCGGGCCGCCGTCGCTCGCCGTGGCCCCTGGCCCGCTCGCCGTCGTCGGAGAAGATGACCGGCATTGGTTGAGTACCCGTGCCGTGTCGGATTCAATCCCGACCACATGATCGCGATCGAGCGGCGCTAGTTGCTCCATGTGTGCGATCTAATCCACACCGTCGGATCTGGTCAAAGCGGTACGTTTTAATCTCGCGCGTTCATTTCCATTTAAAACTCGCGTTCGATCTCGTGCGTCCACGTGGTACCCTTTCGCGCGTTTTAATCGTGGCCGTCCATTATCACTTAAGCACCCCGCCTCGCCCTCGCGCTTTGGATCTGGATCCAATGGTCCAGATTGGACCGGACCACGCGCACAGTGCGCGGGTTCACCGTGGGCCTGGCTCACCGTGGACCCGAGGGGATTTGAATTTAGAAATAAATTCCAGAAACTGTTTGAAACTTGTAAAATTCATATGTGGCGCATTTGAACTCTAAAATTGTCATTTCAATTCCAGAAATTTTATAATTTTATTCTCTATATGTTAATGCAATAAAAACAGTATATTTACTTTGGACATTTCATGTTTATTTAATAAATTTTTCAAATGCCCTTAGGGTAAAATACAATTTTAATTATTTAAATTTCAGACAAGTATATATTTATTCATTCCCTGTTAAGAATGATGAAACCACTAAGTTTCCTCTGAACCATTCATTTTTAAATTAATTAGAAAACTTAAAATGAGATTATTCACCATTAAAACCCCTTTTATGAAGGGCAATATTTCATTATGGCTCATTTTAAATTATTTATGAAATGAGTTTCAGAAACATAGTAACTTGCTTTCTTCAAACCAAATCAACCAAAACCTATATGATTGGTGTGTGGCTTTAGATTGTTTAAATTGAATGTTGTATTTATTTCATTTTTATATTGGAAAGACTACGACGCCGTCGAGGGGCCGGAATATTTCCCAGAAGTTCCTCCCTCACCCTTCGCTGAACAAGGCAAGTCACCAAACCAATCTTTTGAGCATATTGAACCCATGTTTGATTAAACTATCGCTAAAACACATAGGTTATACATGCATTAGTCAAATGAACCCTTACAATATATTTATTTAGGATCCCCCGACCTTGATGTGCAACCCAAGCCATGCTATCTCGCCTAACCTCCTTGTCACCACATGATTAATGATATTAGCTAGTGTCCAATGTATTGACACGATCGCTATAGGATAAAAATGAGTCGTAGTAAAATGGATCTATTATATGATCCCCGTTACTTCTTATCCTTGGATTTCTGTTGGTGATGAGTTATGGTTGTGAGTGTATGCATGGTGGGTTCCGGGTGCAAGCTAGGGCATTGGTCGGTAGCACCCGGGGCACTATAAGGACCGGTCTGAGGGATCCGTTGCAATACACATCCATACTAACCACAAGTCTAATGGGTAAGTCCTAACTAAGGTATGTAGTGTTCCAAAACAAGGCCACCATTTGGAGATGGCTCAAGCAGCACCTGCGGGTGGCTTGTACCAATGTGGCGCAAAAGGGGGTGCGACGTTAGCTGGGATGCGGCCCGGCACGCCGGTGAAACCTAGAGCGGGTGGTTATCGCTTGGAGCATTTCATGCTGAGGTTTTGGCACGAGTTCCCGTGGTATGGGTCATCTCGTTTGGGATGAGTGCGTGCCTTGTGGGTACAGTAGTACATCTCTGATCAGATTCATAAATCTTTTCGAAAAGCCGAGCCCACGGTCAAGGGCGGGTTGCGTGACATCCCACAGTTAGTTTACTTTTAATATGTATGTGCATGATGGTTTGACATGTAAGGACTGTCGTGCGAGGAGGTAAAACATACTCCTCGAGTTAGATGACGTTGTTGATGCTCATGTTTACTTTTCCGCATGATTAAAATTTGACTACACTAAATTCAATAACTGAAAATGTACTTTTCCGCACTGTTAGCCATTACCCTCCTTGTTTATTATCCTGCATTATTACTTGCATTTGTGGTGGCTTGTTGAGTACTTTTTGTACTCATACCCGTTGGACCCCACAGAGGATGTCTACTATGAAGACGGTCTGGAGTAGCGACCCAGTCAAGAAGAAAGATCCTGAAGAAGACGTTCGTCATGCAGTTTATTTTTATTATTTTAATTACACTCTTATGTAATAATATGGTATGTGTACCATGAATGCTTGTCGTATGTACGTTCTTGCATGATGAACCTCTTGTATTATTGTTTTTCTTTGAAAATTCAATAATGTTCCGATTTTGTTAAATCGGGGTGCCACATGATTGTCGCGTCCTGATCCATTCGATGTTCATCTTCGGCCAGATCAGTCTGAATGCCGAAGGTACCCTTCGGCGGGACACTTCACACCAGACGCCAAAGGTATAGTTCAGCGACCCCCTTCGCACCATACTTCGAAACAATCGGGCTTCGCTCAGTTTGCTGGTTTGTTTTGTTTAATATATTTCTTTCAGCTAATTGGATTATTTTGTGCGATCTAATTGCCTGGCATTCCACCCTCCTTACCATGGCTAAGGGTAGTCGGAACACGACGTCGGTGCTGTGTTACACTTAGGCTTGTCCCTAAGTATCCGCACACTTTTGGATCGTCGAACTGACCCAAGTGCGAGGGCACATTTTCATGTCAACACACTTTTTGGCGACTCCGCTCGGGAAAATCTATGCCAACATGACGGGTATGTCTTCATCAGCCACCGGTACCTCTACAACGACTACTACATCTACACCACCGATGGACAACGTAGGAGGCACTGAATATCGACAACTGCGACATCCTAACACATACTCTTAAAGATATCCCCGTAGAAGACTGAGCAGAGATAGAGGCAAAGTTGAAGGCGCTCCAAGACATGATGCTTGGGGGCTACGTCAAGACGCGCGCCGGCTTCATCAAGCGCGACATCATCGCTCTCGACCTTGCTCAGATCCAGGTAACACCTATATCGCCTCGTTTATCTTCTTTAGAGATTGAGCAAAAAATAGCTGCATCAGTAGATCAGGCCGTTAGCGCTTCGCTAGCCAACCATTTAGATTCGGTAGTTAGCTCCCAAGTAGAGGCGACTCTTAGAAGGTTCGGCTTTACTGAGGCCGTACCACCAGTCCCTATTGCTACTGTACCTCCGATAAATCATGTGTACAGCAGAACTGACGGTAGCACTGGCAAGACCGTTACGTCTCCGCCCTCAACACCCATGGCCGAGACTAGTCATTATGCTTATGGTCAAACTAGAACTGTGTACCACGCACCACCACCACCACGTGCGCTGGTACCAGCCCTACCCGCGCTGTCCACGCCACATGCACAGGCAACTGGGCTCGAGCACGTTTTGCAGCTAGCGCGTAGGGAAGAGGCCCATGTTCGACACGCCCATATCCCACCGCGTGTCGTGCCCCCGCACAAGAGACGTGCGCAAGGTAGCAGGCCAAGATGACCTAGAGGAGCGAACCCGCGCACTATTTAGGGAATGCGCTGGCCTCGGGCCTAGGGGTCGGGTTAGGATTTACCGTAAGCCATATCCCGATCATTTCGATACAATACCCTACTCTCGCGGCTATAGAATCCCCAAATTCACTAGGTTCGATAGCGAGGGTAGCAAAACCACACTGAGCATGTTAGTCAATTTTAGAATAGTGTGGAGAAGCTAGCGGGACAAATGCTCCAAAAATTAGACTATTTTCTCTCTCGCTATCCGGCAACACTTTCACTTGGTTTTCTGTGCTCCCGCCGAACTCCGTTCAAACGTGGGACGAATTGGAACAAAAATTCCATGACTACTCTTACACGGGTGAGATAGAACTTAGGCTTTCACACTTGACATCGGTTAAGCAAAAATATAACGAGAACGTCTCCGAGTACATCAAGCGTTTTAGGGATACTAGAAACCGATGTGTCAGCCTTAGTATTTCAGAAAGGTATTTGGCGGAACTAGCTTTTAATGGTTTGCGTTCCGAAATTAATGATTAGACAACCAGAACTTTTTAGAGGTTAGCCAAGTCTTGCAGCAGGCTCTGGGCAAGGAAGGCCGAGCCAAAGATAAAGGTTTATTAAGACGTTTAACAAGCCTAGGGCAGAAATCTACCTCATAGAACACTCCGATGAGGAGGAGTCGAAGAGGAGGATTCGACTGATATGTACTGGGCCGAATGGGTTTGGAACGCTAAGAGTAAACCCATCACGTGCTCCAAGTTATGGCCGTCTCCCACAAAGAATCGGCCTAGTGAGGTCAAGTACTCATTTGACATAACTAAGTGTGATAAAATATTTGATTTTCTCTTAATGAACCGCTTCTCAGGTTGCCTAAAGGCCAAGTCATTCCACCTACCGATGAATTGAAGAAACATCCATACTATAAGTGGCATGATTCACATTCGCATAATACTAATGACTGCAATGTTTTTTGACGGCAGGTTCAATCGTCCATGGAAGAAGGACGATTGAAAATAGACCATAATCCAAAGATGAAGCTAGAAAAAGATCCTTTCCTCGTCAACGTCGTCGACCTCGGTGAGAATAAGGTGTTCATTCGGCCAGAACAGGCCGAGTCGACTAAAGGGAAGGTTGTAACTGTTGGAGAACCACGCACGCACACACTCACACCTAAGAACCCCGAGGTGGGAGTGTGGAAACAAAACATCAGCATCCCTTCGGCTAAGGCTAGCAAGAAGCCGAAGGTAACATACAAGATGTTGTTAAACAAACATCGAAGAAAAGCCAAGGAAGCAGGCCCCCGCGCTAAAAAACTAAGTCAGCCAAAGGGCCTAAAGCGTTCGGAGGGTGGTCTCGGACCACAGTGGCCGAGCCTTCATGATGGTTTCGACCACAATGGCCAGACCCTCCGCACGGGGAGTTCTTGCCACAGTGGCCTAACACTCCGTATGGTCGCTTCGGACCTCAATGGCCGAACCCCGTACAGTAGGTTCGGACCCCAGTGGGTGAACCCCATGCATAGCGAGTTCGGCCCCCAATGGCCTAACCCCGCACCACTCTGGACGAACCCTTCGACACGAGGCTTCAGCCCGCACTGGCCGAACATACCTATGGCCTGGCAGGACCCCTCACTGATATGGTCCGAGACAACGTCGACTCTGCCAAACCACCCTCCGGGTAACGGGTTCGGCTCATAGTGGGCGAGGCCACTGGAGACGCCGATGCCTCCACCGTACAACTAGGCGGGGACTCCGTGGGCTCCGTATGTATCACAGCCAGAGTACCCTCCGCAACCTAACGCTATGCCTTTCTTTCATTCAGAGTATTATGAATGGTAGGCCCCTGCAGAGCGAAGTCAAAGAATACAGGCGCAAAGAGGCCGAGGACAGGGAGTCCAAAGCTATCACAGTCAGAGTAGGGTCTTAGGAAGTCCAAATCCCGAAGGCCTTATCGCCGAAGTCTGATGGAGATAAGTCCCTTGTATCGGTCAAAGCACGCGCTGGATCCTGGTCCAATCAGCAAAACGAGGCCGGTACGACTGCCGGGGTCCGCAGCGAAGGCCCCTCAGGATACAGAGTGCACGAGGCCGAGGTGGGTAGGACCACTTCGGCTAAAGTTGACAGGAACTAGGTAGTGGCAACTGGCACCAAGCCACAACCATCTTGGGCACCTCCAGGCATGTCCAAATCACAAAAGAGGCGTCTGCAACGACTACGGGCACAGGAGATGCGCGAGAAGAAAGTCGAGGACGAGCGCGACAATATTTTGAAGAAATCCACCCTCGACCAACTACAAGACAGGTATGGATGATGAAGCAGGTTGATATGACCAACCCGGCTCCTAGTACGAGCGACAATGATGACGACATGCTCGACGCCCACTACTCGCCTATCTCCGAGGGGCCTGCACCCCAAGCGATGGACATCAACGTCGTTACGCTGCCCGCCGAGTTTGCCCTACCGCAGGACGAGGCCGAGGTCGCTCAATTGAACCTCGGCCCGTGCAACGCTATTTTTTAGAACCCCGAGGACTCGGCTCGCCATCTGAAGCCTCTCTACGTCAGAGGTCACATTGATAGAAAGCTGATTTCCCGGATGCTTGTTGATGGCGACGCCACTATTAACCTAATGCCCTACTCACTGTTGAAGAAACTTGGTAGGGACGAGGATGATCTGAAGAAGACTAACTTGATGCTCAACGGTTTCAACCACGAGAGTTCCAAGGCCAAGGGCGTGCTCTCCATGGAGTTGACAGTGGGCAACAAGACGTTGCCAATAGCATTTTTCGTCGTCGATGTACAAGGTAGCTATAGCGTGCTACTTGGGTGCGACTGGATTCACACGAATTGATGTATTCCTTTCACTCTGCACCAGTGCCTAATTTAGTGGGATGGCGATGAAGTAGAAGTCATTCCCGCAGACACTTCGACCCAAGTAGCATTGGCCGATATGTCAGTTGACGTCGTTCACAACAAGGTAGAGTGTCTATCAGGTAGAGATCTTTCAGATTACGATTTTGTTAGCGTGTCCGAAGGACAATTTGTACCAGTATCTGTAAAGTCGGCTGGTGCAGCGCGGCTGTTTTTGTATTAGTAGTCAAGTCTAGCAAGTGTAATCTCGGATTGGCTAAAGTTTCGTGTAGAGCAGTATCGATCTAATAAAGACGGTATTGCCGAGGCCATCGAGGACTTTAGCAAAGTAGAGAAATTAGGACAAGGTTTTGTGTCGACCGATCCCTTAGAAGAAGTTGACATGGGTGATGGTAGCATCCCGAGGCTGACTTTTGTAAACCAACATTTACAGCCTGATGAAAAGGCTGAAGTAATAAAGTTTCTTCGGTCGTATGTTGATTGTTTCCCATGGGAGTATAGCGAGATGCCGGGACAAAGCCGTGAGCTCGTGGAGCATCGGCTACCTATCAAGTCCAGATTTAGGCCTTATAAACATCCTCCTCTTCGCTTTAACTCGGCCGTATATGACCGAGTTAAAGAAGAAGTAGAGCGACTGCTCAAATCTAGATTTATTAGGCCATGCAGGTACGCAGAATGGGTCGCTAACATTGTGCCTGTAGAGAAGAAAGGGAACAACAATATACGAGTATGTATTGATTTTAGGATCTGAACAAGGCAAATCCAAAGAACGAGTATTCGATGCTGATAGCCGACATGCTAATCAACGATGCTTCAGGACACAAGGTAATAGACCCCTACGGGTAGGGGGGAGCCCGATCTTTCGCTGTTCAAGTCAATGGCAGCGATGTCCTCATCACAAGGTACTAAGATTTTTTGATGGCAATGCTGGTTATAATCAAATCTTTATGGCTGAAGAGGACGTCTACAAGACTACCTTTCGATGCTCTGGTTTTGTCGGTTTATTCGAGTCGGTCGTTATGACTTTTGGTTTGAAAAAATGCTGGTGCCACGTATCAGCGTGCTATGAACTTGATCTTTCATGACTTGCTAGGGGGTATGTTAGAAGTTTACATTGATGATGTCGTAGTCAAATCGGACTGCTATGGGAAACCATTTAGCTAATTTGAAAGTTGCTTTTGATAGGATGCGGCAGTATGGTTTAAAAATGAACCCACTCAAATGTGCTTTTGGTGTGTCGGCGGGTAAGTTCTTAGGTTTTATGATTCATGAGAGAGGCATAGAGATTGATCCTAAGAGGCTTGAGAAAATTAGAAATGTTATAGTGCCAACATGCAAAAAAGATGTACAAAAGTTGCTAGGCAAGATGAATTATTTATGTTGCTTTATATCTAACTTGTCTAGCAAGATTGATGCCTTTGTCCCCATACTCCGGCTAAAGAACGAGGCCGAGTTCACTTGGGAGGCAAGCCAGCAAAGCGCCTTTGAGAAAATCAAGGAGTGCTTGTCATCATCGCCCGTGGTGAGGGCACCCAAAGCTGGAATTCTGTTTCGGCTATACATCACTGCCGAAGGTAGCGTGATCGGGGCCGTGCTAACACAGGAGGTAGAATGAAAATAGTACATCATCACGTTCTTGAGCCACCGCCTGCTGGACACCGAGACCAGGTACGCGTTTGTGGAACGTTTCTGTTTATCACTGTTGGGGAATAAGTTTTCCCTCAAACAAGGGCCAAATGACATCAGCCTCCGTTGGCCTTCGGCCCAGAGCCCGACACTATCGAAGTAGGTTCTCCCCTACCGGAGTTATTTCCAAGCCTCCGGAGTCCTTTCGGAGCTCCCAGAGCAGGTCTCCGGACCCTCTCCAGCCAATTCGAAGCTTAGCCTCCAAGAGCCTAGTTCGGAGTTCAGTTCGGAGCACGCTTCGAAGCCCACTTCGGAGTGTCCTTCGAAGCCTTCTTTGCAGTCTCCGCCTGAAAGAGCTCCGGCCACTACTTCGAACCAGGAAAATATCTATACTTCGCTACAGTGTAGAAGCATACCGGGGCCCCTCTGCCCCTAGTATGTTGTTTAGCTGTTTAGAATTGATGTTTACCTGACACGTCTGTAAGGCTGTAAAGCACTTTGTATAGTAGACTAGCCATTTTCCCTTTTTGCCCCTATAAAGCCTATGACTTATAGAGGGCATTTAGGTCTTTTCCTTTGGCCTGCGTTCCTATAAAAGTAGGGCCAAGCCTTTGTAATAGTTCAGCTGCTCCAGGGCCTTGAGATCCTCTGAATCCATTGGATTCAATCGAGGCATACTATGCCAAATCCACTATAAACTGGACGTAGCGCTATTATCCCCTTAGGGAGGTCCGAACTAGTATAAGTCTTTTCTCCTTATGAGAGAACCCTTCGAGGTTCATTTTACACACCATATACACATACAAAACCTGTGCTATAGCTAACACAATTGTTACAACAGTTGGCGCCGTCCATGGGGACCTTATTCCTAAAAGTTAAGTTCTCTACCACCGTCTACATTTCGAAGTGCACTTTAGGGGGGAGCTTCGAAGTTTTCATGCTTCGCGCACCCTCCGGCAAGGGGCTTCAGGTGCAGTTCGAAGGCCCTCATAGCCCACTAGAAGACTGCTAGCCTCGCCATGGCGTTTGGCGATAGTTGAGGAAGCTTGAGGTTGTAGGCCTTCAAGACTTCACTCAGCATCTCCACAGCCGGCAGTCCGAGGCCGGCCTCAAAGAAAGCCTCCAAGAGTACTACTTCGTTAGCCCGAGGCCTCGGTATGGCCTCTGACTTCTCCGGAACTCGAAGTTGGATCTCCGGTGATATCTTCCCCGTGCAGGCCCTCCGGACAGAGTCTTCCGTCATGATCGAAGCCCTCATCTCTAAGGTTTGCTTGAACTTGTCTGAGGGCGACCCAAGATCCCTCAGACCCAACCACCTCGCTGCAGGCTTCGCCGCCGTTGCTTGCGCCTGGGTAGAGCTTGAACTCGAGCCCAGGGCCAAAGCCTTCTTCGAAGCAACTTTCTTCGGCATTTTGTGGAGCTTCGGCGCGAAGGGTGCTTAGGTTTGTGAAGTTGGCTCCGCGTGAAGCTAGAGATGAAGAGAAGAGAACGAAGGATGCGAGGCACTGAGAAAGAAGCAAATGAGAAGCGTACCGAAGCCTTGTGCGGTAAACCCCTTTTTATAGGTGGTAAAAATCCCGACGGTTCCTGTGTCAAAGCCACTGACGGGTGGGCCTCAAGCGAAGTTGAAACAAACCGACGCACTGTAACGGTCAATTTTATAGCCGTTGCGAAGTCAACTGATCTCCCCGAGGTTGTTCTGACAGTCGAGGCAGGTATTTATTGCCTGTGCAAGTCGAAGCCTGTTGGGGGAGATAATCCCGATAGTAATTGGAAGCATGAATAGCAGGAGCATGGTTCGAAGGAAGGGCTTCGTTTGGCGAGGGCAGGACGCCCCCTTCGAAGGAAGGGCTTTGTTTGCCGAGGGCCGGATGCCCCCTCCTGGAGGCATTGGCGAACCTCAAGACGGGGAGGCCTGGGGCCTCCAGAGGCTGCGAAGAAGGCAAGAGGGGTCACGGAGCAGAGAGCTGGCGGGAGGCCGGAGCCAAGTCTCCAGAAGGTGCGAAGGTTCCAAGGCCACAACAGAAGACCAGGGTCCAGTTAGGTCAAAGTGGTCTGGGGATAGGATCGCAATCGTCTGAGCAGCGTCAGGCGCTGCTGCAATGCCCAGAACAGCTGATACGCTGTCAGGGTTACACTTTTTGTTTGTACTATGGGGCTTCCACCCTTGTCTGTATTGTAGGCCTGTGTCAAGAAGTGCAACGGCCTGGGGGTTTTTGAAGTATCGGACCCCCCAGCTAGGTTCCTCTATAAATACTTCCCTTCCCCTATTGTAAAGGACACAAGATCCAAGAATACAGCTTGGATCTTAGCCTCTCATTACTCTCACACATTCTCAAACCTGTTGGTTTAGTCCGCTGCACCAACAGTTGGCGCCGTTCGTGGGGAACCTAGTCCGCGAATCTAGCGTCCTCTACATCCACTCCAGAAGAATATGTCGGGACAGAAGAGTACGAGCACTGCTCCCCTCCGGAGATCGGCCCGCACCGCTGGGGTCGAACCGATCCAAGCCATCGGACCAGACCCTCCAGTTGTCACCCCACCGAAATGCCGAGTGTGGAGCCAGGCCAGGCTCTTGGAGGGGTGCCAGAGATACGGGATCCTGCCGGTTCAATGGAGTCGGCCTCCGCAAACCACTCGGGGCCTCAGGAGGGCCCCTTCGGGCTACACCTTCTAGGCGGGCCCCCAGCCATGGCCCTCTAGACTGATTACATCCGCTCGCAAGACCCGGAGACTTCCTCCGGAGGTAGCGGGAGTTAGGCCGATGCCCTAGCCGCCGAGAACGCAAGATTGAAGGCGGAGCTGGCCCAATTGCGCCAGGAGGTGTCACTGCGCCCTCCTGAGCCTTTGAGGGCACTGGGGGTTGCGGCCGTCGCGCTAAGCGATGATGAAGACCAAGGGGAGGAGGAGAATGTGTCATACGATTAGGAGTCTCCATTCCACCCTGACCTACAGAGGGTGCGGTTCGACTCCAAGTTCTGTGCCGCAAAGCTTCCCAAGTACTCCTGGGATTCCGACCCCGGAGAATTCTCCCGTTTGTATGCTCTGGCGATAGAAGCTTGTGGAGGGAGCCACAACACCATGGCCAAGTGCTTCCCCTTGGCGCTCGAAGGAGTTGCTCTCCGGTGGTTCTGGTCGTTACGGCCTAGGACCATCAGGTCGTTGGACCAGCTAAAGAAGAAGTTCATCAACAATTTCCAAGGAACCTACGTGGCCCCGATGTCATCCGGGAGCCGCTTCCAACTGAAGCAGTAGCCCAGAGAGACGCTGCGACAATACTCTCAGCGCTTCACGCACACCAAGGCTCAAATTAAGGGGTTGTCGGCCTCCTCAGTCATTAACATCGCTCGGGAGGGCGTCACCAACCCAGGTCTCCTCGATAAGCTCCACCAGAAGCCGATATCTTTGGTAGCCTAGCTCATGACAAATTTCGAGGAGTATGCTCGGTCCGAAGAGGGCCAGCTGCGTCGTCAGGCAATGATCGTCCCCGTTTGAGCTCCGAGTGCTAAGGTGTATGAGGCGCCTCCCGGCCCCGCTCTGGACCTTCACCATCGGGATTCCCAGCGAAGCCGGAAGCACCTTAGGGGAGAAGTCATCAGCATCACTCTGAGGGTTCATACCAAGCACCCTCATACTACCAGTGGAGGGCGTCTCACCGGAGCTTAAACGCCTAGAAGAGCGCTCTCGGGGGGAGCAACCTTCTACTGCAGCGTTCACGGCGAGAACAGAGCCACGACACCGACTCCTGCCGTACCATCCTCGCCCTCCGGAATGACTACCTCGAGTGAAGCTCCGACCGTGGCTGCTCTAACAAAGGGCCTCTAATCCCCCGCGTCGACGTTGTCCAAGTAGTCGGGCGTCAGGATGAACCAGGAGCTTCAGGGATAATTCCGGAGGTCGGTAGGTTCCAGGCACCCAAGCTCGAAGATGGAGCAGACTGAGGGAAGCGAGTGGTCCTGCCTATCTCCAGAGGAGGAGCTTTGGAGCTATGTCCAAGCGGCAACGAAGGTAATATGTCCAGGAAGTTGGGCATATCAGGACTTCCAGCTTCGCCGCGCTTCAAGAATGGTCCCATGTCCCAATTTCCTTCATTGTCGAAGATGCCGCCGACGTCAAGTTCCCACACGCTGATCCTCTTGTCATCTCAGCAGACAATGCGGGCATCAAGGTGCATCGCATCTTAGTTGACGGAGGAAGTTCTGCTGACATCATTTTTGTGCAGGCTTTCGACCAGCTATGCCTTTCTCGGAAGCATTTGTTGTCGGCCTTCCGGTCGCTCTAGGGCTTCACAGGGGCACCCCTCGATGCTCTCGGCCAGATTGGGCTGGAGGTGACCTTCGGAGAATCCCCTCTATCCCGGAGTGAAAAAATCATCTTCGACGTAGTCGATGCTCCGTACGCCTACAACGCCATCTTCAGAAGAGGGATGCTCAACCGCTTTAGGGCCATCGCTCACCACGATTACTTATGCCTCAATATGCCGACTCTAGGGGGTTGCTTTCGGTCCTCAGAGATCAGGCTGCGGTCCTCGGAAGCAAGAAGATCAGGTCAAGACAAGCTTCATTACCCCTTCAGGACTATTCTGCTATGTCCGGATGCCCTTCGGCCTCCGTAACACTAGGGCCACCTTCTCTAGGTTGATATCTAAGACCTCGGGCACCAGATAGGTCGCAATATCGAAGATTATATGGATCATATCATCATTAAAAGCGCGGATAAAAGTTGCCATAGCATGGATATAGGTGAAATATTTGACAGCCTCCGAGGTGCGGAATCCACCTCAATCTGGAAAAATGCGTCTACGGAGCCTAGGTCGGGAAGTTGCTCGGCTATGTAGTTTCCAGTCAGGGAATTGAAGCTAGTACAACTCAAGTCAGTGCGTTGCAGAATATGTCTCCTCCTCAGAACTTGAAGCAGGCTCAGAAGTTGGCCGGACGCTTCACAACTCTTAGCCGTTTTTTGGCAAGATCGGCTGAGCGAAGTCTCCCCATTTTCAAGGCACTGCGAGGATCAAGGGAATTCGAGTGGACCCCCGAATGACAAGAAACTGGTGGGAAGCTGACACAATGCTCGGTGTACCTTGTGTTCGAAGCCCTCTCCGTAGCAAAGACCCGGTACACCAAGCTCGATAAAGTAGAATATGCTCTCGTTATGGCATCCCTGAAGCTTCGGCACTACTTTTTGGTTCATGACATAGTCATTCCGACCAATTATCCCCTGGGTGACATGTTCCGGAGTAAGGACGATACCGGGCGAATTGGCAAGTAGGTAGTAGAGCTTGCTCCGTTTGGTATCACCTTTGTGGCTCGGACCTCCATTAAGTCTCAGATCCTTGCCGATTTTGGCGCCGAATGGACACCAGCAGCCAACTGTGCCACTGACGAAGCCGGTGAAGGAGTGTGGACTATTTATTCAGATGGTGCTTTCCAAGCCTCCGGAGCAGGCGTGGGGGTAGTAATTTTTTCTCCCTCCAGTCAGCAAGCTTTATACTCCATTCGGTTGAACTTTAAAGCTACAAACAACGTCGCTGAGTATGAAGGAGTCATGTTGGGCCTCCGCAAGGCGCACGCGCTCAGAGTGGCCCGAGTGATTGTCAAGACCGACTCTCAAGTCATGGCCAGGCACGTGGATAAGAGTTTCCAAGCCCGGCATCCTGATCTCGCTGCCTACCTCGAAGCCATTCAGAAGCTCGAGGCATCTTTCAAAGGGATCTCCGTCCAAAGCATCCCAAGAAGTGAAAATTGCCAAGCTGAAATCCTCGCTAAAGCCGGAGCAGGCGGTCAAGCCCTCCCTCCCACTGCCTTCTTCGAAAATCTTGCCAAGCCATCGGCGTCTCTCCGAGGAGACAAACCGATCCAAGTACCGGCAGGTCCTCCGGTGTCCTCCAAGCTGGCTAAGGTCCTTTGCACGGTCGATAGCGATTGGCGCGAGCCCATTATGCGGATACTCAACGGCAAAATGGATCACCAGCCTGGTACGGAGCTGGCGCGACTTCAGCTCCATGCAAGGCCCTATCAGGTCAATAACGGAGTTCTATACAAGTCGTGTGTATGCTCTCCATTGCTTCGGTGCATCTCTCGTCCTGACAGGCAGCGGATACTCCGAGAGATCCATGAGGGGCTGTGTGGTTGCCACTTAGGCCCTCGAGCACTCGCCGGGAAGACTATCCGTCAGGGTGTGTATTGGCCCACTGTCGTCGCTAACACCAAAGATCGGGTGCGCACCTGCCAAGGATGTCAATGGATGGGACGGTGGAGCCATCGGCCCCCGACCAGCCTATAACTCATCGCACCTGTCTGGCCCCTAGCTTGGTGGGGCCTGGATCTTATCGGGCCATTTCCCAGGGGAAGGGGCAACCTACGCTTCACCGTCGTCGCTGTCGAATACTTCTCTAAGTGGGTCGAGGCCAACCTACTGACCGCCATTACCTCCCGAAGCGTCCAGAAGTTCTTTTGGCAAAATATTATCTGCCGCTTCGGAGTGCCCAAGCAGCTCATACTGGATAACGGCACTCAGTTTGACTTTGGTTCTTTCAAAGCATTCTACGAAGAGCTGGGAGTGCAGCTATGCTTCATAGCAGCCCAACATCCGCAGTCCAATGGAGCTGTTGAGAGGGCCAATGGGCATATACTGTCCGGTCTCAACAAGTGCATCGTCGGTTTGGCCAAAGGATTATGGCCCGAAGAGCTGCCCAATATCCTGTGGTCCATTCGGACCACCCCTTCCCATGCAACCAGTTTTACCCCTTTCCGGCTACTGTTCGGAGATGAAGCGATGACGCCAACGGAGCTCCGAGCCAGCTCCCTGCGGGTCACAACTCCGGAAACTGATCAAGAGTGTGCCGTCTCTCTCGACCTCATGGAGGAATCAAGGTTCCGAGCCATTGCCAACCTCCCTCAGTATCAAAGGCGGACGAAGGCATGGTACGACCCAAAAGTCAAGCGCAACGAGTTTCAGCCAGGGCATCTCATCCTCCGGGCGGTTGCCGCTCCAATGAAGCTTGGAAAAAAATGGGAAGGTCCATACATCATAGTCGGCTTCGGGCGACCAAGGTCCTATCGTCTAGCTACCCTGGAAAGGAAAGATCTGAAACACACTTGGCACGTGGAGCATCTGAAATGCTATTTTGCATAGTTTAGTATAATATGTTCTGCTGTTAGTCCTCGTTGTATCAGACTTCTCTGCTTCAATAATTAAATACGGTGAACGTTCTAACCGAAGTGGACGCACTACGGTACTAAGTGCAATCCCATCGAACTTGAAGGGTTCCGAGCTCCGTCTCAAAGAACCCCAGCTCTGGGTTCCGAGCCCCGGCTCGACGCACCCCCTATTCGGGTTCTGAGCTCTAGCTCGAACCACCCTAGCTATGGGTTCAGAGCCCCAGCTCGACGCACCACCTATTCGGGTTCCGAGCTCTGGCTCAAAGAACCCCAGTTCAGTGTTTCGAGCTTCGGCTCGACGCACCCCCTATTCGGGTTCCGAGCTCCGGCTCGAAGCACCCCAGTTTAGGGTTCCGAGCTCCGGCTGGACGCACCCCATATTCGGGTTCCGAGCTCCGGCTCGGATCATCCCGGTTCAGGGTTCTGAGCTTTGGCTCGACACATCCCCTATTCGGGTTTCAAGCTCTGGCTCGAAGTACCCCATCTCAAGGTTCTAATCTCTGACTCAAAGTACCCCATGTTCGGGTCCCACGTTCCAGCTCGGGGTACCCCAATTCATGGTCCTGAGCTTCAGCCCAGTGGCCCAAGTTCCACCTCCGAGGCTTCCTTTTCTCCCCCTCAATCTCTCCTAGTTCGCGGTGCTAGGATCGAGCGCATTGCGCCTAGCCGACAAGTCGCCTACCCGCAAAGAAAGGTGGGAGGAGTGGGCAGGAAAACAATCGGAATTCATAAGTGGCGCAAGTAAGGCTTTGTTAGACACATAGAACATAAATGACACCTATTACAGAATCAAGTCGGGAAGTAAAACTAAGAAAACTCGTCATCTAAGCCAAGCAGCAATCGGAAGCCTTTTTGGCATGGAAGGTTGTCTGGACCCCTAGTGCCCTCTTCGGTCTGTGACTTCGTAGCCGCGCGGCTGGACTTCTCTTTCTTCTTTCGCTTCTTCTCTTCTCTCTTTTGAGCCCGGAAGGCCTTCGGATCCTCTTGGAGTTGGGCCCAGCTACGCAAGCCTTGATCTCCAAGCCGTGGTTCGTCAGGCCCAGTCTCCACGTCGGACCAGTTCACCGGCTCGGGCGATGAGGACAGTGTTGACACGAAAACGTGCTCCCGCACTTGGGTCAGTTCGACGATCCAAAAGTGCACGGATACTTAGGGACAGGCCTAAGCGTGACGTGGCACCGACGTCGCATTCTGACTACCCTTAATAGTGATAAGGGGGGTGGAGTCGCCAGACAACCAGATTACACAAAATAATCCAATTAGCCGAAAGAAATAGATTAAACAGAATAAATGCAGCAAACCAGTCGAACCCCGTCTGGTTCGAAGTCTGATGCAAAGGATGCGCCGAAGGGTACCTTCGGCATCTGGTGCGAAGTGCTCCACCGAAGGGTGCTTCGGCGTTAAGACTGATCTGGCCGAAGGTGGAGTCCAAAAAGATCTGAACGCGATGATCACCTCCGAACAGCGGGGTTCGGCGTGATATCTCCGATACAACAATCTACAGAACAGTGACGTGAGAGGCACACGCGAGCACAACTTCGTCCACTGCAGAGTATGGTCGTGGCGAAGCCTATCAGAACGAAGTCTGCTGGCGAAGCCTATTGTCGAAGCCTGTGGTCTTGTCGAAGGGCGTCCTGGGACCTCCGACGCCGATCTCTCAGCTCCGGACACCTCCGACGAAGGGGCTCCGAACGTGTGAACCTGCAACAGGGATAATGTGAAGTACCAATTCGGCCTTAGGACCGAATTTTGCTAGGTGTTGCACGGGTGGCGAAGGTAGCAATCTATTACACAGATTAGCGGATTCTTCACAGGTGAAGTACCAAGGCGATGGCAATCTATTACATAGATTAACAGATACTTCACGAGTAATGTAACAAGGCTTACCACTGTTCCGTAGTGGCCGGCGGAGGGCTTCCTGGCAAACCCATGAAGAGGTACAGGAAAGTAAAGGTAAAAGTAAAGGTACGATCAAAGCATGGCTTTTGATTGGTTTGAGTTGGGGGAGTGCTTCTCACGCCGGCCATGCCTCTCTATTTATAGGGGGTTAACTCCTAATCTAATATGCTATTAATCCGGCCAGATGGAGATAGAGATTGAGATGGAAACGCGTCCAACTCTATCTCTGTTGAGGTGGGCTTTAGCGAGGCCAATCGAGGCCTGCTCCTCGGGCCGAAGCTTCGGTAGCGTGGGCTTCGGCCAGGCCCGTCGAGGCTTGCTCCTCGGGCCGAAGCTTCGGCAGCGTGGGCCTCCAACGGCTTCCGAAGCTTTGGCAGCGCGGGCCTCCAAAGGCTTCCTGGCCGAAGCCCGTGGGCTGGCTAGAGGCTTTCGGAGCCCATAGCTCAATGGGCTTCGGCCCTGTAGGGATTCAGACAGACCCTGGACATGTGTACTTTCGGCCCAAATCACCAAAACTTGATATTTTGACAATCTAGCCATTAATGACATTTTTTTCTATCGACACATGGCCCCTGCCTTTTAGTGAACTAGTGAACTAAAAGCACAACGAGCTGAATATGATACCATCCGTATCGGCTTTTCGACACTTTTCTGACGTTTGCCACACACTTGGGAAATATCTTTTCAAGTATCTACCATTCAAAGCTCTTCGAAACCGCTCTTCCTGCAATGATTCCAACATGTATGCGTTGCCCGGAGTGATTTCGGTTATATTAAAAGGACCTTCCCAACTAGGTGACCATTTGCCAAATTTGGGACTCTTCATACCTAAAGGCAAAATCGTTTTCCATACCAAGTCTCCTATTTGAAATGATTTTGGTTTAACCTTCTTATTGTAGGCTTTAGCTACTCTCTTCTTGTCTACTTCTATGGCTTCTAAAGCCTCATACTCATTGACCGATAAACCGTCTTGCTTTAACACTCTTAAGGAGCCAAGATCCACCTCTACAGGCAGAACAACCTCTTGTCCATATAGCAACTCATATGGACTAACCTTGGTGGCACCGTGCTTTGCAATCCTACAAGCCCATAACGCCTCGGAAAGCACTTCATGCCACCTTTTAGGAAACTCTTCAATTTTCTTCTTAATAAGCTTAATCATGGTTTTATTACTAGACTCGGCCTGACCATTGGCCTGAGCATAGTAAGGTGAAGAGTTTATCAACCTTATGCCATAGTATTCGGCGAAATCCCTTACTTCTTTAGAGACAAATGAACTACCTTGATCCGTAGTAAGAGTTTGAGGGATGCCGAATCTGTGTATGATGTGCTTTAAAATAAAATCACGTACCTCATTGTGAGTCATGTTCTTGAGAGATATGGCCTTGGTCCATTTAGTGAAGTAATCCGTCGCCATCAACATGAACCGATGCCCTTTTGAGGAAGGAGGGTGAATCTAGCCGATGAAGTCTAAACCCCAACCTCGAAACGGCCATGGCTTGACAATAGGATTGAGCAATGAGGCAGGAGCTAGCTGGATGTTGCCGAACCTCTGACATGCCTCACACCCTCTGTAGTACTTGAAACAATCTTCAGTCATAGTTGGCCAATAAAAACTCGCTCTCTTAACCATCCAACTCATCTTTTGGGCTGACTGATGAGTGCCGCAAAGCCCCTCATGCACTTCTCCCGTAGCCACCTGGGACTGCTCATGATCTAAACACTTCAATAGCACTTCGTTAATGGTTCGGCGGTATAATGTGTCGTCTACCAACACGAATTTAAACGCTTGTCGCCGAACCTTCCGATCAACCCTTTGGCTGGGGTCTATCAAATACTGGATGATTGGGGCCCTCCAATCACCCTTACAGGCTTCAGAGGGTTTTGTTGGTCCATTTTCTAAGCAAACCTCTAAACTACTGACTTCGGGGTGCCCCCCAAGCCATCCTAGCTCCTGCCGAAGCCTGGCCGAAGTGGCCATTCGGAGTGTGCCAGGCCGAAGCTCTTCGGAGGGTTCAGACTCCGAGGAGCATTCTCCGTCCGGGAGGCTTCGCACTACGGGCTCCGGCGTGCCGGATCCCTTGGTGGGCAGAGCACTCCGATCCAGAGGCTTCGGTGTGTGGTGTGTAGGACCAAATGTAGCGACCAGAGGAGGGGTGAATGGGCCCCTAAAAAATTCTTTCGAATCAATGGCCTGCTCCCAACACCCAATGCATCTCAAAAGACTTAGCAGGAAAATGTAAACAGATCGTCAAAGCCTAAAAGTATCTAGCTTATAAACGACATGTGTCCTAGACATAGAAACACCAACACAGTGCTAATAGGCAGATAAACAAAGCATTCAAAACATGGGCAGATCAAAGTTCATAGAAATAAACCATCACAGCAATTAAACTGAGTGCACGTAAAAAGAGATGGAGAGTTACTGTTCAAAGTTTGTCTCCTGTTCGAAACTCGATGAAGCCTGTGCGGTGCGAAGCCTGTAGTTGTCAAAGCTGGCTTCGAAACCCTTGTGCGAAGGCTGACAGAGTTGAAGCTAGTTCATAGTGGTCGTCCGAAGTCTGAGTAGAGCAGCCAAAGCCTGTGCGAAGTATGCAGTACCAAAGGTTGTTGATGTCGTGCCGAGGTGTGCTTTGAAATTGTTGTGCGAAGGTGTGTGTTGGGGGAAAATATTCCATCCTCAGGGTTATTGCCGTAATAGCACAAAGGCAGATAATGGATTCGAAGGTTTCCAGACGTCCATCTTCGAAGATGTCCTAAGTCAAGCTCGAAGTATGAAGATGGGCCTTGGTTCGGAGTATATCTTCTAACTAAGGTTCTTCGAGATCTTTTCTACCAGCTAAGATGGAAGATTTATCTTTTATCTTATTAGATTAGTCTTTTACCATTTTAGCCCTATCAATGGTACCGAATAGTTTCCACTATGTCGGTTGTAATAGAGAGGTAAATAGGTCTTTTCCTTAATATTTGGGCCTATAAATACCCCCCATTTCACCCTGTAATAGGGACCGAATACAAGTTATTCAATACACACATTCGAACTATTCTAAGTTGTTATCCTTTCGGAGGCTTAGAACAGTTCACTTCGCAAACACTTCGTTTGTCAGTTTCTAATCTACAGAAACCTGTTAGCGTAATCTTTTACGCCAACAGTTAGCGCCGTCCGTGGGGAACCTAGTCCAAAAAACTTCGTTCTCTACCAATTTCTTACATCATGCCTCCTAAGCGGAGTACACCTTGTAACCCTGTTCGGAGGTCCTCTCGGATCTCCGGAGAGGCACCATCCGACACGGTTGAGGTCGGAGGGCCTTCGACATTCCCTCCACCTCAATCTCCGGATGGAGTTTCCATCCCTCGAACGTACGGAGTTCCTCCGCCAACTCCTTCTATACTTCGACCACCCGGAGTCCCTCTTCCACCTTCAATCCCACCTCGAACTGATCCCCTTGGTTCTCAAGACCCGAAAGACCCTTCCGGAGGAGATGAAGACAATCTTGGAGATATGGCCACTCAAATGGCCAGCCTCCAAGCCGAAGTAGCAAGATGGCGGCAAGAAGCCGCGAACAGGCTTCGCTCTCAAGCTGTCCCAACAATTCCAGAAGTGCCCGAAGATGACGAACCCATTTATCCCGAAGCCCCGGAGAACGCATCCTTCGATACTGAATCTCCGCTGCATCCTGAGCTACAAAAAGTTTGCTTCGACCCGAAGTTTAAGACTTCGAAGCTCTGTAAGTATGCTGGAGATGAAGATCTTGGAGAGTTTGTCCGTTCTTATGCCCTAGCAATTGAAGCTAGTGGAGGAGTTCGAGATACCATGGCAAAATGCTTCCCCTTAGCTCTTCAAGAAGTGGCATTAAGGTGGTTCTGGTCTTTGAAGCCAGGATCAATTAATTCATGGGGGCAGCTGAAGAAGAAGTTCGTAAGCAATTTTCAAGGCACCTTCGTGCCTCCAATGTCAACGGGAAGCCTTTTCCAAGTGAAGCAACTCCCTGGAGAGACATTGAGGCAATATTTAAGCGCTTCGCTCATACAAAGTCGCAGATCCGAGGGTTGTCTACATCTTCGGTAGTTGATGCAGCTCGGGAAGGTGTCACTCATCAAGGCCTCTTGGATAAGCTTCATCGGAAAAACATATCCTCGGTTTCTCAGCTGATGTCATACTTTGAGGAGTATGCAAGGTCGGAAGAAGGTTGGCTTCGAAGAACTGCAGCTACTCCATCCATATTGCAAGAAGTAAAAGTAGAGGTAAAAACTTCGGCACAGCCGCAAGAACCAGTTTTCGAAGTTCAACATGATCGGAGAAGGGGGCAGAAGCATCCTCGTTCTGAGGTCTTGAACATTGCACCCCCACAAAAGTTCATACAGAGAGCTCCACAGCCTTCGGGGAACAAGGTCAGCGGCTGGAGGCCGCCAGGGAAAACGGCTGGCAAAGGCCAGACCCTTTTCTGCTGCATTCATGGTGAAAATCGAAGCCATGCAACTGATACTTGCAAGGCTATAGTCACTCTAAGAGGAGAATATCTAGAAAGAACTTCAGGTCGAGGTGCTACCGACCGAGTTCCAGCTCAAGTGCGCCCGGAGCCGGTCCAGGCTATGGTGCGGATAGAAAACTCCGAAGCCGCAAGACGCCCTCCAGTGGCCAATGTTATGCCACCTCTGAAGCAAGAGGAAGGGAAAGACCGAGGGAAAAGAGTAGTCCTCCCCATCTCCAGAGGAGGTACCCTCGGAAGCATGTCGAAAAGACAGAGAAGAGACTATGTTAGAGAGGTGGGCCACATTGGGACATCGTCATCTGCAGTTGCTCTTCCGGAATGGTCTCACATACCGATATCTTTTTCTGCGGAGGATGCAGCTGGCATTAAATTCCCGCATGCAGACCCACTTGTTATTACTGCTGGTATTGCGGGTACTAAAGTTCGAAGAGTGTTGATTGACGGAGGTAGCTCGGCAGACATTATTTTTGTTCAAGCCTTCGATCAATTGTGCATCTCCAGAAAGCACCTTCTTCCAGCGGCTCGTCCGTTGCAAGGCATCGCAGGACCTCCGCTTGATGCACTCGGCCAAATATGCCTGGAAGTTACCTTCGGAGAAGGTTTGCTGGCCCGAACTGAGGAAGTAATCTTCGATGTTGTAGATGCCCCATATGCCTACAACGCCATCTTCGGAAGAGGCATGCTAAACCAGTTCGGAGCCATGGCGCATCACAATTATTTGTGCATGAAGATGCCCACACAAGCAGGAGTCCTAACTGTCTTCGGAGATCAAGCTATCGCCCGGAGAGCGGAATATGGTCATGGCCCCTCTCTTGATCCAAGACAAGTAAACAATGTGCAAGATAATCAAGAAAATTTTTCAACCCCTTCCGAAGCTTCGAAGAAATCCTTCCCAAGACCAAGTCCTGAAGGAGAGATTGCAGCGAAGGTGGTAGAAGAGAATTTAGATGTCTTCGCTTGGTCTGACGAAGATATCACCGGAGTCAATCGGGATATCATTGAACATAGTTTGCTCGTAAACCCGAAGGCCCGACCCGTTCGGCAAGGACTCCGAAAAATGTCTGCAGAAAGAGCTGTTCTAGCGAAAGACGAAGTTGAGAAATTGTTGAGGGCTGGGATTATCAGAGAAGTGTCTCACACAGAATGGTTAGCCAATCCAGTCTTCGTCAAAAAGAAATCTTCTGGGAAGTGGCGCATGTGCATTGATTTCACATCCTTGAATAAAGCATGCCCTCGTGATCCCTACCCCATGCCCCGAATTGATCAATTGGTCAACTCCACCGCAGGTTCGGAGTTATTAAGCTTTCTCGACGCGTATTCTGGTTATCATCAAATATGGTTGAAGCGTGAAGATGAGATAAAGACAAGCTTTGTAACTCCTTCGAGAGTCTTTTGTTATGTAAGAATGCCTTTTTGGCTTAAGAAATGCCGGGGCTACTTTTTTGAGGTTAGTTGCTAAGGCTCTAGGTCATCAATTAGGTCGCAATGTGGAGGCCTATATGGATGATATTGTAATAAAGAGTGCTTTAAAGCACCAACATAGCCTAGACTTAGCAGAAACATTTAATAGCCTTCGGGCATGTGGGATCCGTCTTAACCCCGAAAAGTGTATCTTCGGAGCTAAGGCCGGAAAATTGTTAGGGTATTTAGTTTCAAGCAGGGGGATTGAAGCTAGCCCTACGCAAAACCTTGCAATCGTTACACCACTGTCTCCGTTGGTTATCAACCACGCAGAACGCGATTGACCTCGCCACGAAGGCTAATTCCTGCAAGCGAACCCAAGAACACAAGCAAGAACAGGAAGGATACAAATCGAATGCCAAAACACAGACAAACGAAGATAAGTTGAGGTTTCACAAACGCCAATGCGGCAGCCAATCGGTCCGGCGCAAGAGGCGGGATCTAAACACAACAGTGTAGATGCAACAAAGCAAAACCTAACCCTAGAAGTGGCTGGCGTGAGAATATATAGGGCGGCGGCCTGTGGAAGGGGAACAGACTTGGGCTGTGGGCTAGAAGACGTACAGACTCAAATTATGGCCAACACGGCCCAGTTCTGTCACGCAGTACTGTTTTAAATACACAGGTCGACTCGAGACTCCAAATGATGTGAAACCAACGGCAAAAGATCCGTCGTCTCCTCAGCTTTCCAAAAAGTCAAAGAACGTGCCAATCGGACTTCGTATGAGGAAGTTATGCCCATTTTGGTGAAAGGTGGTCGATGTAGTCCGAACCAGCGAATTCTTGACTTCAAATCATCCGTGCGGCTCCGTCTTCAACTCCAACTCTCCTATTCCATCTCCCATGTTCCTAAGCAACAAAATATCACTAGTATTCAGTAGCATCCCATCCAAACAAATATAATCAAAGTTGCTAAGGAACGAATTAACCTCATGGTTCAAGCGACGGGCACGGGCGCGTGTGATTGGTCCTTGTAGTTGAATTGTAGGTGGAGGCTCCATGTGTGCATCATGTGAAGTGATGTCCTCATCATCCTCCCCCTCTTGAATTGGAGTCGTCCTCGACTCAAGCTCATCATCATCTCCCAAATAGGGCTTTAAATCTGAAATGTTAAATGTGGGACTAACCCCAAAAGCTGCAGGCAACTCAACCTTATATGCATTGTCATTTATCTTCTCAAGCACACGGAAAGGACCATCAGCACGGGGCATCAATTTAGACTTTCGTAAATCAGGAAAACGATCCTTGCGCAAGTGCAACCAAACAAGATCACCCGGTTCAAATGTTATCTCTTTTCTACCCTTACTACCATAAGCACGATATTTCTCATTCATTTTCTCTATGTTTGCTTTAGTAGTTTCATGCATCTTAAGTAATAATTCAGCACGTGTAGTAGCATCAAAATTCAAGTTTTCAGATGGTGGTAATGGTAGCAAATCAATAGGAGCACGCGGATTAAAGCCATAGACCACTTGAAACGGACTTACCTTAGTAGTGGAGTGTACTGACCTATTATATGCAAACTCAATATGAGGTAGACACTCTTCCCAGAGCTTCAAGTTGGTCTTCAAAACAGCCCTCAACATGGTGGATAATGTGCGGTTGACGACCTCCGTTTGTCCATCCGTTTGGGGGTGACAAGTAGTAGAAAACAGCAGCTTCGTCCCCAACTTATGGCACAACGTCCTCCAAAAATGACTTAAGAATTTGGCATCACGATCTGAAACGATGGTATTGGGAACTCCATGCAAGCGTACGACCTCTCTGAAAAACAAATCAGCAACATTTGTAGCATCGTCGCTCTTGTGACAAGGTATAAAATGCGCCATTTTAGAGAAACAATCTACCACCACAAAAATACTATCTGTCCCCCTCCTAGTTCTGGGTAATCCTAACACAAAATCCATAGAAATATCCTCCCAAGGTACACTAGGAACGGGCAGAGGCATATAAAGACCATGTGGGTTTAGACGGGACTTAGCTTTATTGCAAGTAGTGCATCGTGCCACATAGCGCTCAACATCTCGTCTCATCTTAGGCCAATAGAAATGTGTGGACAGCACATCTTCGGTTTTCTTGGATCCAAAATGACCCATCAAACCACCACCGTGTGCTTCCTGCAATAACAACAAGCGAAGAGAGCTAGCCGGAACGCATAACTTGTTAGCACGAAAAATATATCCATGATTCAGCACATATTTGTTCCAAGCACGGTCATTTGTACAATTTGCAAAAGCATCCTTGAAGTCCAAATCAGTAGCATACATGTCCTTCAATGTTTCTAAACCAAAGATCTTATAATCAAGTTGAGAAAGCAATGTATAATGTCTAGACAAAGCATCCGCAATCACATTATCTTTCCCTTTCTTATGCTTAATGATGTATGGAAAAGTTTCAATAAATTCTACCCATTTAGCATGTCGTTTATTCAGATTTGCTTGGCTACGTATATGCTTCAATGCTTCATGATCCGAATGAATAATAAACTCCTTAGGCAAAAGGTAATGTTGCCAAGTTTCAAGCACACGCACTAAGGCATATAATTCCTTATCATAGGTAGAATAGTTCAACTGTGGGCCATGTAATTTCTCACTAAAATAGGCCACGGGTTTACCTCCTTGCAGCAGCACACCTCCTAATCCAAAACCACTAGCATCACATTCTAACTCAAAAGGCTTACCGAAGTCGGGTAACTGAAGTAGAGGTGCATGTGTAAGGCAATCTTTGAGTGTGGCAAAAGCTTGTTCATGTGCTGGCTCCCACGCAAAAGTAATTCCCTTCTTGGTCAACTCATGCAAAGGACCGGCTATGGTGCTGAAATCTTTCACAAAACGCTGGTAGAAACCTGCAAGACCAAGAAAGCTACGTACCTGTGTGATAGTTTGGGGTTGCGGCCAGCTGTTGATGGCTTCTACCTTTGCCGCGTCGACCTCAATACCCTGTGAAGTGACAACATAGCCAAGAAACACAACTCGATTCGTGCAAAACGTGCACTTCTCAAGGTTACCAAACATTCTAGCTTCACGGAGGGCAAAAAAAATAGCACGTAGGTGTTCAACATGTTCAGTAAGAGACTTGCTATAAACCAAGATATCATCAAAGTATACAACCACAAAGCGTCCTATAAAGTGCCGTAGGACTTCATTCATCAAGCGCATGAAGGTACTAGGTGCATTAGTAAGTCCAAAAGGCATGACAAGCCACTCATATAATCCAAACTTTGTTTTAAAAGCAGTTTTCCATTCATCACCAAGTTTCATGCGAATTTGGTGGTAACCACTACGGAGATCGATCTTAGAAAAGATAATGGCACCACTAAGCTCATCAAGCATGTCATCCAATCTAGGAATAGGGTGTCGATATCGAATGGTGATATTATTAATAGCACGACAATCAACACACATGCGCCAACTACCATCTTTCTTAGGTACCAAAAGAACGGGTACTGCACAAGGACTAAGGCTTTCACGGACGTACCCACGATCAAGAAGGTCTTGTACTTGGCGCTCAATTTCTTTTGTCTCCTCCGGATTGGTGCGGTACGCTGCACGATTAGGAAGAGACGCCCCCGTGACCAAATCAATTTGGTGCTCAATGCCGCGTATCGGTGGCAGCCCGGGTGGTATCTCAGCAGGAAAAACATCTTTAAACTCCTGCAAAAGGTCAGTGACTGCAACAGGAACAGAGCTAGGAATGTTCGCAAGTGAGAACAACACGTTTGTGCAAATCAAGCCGTATAGCAAGGGAGTATCATCACAAATTTCAGCAAGGTCAGTTTTAGTTGCAAGCAGGACACGCCCTTTCAGATTTATAACTTGTGATGAAGAAGGAGAAGCAATTGTATCCTTCTGTTGCCTCAAAAGCGTCTTAGCTACTTGCTGATTTTCAGAAGGTTGTTTGCTCTTTTGTGCATCCCTAGCATGTTTTTCTTGTTCAAATTTTACAATTTCAGCAGGAGTCATAGGAAGCAATGTAACTTTCTTTCCTTTATACATAAATGTGTACGTATTGCTCCTACCATGGTGTGTAGCATCAGTATCATACTCCCAAGGTCTACCAAGTAACAGAGAACATGCTTGCATTGGTACTACATCAAAATCAGCAGCTCCGACGTATGTACCAATGGAAAATTTGATGCGAGCAGTTTGTGTTACCTTGACCTTACCACTATTGTTGAACCATTGCACATGGTAAGGGTGTGGATGCGCGCGTGTGGGAAGTTGAAGCTTCGTTACCATGTCGTGGCTCACCAAATTGTTGCAACTACCGCTGTCGATGATGACTCGTACACGACGGTTATTGACGCCGAAGAAGGTCTGAAACAGATTGTTCCGTTGTGCCCTGTCGTCCTGCTCCATGTGAGTGCTCAAGACGCGTTGTACAATAAGTGCTTCAAGGTCGGCAGTGGCATCCGATGCAATAACAGCGTCATCGTCGAATGTATCATCATCTCCTGCAATGTTAGCAGCAAGTGCATATTCATCTTCAACATCACTAGCACTTACATAGCCACCGTCTTCCGTAGCAATATAAGCCCGCTGACTAGGGCAGTCTTTCATCACATGGCCAAGTCCTTTGCATCTATGACACTGGATCGCTGCAGAACGTGCAGTAGAGGCTGCCGAGGAGGTGGGCTTGGCTGGCGCCTTGGATGCTGCAGTCTTGGAACTCTCAACCTGGGCTGTAGATGTAGAAGGTGTTGATGTAGTCATCGGTCGAGAAGGTGGTGGTGGTGGTCGTTGCTGCTGCCCACTTGAGCGTGAAGTAGCACCACCAATGTTGGTCCTCGTGCTACGTTGTGGTTGTTGGCGACCCTGCAATTCTTTCTCTGCAAGCATAGCAAGGTGGAAAAGACGAGTGATAGTATTGTATTCTTTATAATCAATGATATCCTGAATTTCACGTCTTAAACCACCATAAAAACGGGCCATTTTATCCTCGTTGTCCTCCTCAATTTCAGCACGCATGCAACCTATTTGCAACTCCTGATAATACTCCTCTACCGATTTATTTCCTTGGTTTAGGCGCTGCAATTTTTTTCTCAAATCACGTTTATATGAAGGAGGGACCCATCTACCACGCATTTGCCGTTTTAACATATCCCAAGTTTGTGGTTCATTTCCAACCTGAACTATTTCAGTCCACCAAAGAAGAGCAAAACCAGTGAAGTCACTAGTAGCTAAGCGCACGCGGTGGATAGCAGGAACCATGTGAGCATTAAATTTTTGTTCGACTGACATCTCCCAATCTAAATATGCATCTGGATCATAGGTGCCAGCAAAAGGAGGTACTGAAAATTTTACCTTGGAGTAGGGATCATCGTTGGCTCGTGCAGCAGGCAATCGTGTTTCCAAGGCAGTCATTCGGTCCACTAGGTCAGCCACAGTACGCGCGAGACGTTCGATGGAATGTTGGGTCTGCCGCTGAGACTCTAGTAGAGCACGCCGTGAGACACAATCATTAAAATCAGATGGAGGAGTGCCGCTGTTATCTGCCATGTTAGTGAAACGATAAAACAACAAAGAATAATCCTATGTAAAACAGCTAGGTGGGGTGCTGGATGTGTGGTGGAAGCAATTCGTCAAGCACCTTACCCACGCTTGCAAGTGTTCTTACCACGCCGCAGGGAGGTCACCGGCCTACAGGTGATGAACCAAGTGGAGGGTGGTGGCAATTGCAAGGAATGAACCTGTCCTGACCAAGAGAAATGTGTAGCTTGGAAGGCAATTGAGTAGCAAGGATTAGCGATAATAATAACAGTTAAACCAAGTTCAATAAGTATTCCCAAGTACTCGTCAAAGTTGCTGGCCTTAGTGCTCCCAATGTGAAAGTTCAAGCAATAGAGGGAATCTATGTGCCCAGAAATCAAAAAGGAAGCAAAAACAGGTCAAAATCAGCTCTCTATAGATCGGACAAGGGATCGGACAAGAGATCGGACAAGTGATCGGACAAGGGTATGTGCAATTTTTTTTTTCTGCTGCTGTTCGGATCGGACAAGAGTTCGGACAAGGGTTCGGACAAGAGATCGGACAAGCAACAAACAGCCAAAGCCTGCCTCAGATTGGACAAGAGTTCGGACAGGAGTTCGGACAAGAGTTCGGACAAGCAAATAACAGGACTGTTTCTCTTTTTTTTTTTTTTTTCTTCTTTTTTTTTCACTCTATTTTTTTGAAACAAGGATGACCAGAGGAGTAATCACAAAAATTGGCACCTACAACTGAGGTGGGATGTGGCTCACAAAATTCAAACAAGTTTGCTGTCCGGCGAGCAAAAACTTTGTCCAATTTTTTTCTTTATCTTCCCGATTTTTTTTGGCGATTTTGGTGAGGGCTAACCGACCTTTGTGGGTTAGGGTACCCTCCAAATGAGTCAGGAACACGCTCAAAAAATTTCAGATTTTTCTGCCAAACGAGCGAAAGGTTATGCCTGTTTTACTGAAGGGGGGTCACAAAGAGTAGATGTGGAAAACAAAGAAAGGTTGCGGAAGGGGGGGTTTTTCGGTGGGAATTTTTTTTTTCTGAGACACAAGAACAACTACTACTCAAACGACACAGAGGGATGACTAAACCAGCAACAAGACTCGACCAAGAACACAAACTCAACAAGGTTAAAACTGAAATTAAAATCGCAAGGCACAAAGGGGTTCTCGGTGGGGAATTTTTTTGGTGCGGTTTTCTGGACTCTGGGTAAAAACAAAAGTAGATCGAGATTACCTAACGGGAAATCTGAGCTCTGATACCAGCTGATGGGGGAGTGGTCCCGATCTTCCGCTAGGTAAGGGATAAACTTGGGTTGGTGGAGAATCTCGACGTTGGCGATCCAAGGCTCCGGTCCGGCGGATCAAAACCTTGCAATCGTTACACCACTGTCTCCGTTGGTTATCAACCACGCAGAACGCGATTGACCTCGCCACGAAGGCTAATTCCTGCAAGCGAACCCAAGAACACAAGCAAGAACAGGAAGGATACAAATCGAATGCCAAAACACAGACAAACGAAGATAAGTTGAGGTTTCACAAACGCCAATGCGGCAGCCAATCGGTCCGGCGCAAGAGGCGGGATCTAAACACAACAGTGTAGATGCAACAAAGCAAAACCTAACCCTAGAAGTGGCTGGCGTGAGAATATATAGGGCGGCGGCCTGTGGAAGGGGAACAGACTTGGGCTGTGGGCAAGAAGACGTACAGACTCAAATTATGGCCAACACGGCCCAGTTCTGTCACGCAGTACTGTTTTAAATACACAGGTCGACTCGAGACTCCAAATGATGTGAAACCAACGGCAAAAGATCCGTCTTCTCCTCAGCTTTCCAAAAAGTCAAAGAACGCGCCAATCGGACTTTGTATGAGGAAGTTATGCCCATTTTGGTGAAAGGTGGTCGATGTAGTCCGAACCAGCGAATTCTTGACTTCAAATCATCCGTGCGGCTCCGTCTTCAACTCCAACTCTCCTATTCCATCTCCCATGTTCCTAAGCAACAAAATATCACTAGTATTCAGTAGCATCCCATCCAAACAAATATAATCAAAGTTGCTAAGGAACGAATTAACCTCATGGTTCAAGCGACGGGCACGGGCGCGTGTGATTGGTCCTTGTAGTTGAATTGTAGGTGGAGGCTCCATGTGTGCATCATGTGAAGTGATGTCCTCATCAAGATGGCTCCTCCAGAAAATTTAAAGCAAGTGCAAAAGCTGACTGGGCGTCTGGCAGCACTTAGCAGGTTTTTATCAAGGTCTGCGGAGAGAAGCTTGCCTATATTCAAAGCATTGAAAGGGTCCGAAGATTTTGCATGGACACCGGAGTGTCAAAGAAGCTTCGAAGATATTAAAGAGTATCTCAGTAATCTCGCTACACTCATGGTGCCTACTGCAGATGAAACCCTACTCCTTTACCTTCAGCTACAGGCTCTGCTGTCAGTGCAGTCCTTGTCAGAGAAGTGGATTTCAATGGGAAGTTGGTCCAAAATCTTGTCTATTTTGTGTCCAAAGCATTATCAGGAGCGAAAACAAGATACTCCGAACTTGAAAAGTTCATTTATGCTCTGATAATGGCTTCGAGGAAATTAAGACATTATTTTTTGGCTCACAATGTAATTGTACCAACTTCGTATCCTTTGGGAGATATGCTCCGAAGTAAGGATTCCACTGGAAGGTTTGGGAAGTGGGTAGTTGAGCTAGCACCCTTCGGCATATCTTTTCTAGCAGAATGGACTCCACCTGCAACTTTGGTTCCGAAGAAGTCAAGTGACAGAGTTTGGACTGTTTATTCTGATGGGGCTTTCCAAGCATCCGGAGCAGGCATTGGAGCAGTATTAATTTCGCCTTCAGGGCAAAGAGCAATGTACTCCGCAAGACTCAACTTTAATTCTACCAATAATATAGCGGAGTATGAAGGGATTTTACTGGGACTCCGAAAAGCACGTGCTCTAGGGGCTACAAGAGTTGTTATAAAGACAGACTCTCAAATAGTAGCAGGGCACGTAGATAAAAGTTTTCAGGTTCGGCATCCACAGCTTCCAAAGTACTTAGAAGAAATCCGTAAGATCGAAGCACACTTCAAGGGTATTTCCATTCGGAGTATACCAAGAGCAGAAAATGTGCAAGCGGACATCTTAGCAAAAGCTGCAGCCGGAGCTGTGGATGTACCAGAAGAAGCTTTCTATGAAGAGCTCAGTACACCTTCGGTGCCACAAATTCCCTCTGCAGAGATTCTTTGCATTCCAAGTGCAGATTGGAAAAATTCAATCATGGAACTTTTACAAGGAGGAACAAATTTGCCCGAAGAGCCACAACTTTCAAGATTGAAACTCAGGGCTAGAAATTATCAAATAATCAACGGTATTTTATACAAGGCCGAAGGTCAAGAAATTCTTCGAGAAATTCATGAAGGCCTTTGTGGTAGCCATTTAGCCCCTCGAGCTTTGGTAGGAAAAACACTTCGCTAGGGGCTTTATTGGCCTACAATAACAGCTGATGCGGAGAGCTTAGTCCGCACTTGTCAAGGATGTCAGTGGATGGGTCGACGAAGTCATCGCCCACCAACAGCTCTTCAAGTTATTGCTCCGGTATGGCCTATGGCCAGATGGGGTATGGATTTAATTGGTCCCTTTCCAGTAGCCAAGGGAAATCTAAAGTTCATAGTGGTAGCTATTGAATATTTTTCTAAGTGGGTAGAAGCAGAGCCCTTAACAGCTATCACTTCGAACAATGTACAGAAATTCTTTTGGAAGAATATCATTTGCCGGTTCGGAGTGCCTAGACAACTCACAGTTGATAATGGAACACAGTTCGATGCAGAACCTTTCAGGAAGTTTTGCGAAGATCTAGGCATTCAGTTATGTTTTGCTGCACTGAGACATCCTCAGTCTAATGGAGCTGTAGAAAGAGCCAATGGAAATATTTTGTCATGGCTATATCGAAGGATAGTAGGATTAGCAAAAGGACTGTGGACCGAAGAGCTTCCGAAGATTTTATGGTCCATTGGGACCAGGCAAACAAGGTCCACAGGTTTTACTCCATTCAGATTACTATTCGGAGATGAAGCTATGACTCCAATGGAGCTCAAAGGAGGATCACTTCACATCACCGAACCGGAGATTGAAGAAGAAAGACAAGCTTCGCTAGATTTATCAGAAGAAACAAGACATCGAGCTGTGGCAAATTTATCAAAGTATCATCAACAGACGAAAGCTTGGTTTGACCCGAAGGTTAAGATCAATGAACTAAGACCGGGTCATCTTGTTCTGTGAAGCATTATAGCGCCAGGGAAATTAGGAAATAAATGGGAAGGTCCATATTTAATTGTTCGTTCAGGACGCCCTGGCTCTTTTAAATTAGCTAATTTAGAAGGTGAAGAGTTAGCACATACTTGGCATGCGGAGCACCTAAAGCGATACTTCGCATAAGGGCTTCTTGTAAATCACTTGTAATCATCTTCTGAATTAATAAAGCATATGGTCCAGATAGTGCCTTCCCCTCATAAACCTCCAGCTTCCGAGTGGATGCACTGGAACCGCGGGGTTGACCGAGAGGGAAGTGTCATAAAGTTGAATCATATTTTCGGACTTCGAATCATTGGTTCGAAGCTTCCAACGTGGGGGCTGACATAATCCAGAGTCCAAGCCACCGGCTTGTAGGCATCCGTAAAAGAGCCCAAAACCACATCATGCGGAGTCCAAGCCATTGGCTGGTAGACTTCCGTAAAAAGAGCCGAAGGTGGCCAAAACATATGGAGTCCAAGCCATTGGCTGGTAGACTTCCGTAAAAAGAGCCGAAGGTGGCCAAAACATACGGAGTCCAAGCCATTGGCTGGTAGACTTCCGTAAAAAGAGCCGAAGGTGGCCAAAATATGCGGAGTCCAAGCCATTGGCTGGTAGACATCCGTAAAAAGAGTCCAAAGAGACCATTGCAAACTCCGAATCATTGGTTTGATAGAGTTCGCAAAAAAGAGCCGGAGGTGGCCAAAGCAAAACAGAGTTTCAGCAATGAGCTTCGAATGTCTGTTAACATAGTCCAAAGTGACAAATTATTTAAGACACTAAGGTGTCCTGAAAGTTATCTCAAGTGATTTCTTTCAAAAAACAAGGGTACTAAGTTGCCATTCTTCAGACTACAAATAGTCGAAGACATTTTATAAGATTTTAAAAGATCTTTAATTTGCAGAGGGGCTCCGAACCCCAAAAAATTGTACTCCGAAGTTTTTCTTTGCGCATAACCATCTTTGAATACAGTTCAAAGTTGCTTATCCCCAAAGAGGGGCTAGTAAATATGGAGACAATTTTAAATCGGTATTCATTATTCGAACGAATATATTTACAGGTTACATCATGAAAAATTGGTATCTATACCAAGAAGGAATCGAAGACCTCTTCGATCTCTAGAGCTAGGATTGGAACGACTAGTTCCAGCGCCGAGAGTTCTAACAACTTTACGTTTAACTCTCTTGCCTCCCTTCGAAGCTCTAAAGTCCTTCTGTTCTTGTTGAAGCTCGGCCCAAGTTCGAAGCCGTTCGGGGCTCCTTTCCCAGCTTCCAAGTTCTTCAGGTTTTTTACTTCGAACTTCATCTTCGTCTTCAGACCATATAACATCTTCAGAAGACGAAGTGTTCAAGTTAACCTCTTTTTCTTCCTTTTTAATATAAGATAGTATATCTTTGCTTACTTCGGGCGCAATTACACCGGGGCTATCTCGAGGAACTAAAATCGGGGGCGCTTATAAGCTTTTAGAAGATCGAAGGTGGTCCATAATGAGCGAAGTTCATCGTTAATGTCTAAAACTTCGATAACTTCCGTATGAGGCAAAGCCTAAAAATATGATAAACAAATTTTCATTGATAAATGTTCATAAGCATAAAGCTTTACATAGCCAAAAATCCAAAGGTATTTCTAAACCTGCGGATTCGGAGGAGGCTGACTGCTTGAAGCGGCTCTCCATGAAGTCTGGAAGGCTCGCCAGGCAGCGGCCACACCTTCGGAAGGAGTCAGAAGCCGCTCGTCGTCGAAGGTAATTGGGCCCTCTCCTGCGCTCGGAGTTATCGATCGGCCCAAATCTTCGTAGTAGCGAAGTAGGCCAACTGCAGCCACTTGTCCGGAGAGTTCTCCGTATCGAATGCCTGCTGTCTTCATCTGCTTCGCCACTCCTTGAATCCTTTTCAACCGGCGCAGAAGAGAAATGTTATCATCAGAAGGAAGTGTCCCAGTAGTACCAAAGTACTCCAGAACACCTAGCAGTTGATTCATAACTTCCGCAGCTACCTTCTCGAACTTCAGCTTATCTTCGATCAGTACATCCTTCATCGAAGTTAGCTCTCCCAGAACCCCAGAAAGTCTAGCAGTTTTAGTAGTCAAGATATTCTTTTGGTTCAAAAGCTGGCTAGCTTCCTCTTGGAGTCTGACAAGCTCGGTCCCCACAGTAGCGTGCTCCGCTCGCATTCTTTCAATTTCAGCTCGAAGCATAATTCTTTCTGCTTCGAGCTCTTTATTCGCAGCCTCCAAACCTTGTCTGGCCCTGCGCTCCGTTGACACTATACTGTCCATCTGGACCACTCGGCTTTCGGAGATGGTGAGATTCCGTTGAAGGATGTTATTTTCCTCTCGAAGACGAGCGATTTCTTGATCATTCGATATATTCGCAGCTCGGGCCAAGACTGTTTGCTGCGAAAAGAAAAACCAAGGTAAAAATTTATTTGTAGATGAATTCTATGTTATTTCGCAGATGCTTCGTACCTGGTAAGCTGCGCGTTCCATAGCAGTGTTAAGCTCCGACCTGTCCACTTTGCTCAGAATGGCCACTAAGTTGGTCTCCCCTATGTCGCGACTAGCTCGATCCAAAGGCTCGAGCAAAGTCCGAAGACCAGTTGTTTGCCCTAAGAAAGGAGCTAGAAGGGGGAGCATACTTATCGCTTGTTGGTCATCCTCGTCAAGCGAAGGGCCGGAGTGTTGGCATGTAGTCTTCAGAGCCCCTGGAGACTGGCCCCCCTCGGTAGATTGACTCTCGTCTGTTGAATCAGACGGAGTTGATCCGGAACTCGCATTAGGGAGGGGTTCTATATTCCTTTTGCCTCTTCCAGGTCCCATTTGAGTGGCACTTGGGATTGGCTCCGAAGTCGTCGAAGGTCCATGGATTATTTCTTCGACAGAAGTGGACTCTGTAAAAAACAAAAGTATTATACATTGTATAAATGCACAAAATAAACATAAAAAAATTATTTGAACTTTACCTTCGACATTTTGGTGAGGGGTAATCATTGGGCTGTTTGGCGGATCGAAGGAGAGATCTTCGACTACAGGAACACTTTCCTGGGGAGTCCTTGTTGCTTCTTCAGGAATCGAAGCCATAGTGACTTCTACTCCACTTTCATCCACAGGAACTTCGTCCTGAGGTAAATCCTCTTGAATTGCCGAAGTCCTTGGTTGCTCAAGGTTATCTCGAGATTCCGGCACGTTCGCAGGTACTTCGGCTTGTGCAGTCCTTTGAGATGTATCTTCCTCTATCAGACGCACAAGCAACCTTCCTTCGTCCTCTTGGGAGTCAGAGACTGAAGCCCTTGGGCTCAAAGGTGCTTGATTCTTTGGTTTCCGAGCCACCTTCTTGACCGGAGTCTTGGCGGAGCTCGAAGTCCCAGCTTCGGCTTTCCTCTTTTTGGGCCCTTTCTCCGAAGGTACCCAATCCATCAAAGGGGGCGGAGCGATTTCCAGCATTCCCCACACTCTGTTAAATCTTTCCCAACTTCCGACTAACTTGATTCTCCATTCCTTTTCGGTCGGAGTTGGAGCGCTCAAAATCTTCTCCGAAGCCCGCACGATTTGCTCCGAAGTAATAGGGGCTGAGGAAGCTAAAAAATGAATTAAGTTAGTTACTTCTTCGAATGAATATGCATAATATATGTTGTTTTCGAAGTTACCTGCAGGGCTCGAAGTCGAAGTGATTTTTCGGAGACCGCCTTCCGAATCCTCTTCGAAGATGATAGGCCAGTTTGCCATCAGCGGAGGGATTTGTAATCCGAGGAACTCTTCGACTAAGTCTCGCATGCTCAACCTTCGACTGATCTTCTGAAGTAAGCTAAGGCGAGCTTCGAGTTGGCCTTGGTCTGGATGCATTAGGGCTTCCTTCCGGAATTGGATGTCTTTCAGAGGTCTGGCCAGAGGATTGCTCGCCCCAACTTCGGCATAAAACCATCTCATGACCCAGTCGGTGTACCATCTTGCATTGATGGCCTTAGCAGGAAATTGGAGGGCATATTCATCCCGAAACCTGAAGTTAATACTTCCGAAGGCTACTACCACTTTTTCACCTCCGGGGCCTACGAAGGTTTTTGGCTGGCACGAAGCCCTGTGTAGCGTAGCGAAGATCTCTGCCCATCCCTCACAGCCTTCGGCTCTCAACGCCCATTCGAAGATAGCTAAACGAGCTACTGCGTTCGGAGAAAGTTGAGGAAGAGTGACGTGAAACAAATCAAGTACATCGGCAAAGAAGTCCACTGCCGGAAGGCCTAAGCCAGCTTTGAAGAAGGCTTCGAATACGACCACTTCTGCGGGCCTTGGCGACGGGATAAGCTCCTTTCCAGGTTTGCGGATCATGACTCCAGTACTAATCTTCCCTTCTACTGCGACCGCCAGGGATTCTCTTTTGCAGGTAGAAGGTCCCAGTTGGAAAGATTGATCCAAATATTTCGTTGATGGCGGGCAGAGACCTTGATCACCAACATTTTGGGGATTTCCCCCTCCTGCCACCATGGATGCTGCTGCGGGTGTTGGAGGAGCCATCGCCAATGCCGCAGTCGCTGCTGCTGCAGCCGCCTGCTGTCGAGCCAAGGCCGAAGGGGCACCAGTACTCTTGGTTTTCACCATTGAAGCTACTGGGCTGCTTTGGAGGAAGAATGGAGGCTAGGGCTCAAAGGGTGTTTGTTTGCAAGAGAGCGGTGGAAAGGTACTCAGGAATGTTCTAGGCCCTCTATTTATAGCCTAGACTTTACATTATTTACCGTTAGTCTGTGCCGTTTCGCATTCTTGCCCGTTACTTCTCCCCGAAATTAACGCATTCGTAGTTTACGTTAGAAGAAGGAAGATAATGGCTATTTCTTCTAAGTCTAAAAGGCTTTCGAGCTTCCTGCGTCAGTTCTAAGATAGTTCGAAAGTAATTGTCTTAAAACTGATTCGGAGTTTAACTTCTTCGTATATTTCGGAGATAAATTAAAATCCAATAACCCCTACACCTGGTTATTTTTTCTTCCGTATACTGCTCTCCTAACATTACAGGTTTAATGGAGAAGCGTATTCGAGGGGCTACTGTTGGGGGAAAATATTCCATCCTCAGGGTTATTACCGTAACAGCACAAAGGCAGATAATGGATTCGAAGGTTTCCAGACGTCCATCTTCGAAGATGTCCTAAGTCAAGCTCGAAGTATGAAGATGGGCCTTGGTTCGGAGTATATCTTCGAACTAAGGTTCTTTGAGATCTTTTCTACCAGCTAAGATGGAAGATTTATCTTTTATCTTATTAGATTAGACTTTTACTATTTTAGCCCTATCAAGGGTACCGAATAGTTTCCACTATGTCGATTGTAATAGAGGGGTAAATAGGTCTTTTCCTTAATATTTGGGCCTATAAATACCCCCCATTTCACCCTGTAATAGGGACCGAATACAAGTTATTCAATACACACATTCGAACTATTCTAAGTTGTTATCCTTTCGAAGGCTTAGAACAGTTCACTTCACAAACACTTCGTTTGTCAGTTTCTAATCTACAGAAACCTGTTAGCGTAATCTTTTACGCCAACAGTGTGTAGGTACCGAAGCTACTTAAAAGACGCTAGCCAACAGAGAACATCGAGCGAAGATTATGGAGAAACAAACTTCGAATGGAACAAAAACTGGAAGTTTTCAGCAGTGAAGCCTAAACGAGTCACAGGCTTCGAATCTGTTCACACTTCGAACCGAAGCCTGCTGCTCGGCGAAGTTGAACTTCAGAGCAAAACTGAGGAATAGACACGCAAGTTCTGCTTGTACAGTGAACAACCAGGAACCTTGTGTGGGGCTTCGGAGTACGTAAAGCGAGGCTAGGTAACAGCGAGAAAAACTTCCGAAGTATGCAAGGGAGGAGCCAGTCGAGGTCTACTTCGAAGAAGTCAAAGACTATTAGAGCTTGGCTCAGGAGAAAGCTTCGGCTTCAAAGTACCTTCGAACTGGACTTAGAACGAGACAAACACAGAACAAAAACAAGCAATACTTCGAAGCTATGCCTTGAACTCCATGACCCTCAAACACACCAGCGAAGGACACACAACTACGTCGAAGCAGCAGCCTTCACTCAGCCAGAGGGATAAAAGCTACGAAGCTTCGAAACACTAACCCTGCGAAGCCTAAACTCCGAAAAGAAACAGCTCCGACCAAAAAGTAGGACTTCAAACAGGGCACTGGGAGACAAACTACAGAGAAGCAACGGAACCCAAGAGGAAAAATCCTAACCTGACACCAGCAGGAACTAGGCAAGAAAACTAGCACCTATACAACAACTAGACTGTTCAACCTATACTTGATGCACAAGACCTCAGCGCAGATGAAGAACAGGACTACAAAAAGCAAAAATAGCTGCGTAGAGCAGGAACCAGCCACAACACAGGAAACAGTTCCCAGAATAAAATAGACTAGATCTCAGCACATAAACCAAGGCAAATAGAGAGAAATCACTCGCACAGAGACAAAAACGCAAGGCATGCAACAAGATTCAATCGGTTCAACGAGTAAGCTGCTAGATGCCGACAGCTAAGAACAGGAAATCAAAACCTGAGGAAGCAAAAGTTCCTGATGAGCGCACGAAGAACGTGACGGCGGCTTAGAGGAATGAACACTAGGAAGAAAACAAAAAGTGACCCAATCTCTTGATTAGAAAAGTGATTTTAGAAATGGTGACCTAACCCTAGGGATTGGGGCCCTATTTATAGGCAGCCCAATAGCCTAGGAATATTCCATCAGACCCTTAGGGTTTTTACAGATGCTGAAATAAATGGAAAAGACCAAACTGCCCTTAGGATATTTTAAAGACTCGACTGACTGACTGTGGGCCTAAGGACAAAATAGTAAACTCCTATTTACAGATGACTTATCCGAAAGCAGATCTTTCGTAGCGACTATGACTTTGCCTCAGAACAGTCCGATCTGAGATCATCGGTCGTCAGTTTTGCACCGAAACTGACAAAGCGTCCACCGACTTTGCACCAGGTAACCGGATTGGGCCGGCCCAATTCCGTAGTGCTCTTAGCCCAGCAATCGCTCGCCACCCGTGTACCTGAGTCAATCCTGGTCAACAGCCCAGTGGATCCTCTGCTACTCCTAGCCCATGTACCCGGATTGGGCCAGCCCAACTTCGCGGCCCCTCTGCCCGACAGTCACTCGCTGCCCGTTTACCTGAGTCACACGCGGCCCATACACAGCAGGTCTTCTCCTCTTTTCAGTCCTCTTTGACGATCGTTCATAATGACTCATCACATCTGGAGCCATGAGGCCCACACTCTTCAGCATGGCTCCTCAATCTCCCCCTTGATGAGTGCATTGTCAACACTTCTCCTCTTCAGCTTTCCAGTACCTGCAAGCAACTGTGGAAACACTAAAACAAAACACAATAAAACAGAGAAGAAGAAAAATAATGTAAAAGTTTAACCCTAATGACCAAAATCCGAAACAAAAGCAAGAAGCGGTCATTATGGTTAACCAAAAGTAAAAGCTCAAAAACGAGTGCAATCTCAGAATTATCAACAAGGATATCCAAAGAGTAAGGATAAACGGGACAAAAACTCCCCCTCAAACAAATCCCAGAGAAAGCCAAGACTCCCCCTTAAACTCTTCTCCCAAAATTTCCCCCCCCTTGTTGACAATTGGACTCATCAAGCGAGACTAAATGCACTCAAAAGAGACACAGACTCCCCCTGAAATGCAACTCCCTCTCAAAATATGCAATGAATGCAACTGGGGTGCAGGTGGAGTGTAGAAAGCATGCTTCTCAGATATGATTGACTGCAATTTAGAAAATCTAGCAGGTATAGCAAAAGGCATATTGTCTAAGACACATGGCAAGATCAGTGCAACAAATGATACCTAAAGAAAGTCATTAGCACGCATTTTTCAATTTTGGAAACTAAAGCATCACCACATTTTCCAGTTGACAAGCAAGGTAAAGCATGAGATGCAAAGGCTAACTGATATCTACCAAGATAAGCATTGTCCAAAACAAAGTGCTTCAGCAAACTTGTTGTCTTGTTAAATTTGCAGGCTTTTTCATTTTCCTTTTTCATTTTTGCCAGGGGTTATTTGCATGTCAAACCTTATGCTGACCGACCAAGTCAAGCCTAGGCCAGAACTGGACCATCAGAAGCTTAAGACATTGGTCTTGGCATACACTACACTGTCCTAGTTCATACCAAAGTGCTATGGTAAGTAGTCCAGAACAATGCAATGCGATAAGCAAACCCACCTGGATCTTTTCACTCAAGCATAAAAGGCATGGAATTTTCATTTTTGATTTTTATCATTTTTACAGCATATTTCCATGTTTAAATCATAAAGATGTCCAAGTTGCATATCTGCAACTAAGTAAGGAGGTAGCTACAAGGCATGTAACATATAGCAAAAGCATTCAGCCTACACATGCTAGTTACCAGAAGCAATGGTGATCATTTTTCAATTTTAAAACATAAAAGCCATGCATATGACAGATATCAGACATATCAAATGAACTGAACCAAAGCATGATCATCGACAAGTAATCAAAAGCATGTACCATCTAGAATAAGTAAAGCAGGTCAATCATATAACAGAAACAGGCTCAAAGTGTGATATGTGAATATGCATGATATGAACACACACAAAAAGACTCATAAAAAGAGTAAAGAAGAAAGAAAAATGACACAAAATATCCTAAAAAGGATACACAACCCCCAAATCCCCTCGTAAATGCTCAAAAGTAGACTGATCTAGGGGTTTGGTGAAAATGTCAGCCAACTAATGATGGGTATCAACATGAACAAGGTCAATGACACCTTTATCATATTGATCCCTCAGAAAGTGAAAGCGCACATCAATGTGTTTGGTTTTTGAATGGAGACACGAGTTTTCCCCTACAAAAATAGCACTGGTGCTGTCGCAAAACAAAGGAACTCTGGTAGGAAAGAACAACCCAAAATCTCGCAAAGTGGAAATCATCCAAACCAATTGTGAGCAGCAGCTAGCAGCAGCTACATACTCAGCCTCAATGGTCGAAAGAGCAACTCCAGACTGCTTTCGAGAAGACCAAGAGACAAGGGAAGAACCAAGAAGCTGGCAAGTACCGGAAGTCGACTTGCGATCCAACCGGCACCCACCAAAGTCAGCGTCCAAAAAGCCTAGATAAATCAAGAGATGATGATGCTGAGTAACAAAGACTGATATCGGGCGCATAGGTGAGATACCTGAAGATGCACTTGACATCCTGCCGATGAGACAAGCGTGGTGAAGACTGGAATCATGCGCACAGTCCCACGGCGAACTGTATGTCTGGCCTTGTCATCGTCAAGTACAGCAGCGAACCGATCATCCCTCGAAACTCTCTCTCGTTGACTTTGACGCCGCTCTCGTTCTTGTCCAGGCCCCCAGATGTGCCCATTGGGGTCATCTGAGGCTTCAGCTCTCCACCAAAGTCGAACTTCTTCAACATGTCTCGAGTGTACTTACCCTGGTGGATGAAGGTGCCGTACTTGGTCTGCTTGATCTGGAGCCCTAGGAAGTACTTGAGCTCACCCATGAGGCTCATCTCAAACTCATTGTGCATCTCCTCAGAAAACTTGGACACAAGAACATCAGTAGTACCGCCAAAGATAATATCGTCCACGTAAATCTGAGCGACTAAGAAATCTGAAGCATCCAGTCCAGTCCAGCCTACTTCGGCCCAACCTACTTCGTGCAGCCAGTCCAGCCAGGCTTCGGCAGAAGCAAAATGTGCTCGGGGGGCACTTCGAAGTCAGTAGTTTAGACTTTATTCCAGGGTGCGAGTTAGCAAAACCCTCAGAAGCCTATAAGGGCGATTGGAGAACTCCAATCGTCTAGTAAATGAGAGACCCTTGTCAAAGGGTTGATCAGAAAGTTCGGCGACAAGCATTTAAATTTGTGTTACTAGACGATACACATTATCGCGAAACTGTTGATGGAGTACTGTTAAAGTGCCTAGACCATGAACGATCCTAGGTGGCTATGGGAGAAGTCAATGAAGGACTTTGTGGCACTCATCAGTCTGCCCAGAAAATGAGTTGGATGCTCAAAAGAGCGGGTTTCTACTGGCCGACTATGACTGAGGATTGTTTCAAGTATTATAGAGGATGTGAAGCGTGTCAGAAGTTTGGCAGTATTCAATTAGCTTCTACTTCGTTACTTAATCCTATTGTCAAGCCATGGCCGTTCCGAGGTTGGGGTTTAGACTTCAATTCATCGATCAAATTCACCCCCCTTCTTCAAAGGGGCATCAGTACGTGTTGATGGCGACATACTATTTCACCAAGTGGACCGAGGTCGTGCCTCTAAAGAACATGACTCACAACGAGGTACTTGACTTTATCTTGAAGCATATCATACATAGATTCGGCATTCCTCAAACGCTCACCACAGATCAAGGTAGTTCGTTTGTTTCTAAAGAAGTGAGAGACTTTGCCAAATATTATGGTATTAAGTGGATAAACTCTTCACCTTACTATGCTTAGGCCAATGGTCAGGCCGAGTCTAGTAATAAAACTGTGATTAAGCTATGAAGAAGAAGATTCAAGAATACCCTAAGAGGTGGCATGAAGTGCTTTCCGAGGCACTATGGGCTTGTAGAATTGCAAAGCACGGTGCTACCAAAGTTAGTCCATATGAGTTGGTATATGGAGAAGAAGTTGTTCTACACGTAGAAGTAGATCTTGGTTGTTTAAGAGTTCTAAAGCAAGATGGCTTATCGGTCGACGAATATAAAACTCTTTTAAAGATAGTCTAGAAGAAGTGACCGATAAGAGGTTGAGGGCTTTAGAAGCCATAGAAGTAGACAAGAGGAGTGTACCTAAAGCCTACAATAAGAAGGTTAAACCAAAATCGTTTCAAGTAGGTGACTTGGTTTGGAAGACAATTTTGCCCTTAGGTACTAAGAGCCCTAAATTTGGTAAATGGTCACCTAGATGGGAAGGTCCTTTCAAAATAACCGAAATCACTCCCGGCAATGCTTATGTGTTAGAGTATCTGCAAGGAGAGCGGTTTTAGAGAGCTTTGAACGATAGATACTTGAAAAGGTACTTTCCACCTGTGTGGCAAATAACTTGAAGGTGTCAAAAAGCCGATATGAAAAGTATTATCTTTAGCTTGTTATGCTTTTAGTTCACTTAGCTCCCTAAAAGACAGGGGGGCATGTGTTGATAGCAAAAAATGGCATTAATGATTAAGATTGTCAAAATGTCAATTTTGGTAATATGGGCCAAAAATACACATCCTAGGTTAGGGCCGAAGCCCTACAAGGCTGAAGGCCTATAAAACAACGGACTTCGGATGCTTCCGGCAAGTCTTGCAGCCTTCGGCCCGAAGGCCTTCGGAGGCCCACTCTACCGAAGCTTCGGCCCGAGGAGTAGGCTTCGGCGGGCCTGGCCGAAGGCCAACTTTGGGCACAGTTAGAGATTGAGTCTGATTTTGACTAAGTATTAGCTCCACATGTTATCAAACTGAATCCTACCAGATTAGGCTGAGAGATTAGAAGTCTAGCCCCTATAAATATAGGGGTGAGGCCGGTTCATTAACCCGCCAAGACAAATCAACCACAAAGCCCTAGCTTTGAACCATACTTTACTTTACCTTTACTTTACTTTACTTGAATCTACTCTGTTGCAGGTTTCCACGTTCGGATCTACTTCGCCGGAGGTGTCCGGAGCTGAGAGATTGGTTTCGGATGTTGCCAGAACACCCTTCAGCGAGACTGCTGCCTCGACCACCCGTGCCGGACCATCATGCTGTTGTCGGTTTGGCCAAGTCCCGCACACCAGCAAGCTTCGCAACGGGCATCGTCACGACAGGATTTGCCACGCTCATACTCCACTTCAGACGAAGTCGCGCTCGCGCGTTGCGTCTAAGTCATTATTCTGTATCTTACTGTATCGGAGGCTTCACACTGAACAACGTTTTTCAGAGGTGATTGTCACGTCTAGATCGGTTTGGAGTCCATCTTTGGCCAGATTAGTCCGAACGCCGAAGACACCCTTCAGCGGAACACTTCGCACTAGACGTCGAAGGTACACTTCGGCGACACCCTTCGAACCATACTTCGAGTCGGTCAGGCTCCATTCAGTTTCTGACTTGTTCTGTTTAAATACATTTCTTTCGTCTAATTGGATTATTTTTGTGTGATCTGATTACATGGCGACTCCACCCCCCCTTACCATGGCTAAGGGTTGTCGGAACGTGACGTCGATGTTGTGTTACGCTTAGGCTTGTCCCTAAGTATCCGCACACGTTTGGATCGTCGAACTAACCCAAGTGCGAGGGCACATTTCTGTGTCAACAGTTCTATTGATTGTCTGTTGAGGTGCGTTGGATGTTGCGAGAAGGCCATTGATTCGAAAGAATTTTTTAGGTGCACATTCACCACCACTCTGGTCGCTACTCTCGGTCCTACATAAGTGCTAAATTTCTCTATCAACTCGGCCTTCTGTATCTTTATTAGTTTTCCCTAAGTCCTTGTGGGATCTATTCTTTACTCAACGAGGCTAGAAGCTGGCTCTTCAACCGACTTTGGTCACCACACCTGTCATGGTCTTGTTAAAGCTTTGCATTCATTGAGCAAATTACCATTGAACTCTTCGGCCTTCTTCTCTTTAAGGTGTTCGGCCCAAAGACGATGTAGGCATCTCTTTTGAGACTTGGTCATTCCAAGGGGTGCCCACGAAGGTAGCGGCTTCGATCCCAGGTCCACAAACTTACTCCTGGAATTTTCATCTGAATGGGAAGTACCCGAATCGGCCTCGACAACGTCTGTCTGGCCACAAAATTACTACCAGTCGGACCGGCCATGCCAGGCCAGTTAGATCGGCTGTTGTCGGGAATCTGACAAATGGTGGTCAGACAGGCCATAGTAGGCCGGTCAGACTGGTGCACTATCGTTGGTTGGACCGGCCCCAAGGCGGCGGTCGGAGCGATAGCTGTATGTTTAGCGGTCTTCTCATCGTCGCCTCCATCTTGATCCATGAGGACTTCTACAAGGGTTAGGTCATTGTAGGTACTATTCTTATCAACGACGATTGCTTCATTGGGTTTACATCCTCGATCCTTTCCCCTCATCTTTGAAGACTTAGGTCGATTCCATGTGTGAATATGGCCATCACTATGATTACACCTTTGCCTCTTTGATGACCCCTTTGGCCTTGCGGTAGTGAGAACGGCATCCATGGGGAAAAGTACTGAGGAGGACCACCGTATTGGGCATTTGGCATGCCCCCCATGACATCATCGGAAAACCGTATGAATAGAATGGCATGAAAGCTTCCCACGACTGATGACTATGACCAAATCCTTTCTTAGGAGCCGGATTTGGTCTTTCTACGTTATTAGGCCGATTATTCGCTCTTTGTTCAACCACATGCTCATACTTATTTAATAGCGCATCAAAAGTAACTCTTGGTCGCCTAGCCGTCTTGTCATCAAGCGACATTTCTTTGTCCATATAATTATGTGTATCAGACCGAAGCTCTTCAACTTTAATAATCTTTCGTTTATTTGATTTGGCTTGATCAGGCCATATAAACACTTTAGCATTGTAATCAATACTAAGTAGAGAAAGATCATTCTCAAACTTCAATCGGCCTTCGTTGATGGCCGATTGAATTTGTTGGCAGAAAACATAACACTTATTGATAGTTCCTCGTCCTCTGGGAGTCCAACCCACAACCTCTCTAAATAGTGGGCGAATCCGCTGGTCAGGGTCATCTAAGCCTCCTGCCTACGCGCATCTCTCCTTATGGGCACGACACATGGTGCTATATAATGGTGTCGGCCATACGGCTCCTCCTCTTGTGGTAGCTCACGATATGGGACGTGATCAGGCCTATGCGGGTATGCGGGAGAGGGTGGCGTAGGCACAGGTGGAGGTGGTGCGTAGTAGGTGGTATGGGTGGTCTGACCGGCCATAAGGCCGGTCTGGCTGATGGTATAATGACCGGTCAGACCGGCCTAATGGCTTATCAGACGGACTATCGCCAGCGGGGGTGAGTCGGTTGGACTAGCCAAAAAGCCAGTCGGACCAATCACTGTTGATGGTGTGGTGGCCCTAGGGTTAAATGTTGTAGACTGGAATGCACTGGTCAGACTGACCATGTTCAGTCGGTACGACCGGCCAACTAGGTATGGTTTGACCGGCCAGGGTCAGAGGGGCTTCGGCCATGAAAGACGAGGTCACTGACATGGTCTCTCTCCCTGTGCTCCCTTCCATCCTACGGTGTATGCGATGAATAAGGGAAGCGTTAGTAATTGTAGTAGGGGAATCAACTTTGAGAAAACCGATTCTTCGAAACATCGCATATGTTGGGGGAAAATATCCCATCCTCGGGGTTATTGCCGTAACAGCACAAAGGCAAATAATGGATTCGAAGGTTTCCAGACGTCCATCTTCGAAGATGTCCTAAGTCAAGCTCGAAGTACGAAGATAGGCATTGGTTCGGAGTATATCTTCGAACTAAGGCTTTTCGAGATCTTTACTGCCAGCTAAGATGGAAGATTTATCTTTTATATTATTAGATTAGTCTTTTACCATTTTAGCCCTATCAAAGGTACCGAATAGTTTCCACTATGTCGGTTGTAATAGAGGGGTAAATAGGTCTTTTCCTTAATATTTGGGCCTATAAATACCCCCCATTTCACCCTGTAATAGGGACCGAATACAAGTTATTCAATACACACATTCGAACTATTCTAAGTTGTTATCCTTTCGGAGGCTTAGAACAGTTCACTTCACAAACACTTTGTTTGTTAGTTTTATTCTATAGAAACCTGTTAGCGTAATCTTTTACGCCAATAGTTGGCGCCGTCCGTGGGGAACCTAGTCCAAAAAACTTCATTCTCTACCAACTTCTTACATCATGCCTCCTAAGCGGAGCGCACCTCGTAACCCTGTTCGGAGGTCCTCTCGGATCTCCGGAGAGACACCATCCGACACGTTTGAGGTCGGAGGGCCTTCGACATTCCCTCCTCAAACTCCGGAAGGAGTGTCCATCCCGTGACCATACGGAGTTCCTCCGCCAGCTCCTTCCATACTTCGACCTGCCGGAGTTCCTCTTCCACCTTCAATCCCACTTCGAACTGATCCCATCAGTTCTCAAGACCCGGAAGATCCTTCCGGAGGAGATGAAGACAGTCTTGGAGATATGGCCACTCAAATGGCCAACCTTCAAGCTGAAGTAGCAAGATGGCGGCAAGAAGCTACGAACAGGCTTCGCTCTCAAGCCGTCCCAACTATTCCAGAAGTGCCCGAAGATGATGAACCTGTTTATCCCGAAGCCCCGGAGAACGCCTCCTTCGATAATGAATCTCCGTTGCATCCTGAGCTGCAGAAAGTTCGCTTTGATCCGAAGTTTAAAACATCGAAGCTCTGTAAGTATGTTGGAGATGAAGATCCCGGAGAGTTTGTTCGTTCTTATGCCCTAGCAATTGAAGCTAGCGGAGGAGTTCGAGACACCATGGCAAAGTGCTTCCCGTTAGCTCTTCAAGGAGTGGCATTAAGGTGGTTTTGGTCTTTGAAGCCAGGATCAATCAATTCATGGGGGCAGCTGAAGAAGAAGTTTGTAAGCAATTTTCAAGGCACCTTCGTGCCTCCAATGTCAACGGGAAGCCTTTTCCAGGTGAAGCAGCTCCCTGGAGAGACATTGAGGCAATATTTCAAGCGCTTCGCCCATACGAAGTCGCAGATCCGAGGGTTGTCTGCATCTTCGGTAGTTGATGCAGCTCGGGAAGGTGTTACTCATCAAGGCCTCCTGGATAAGCTCCATCGGAAAAGCATATCCTCAGGTTTCTCAGTTGATGTCATACTTCGAGGAGTATGCGAGGTCGGAAGAGGGTTGGCTTCGAAGAACTGCATCTACTTCATCCATATTGCAAGAAGTAAAAGTAGAAGTAAAAACTTCGGCACAGCCGCAAGAACGAGTCTTCGAAGTTCAACATGATCGGAGAAGGGGGCAAAAGCACCCTCGTTCTGAAGTCTTGAACATTGCACCCCCGCAAAAGTTCAAGCAGAGAGCTCCACAGCCTTCGGGGAACAAGGTCAGTGGCTGGAGGCCGCCAGGGAAAACTGGCTGGCAAAGGCCAGACCCTTTTCTGCTGCATTCATGGTGAAAATCGAAGCCATGCAACTGATACTTGCAAGGCTATACTCACTCTAAGAGGAGAATATCTAGAGAGAACTTTGGGTCGAGGTACTACCGACCGAGTTCCAGCTACAGCGCGCCCGGAGCCGGTCCAGGCTGTGGCGCGAATAGAAAACTTTGAAGCCGCAAGACACCCTCCAGTGGCCAATGTTATGCCACCTCCGAAGCAAGAGGAAGGGCAAGACCGAGGGAAAAGAGTAGTCCTCCCCATCTCCAGAGGAGGTACCCTCGGAAGCATGTCAAAAAGACAGCGAAGAGATTACGTCAGAGAAGTAGGCCATATTGGGACTTCGTCGTCTGCAGCTGCTATGCCGGAGTGGTCTCATGTACCGATATCCTTTTCTGCGGAGGATGCAGCTGGCATTAAGTTCCCGCATGCAGATCCACTTGTTATCACTGCTGATATTGCGGGCACTGAAGTTCGAAGAGTATTGATTGACAGAGGTAGTTCGGCAGACATCATTTTTGTTCAAGCCTTCGATCAATTGTGCATCTCCAGAAAGCATCTCCTTCCAGCGGCTCGTCCTTTGCAAGGCTTCGCAGGACCTCCGCTTGATGCACTCGGCCAAATAGGTCTGGAAGTTACCTTCGGAGAAGGTTCGTTGGCCCGAACTGAGGAAGTAATCTTCGATGTTGTAGATGTCCCCGTATGCTTACAACGTCATCTTCGGAAGAGGCATGCTAAACCAGTTCGGAGCTGTGGCGCATCACAATTATTTGTGCATGAAGATGCCCACACAAGCAGGAGTCCTTACTGTCTTCGGAGATCAAGCTATTGCCCGAAGAGCGGAATATGGTCATGGCCCCCCTCTTGATCCAAGACAAGTAAACAATGTGCAAAATAATCAAGAAAATTTTTCAGTCCCTTCCGAAGCTTCAACGAAATCCTTTCCGAGACCAAGTCCTGAAGGAGAGATTGCAGCGAAGGTCATTGTTAAAGATGGTAAAGAATATACATTTCAATTTGGTAAAGATTTACCTCCAGAAGTTGCAACCTCCTTGGAAAAGGTGGTGGAAGAGAATTTAGATGTCTTCGCTTGGTCTGACGAAGATATCACCGGAGTCGATCGGGATATCATTGAACATAGTTTGCTTGTAAACCCGAAGGCCAGGCCTGTTCGGCAAGGACTCCAGAAAATGTCTGCAGAAAGAGCTGTTCTAGCAAAAGACGAAGTTGAGAAATTGTTGAAGGCTGGGATTATCAGAGAGGTGGCTCACACAGAATGGTTAGCCAACCCAGTTGTTGGCGTAAAAGATTACGCTAACAGGTTTCTGTAGAAGAGAAACTAACAAACGAAGTGTTTGCGAAGAGAACTGTTCTAAGCCTCCGAAAGGATAATAACTTAGAATAGTTCAAATGTGTGTATTGAATAACTTGTATTCGGTCTCTATTACAGGGTGAAATGGGGGGTATTTATAGGCCCAAACATTAAGGAAAAGACCTATTTACCCCTCTATTACAACCGACATAGTGGAAACTATTCGGTTCCCTTAATAGGGCTAAAATGGTAAAAGACTAATCTAATGAGAAAGAAGATAAGTCTTCCATCTTAGCTGGCAGAAAAGATCTTGGAGGGCCTTAGTTCGAAGATGTACTCCGAACCAATGCCTATCTTCGTACTTCGAACTTGGTTCCGGGTATCTTCGAAGATGATCGTCTGGGAACCTTCGAATCCGCTGTCTGTCTTTATGTTGCTTCGGCAATAACCCCGAAGATGAGATATTTTCCCCCAACAGTAGCCCCTCGAATACGCTTTTCCATCTGACCTGTAACGTTAGGAAAGCAGTATACGGAAGGAAAAGATAACCAAACATAGGGGTTATTGGTTTTTATTTTATCTCCGAAATGCATGAAGATATGAACTTCGAATCAGTCTTAAGGTAATTGCTTTTCGAACTATCTTAGAACCGACTCAAGAAGTTCGAGAGTCTTTTAGACTTAGAGAAAATAGCCGTTAAGTTTCTGTTTCCAACGGAAACTGTAGTAAGCGTTAATCTTGGGGAAAAGTAACGGCAGGAATGCGAAACGACATGGATTAACGGTAAAAAAGTAAAATCTAGGCTATAAATAGAAGGTCTAGAAGTTACCTGGTTACCTTTTCACCGCATTCTCGCAATCAAAAACTTTTTAGCCCTTTGAGTTCTTGAGCCCTAGCCTCCATTTCTTCAAAGCAATCCAGCGATCGCGATGGTGAAGACTAAGGGATCTGCACCTCCGTCGGCTTTGGCTCGGCAGCAGGCGGCTGCAGCAGCAGCGGCGACAGCATTGGCGGCGGCACCTTCGGTACCGACGGTGACATCAATGGCGGCAGGAGGGAGAAATCCCCAAATCGCCGATGACCAAGGTCTGTGCCCACCATCGACAAAATATTTGGATCAGTCTTTCCAGTTGGGGTCTTCTACCTGCAAAAGAGAGTCACTGGCAATCGCAGCGGGAGGAAAAATCAGTAATGGAGTTATGATTCGGAAGCCAGGCAAAGAGATGATTCCAACTCCAAGACCCGGAGAAGTAGTGGTATTCGAAGCCTTCTTCGAAGCTGGCTTGGGCCTCCCTGCAGTGGACTTCCTGGCAGAGGTACTGGATCTGTTCCAGGTAACCCTTCCTCAATTATCTCCGAATGCGGTAGCTAGATTGGCTATCTTCGAATGGGCCTTGAGAGCCGAAGGGTGCGAAGGAAGGACAGAAATCTTCGCTGCATTGCACAGGGCTACATGCCAACCAAAGACCTTCGTAGGTCCCGGAGGTGAAAAAGTATTAGTATCGTTCGGCAGTATTAACTTTAGGCTTCGAGATGAGTATGCTCTTCAATTTCCTGCCAAGGCCATCAATGCCAGATGGTATACTGATTGGATTCTAAGATGGTTCTATGCCGAAGTTGGGGCAAACAGTCCTCTGGCCGGGCCCCTCAAAGAAATTCAATTCCGGAAGGAAGCTTTGGTGCAGCCCAACGAAGGTCAGCTCGAAGCTCGTCTTAACCTGCTTCAAAAGATTAGCCGAAGGTTAAGTATGCAAGACTTGGCCGAAGAATTTCTTGGCTTGCAAATTTCTCCGCTGATGGCCAACTGGCCTGTCATCTTCGAGGATGATTCGGAAGGCGGTCTCCGCAAGATTAACTTGACTTCGAGCCCTGCAGGTAACTTCGAAACCAACATGTATTATACATATTTACTTCGAAGAAAGACTAATTTGAATTATTTATTTTTTAGCTTCTTCAGCCCCTATTACTTCAGAGCAAATTATAAGGGCTCCGGAGAAGATTTTGGGTGCCCCAACTCCGACTGAAAAAGAATGGCGAGTTAAACTGGTCGGAAGTTGGGAAAGGTTTAACAGAGTATGGGGAATGTTGGAGATGACTCCGCCCCCTCTGATGGACTGGGTACCTTCGGAGAAAGGACCCAAGAAGAGGATAGCTGAAGCCGGAGCTTCGAGCTCCGCAAAGACTCCGGTGAAGAAGGTGACTCGGAAGCCAAAAAATCTCGCACATTCGGATCCTGCGCCTTCGAGCTCAAGAACCTCCATCTCCGGTTCTAAAGAAGATGAAGGTATACTATTAGTGAGATTGATTGATGAAGATGCAGCTCAAAAAGATATTCACATTGAAGATACTGCGGGTATGCCGGAGCCTCAAGCTAATATTGAAGAAGTGATAGCTCCGGATGCTCAAGAAGAAGAGCGGATCGAAGCCCCTGTGGGCGAAGATGAAGTTGAAGTTACTACAACTTCAGTTGTGGATGAAGGGAGGACTGCTCACGGAGATACTCCGGCAGCTGAAATTTTAACTGTGGATTCAGACGAAGACCTCACCTTCGATCCTCCGAGCAGTCCAGTGCTCGATCTCCCCCAGAATGTCGAAGGTAAACTTCGCACAATTCTCTTATTATTTTCTGCAAAATTATACAATGTATAATACCTTTGCTTTTGCAGAGCCTCCTTCTGTAGAAGTACAACGCGAAGATCCAATTCAAGGGCCTTCGACAACTTCGGAGCCGCACCCGGAGGTCGCTCAACAGGGGCCTGGAAGGGGTAAAAGACAAATAGAGCCTCTCCCTGCTCAAGGATCAACTTCATCCTGAATCAACAGATGAAAGTGAATCAACTGAGGGGGGGCCATCTTCCGAAGTTCCAAGGACCTCAGGAGAACGCTCCGGACCTTCGTCAAGCAGGGATGACCAAAAGGCTTCGGCAATGCTCCCTCTTTTAACTCCTTTTTTGGAGCCAACTGGGCTTCGAACTCTGCTCAAACCTTTAGGTCGAGTGAGTCGCGAAGTCGGGGAGACAGAGCTGGTAGCAAAATTAAGCAGGGCGAAGAGTTCGGAGCTTAACGTTGCCCTGGAACGAGCGGCCTACCAGGTACGGAGCACCTTCGAGCCAATATCTTTAGCGAATTATATTGGGTTCGGAGTTCATCTTCGAACCAGCAGCAAATTATACATGAATAATTTCTTACTTTAGTTTTTTCTTTTCTCAGCAAGCAGTCTTGGCCCGCGCTGCAACTTTATCAAGCGAGAATGAAATTGCTCAGCTTCGGGAAGAAAATGAAGCTCTTAAACGCAACTTATCTTTCTCCGAAGCTAGAGTACTTCAAATGGATAATGTGATTTCAACGGAGCGTAGGGCCAGACAGGGCTTGGAGGCCGCTAATAAGGAGCTCGAAGCAGAAAGAATCGTGCTTCGGGCTGAAATTGAAAAGGTGCGGTTGGAGCATGCTAGTGCTGGGTCCGAACTTGTAAGGCTCCAAGAGGAAGCTAGCCAACTCCTAAACCAGAAGAATATTTTAACTACGGAGAATGCTAGGATTTCTGGAGTTTTGGCAGAAACGACTTCGAGCAAGGATGCACTAATTGAAGAAAAGCTTAAGTCGGAGAAGGTAGCTACGGAGGTCATCGAACAGATGTTAGGTGTTCTAGAGTACTTCGGTACTACTGGATCACTTCCTTCGGATGATAACGTGACTCTGCTGCGCCGGTTAAAAAGGATCCAAGGAGCAGCGAAGCAAATGAAGACGGCAGGCATTCGTTATGGAGAACTCTCCGGACAAGTGTCTGCCCTCGGACTACTTCGTTACTACGAGGATTTGGGCCGAACAATCACTCCGAGCGCAGAGGGCTCCATTACCTTCGACGACGAGCGGCTTTTGAATCCTTCCGAAGGCGTGACTGCCGCCTGGCGAGCCTTTCAAACCTCATGGAGAGCCGAAGGTCATTCCGCGATCAAGGCTTGGATCGATGAAGGCCAACGCCAGAAGCAAGTTCGGAACCAGGCTTCGAGCAGTCAGCCTCCTCCGAACCCGCAGGTTTAGGAATCATTTAGGATTTTTGATTATGTAAAGCTTTATGCTTGTAAACATTTTATCAATGAAAATCTTGTTTGTTATATTTTTAGGCTTTGCCTCTTATGGAAGATATCGAAGTGTTAGAACTTAACGACGAACTTCGTTCATTATGGCATACCTTCGAACTTCTAAAGACTTACAAGCGTCCTCGATTTCTAATTCCTCGAGATGACTCCGGCGTAATTGCGCCCGAAGTAATCAAAGATGTATTGTCTTATATTAAAGAGGAAAAGAAAGAGGTTGACGCAAACACCTCGTCTTCTGAAGACACTAATTGGTCTGAAGACGAAGGTGAAGCTCGAAATAAAAGATCTGAAGATCTTAGAAGCTGGGAAAGAAGCCCCGAACGGCTTCGAACTTGGGCCGAGCTTCAACAAGAGCAGAAGGATTTTAGAGCTTCGAGGGGGAGGAAGAGAGTTAAACGTAATGTTCTTAGAACTTCTGATGTTGGAACTAGTCGTTCCACCCCTAGCTCTCGGGACCGAAGAGGTCTCCGATTCCTTCTTGGTATAGATACCAATTTTTCATAGTGTAATCTGTAAACACATTTATTTCAATAATGAATGCCGATTTAAAATTGTCTCCATATTTACTAGCCCCTCTTTGGGTATAAGCAACTTCGAAATGTGTTCAAAGATGGTTATGCACAAAGAAAAAACTTCGGAGTACAATTTTTTGGGGGTTCGGAGCCCCTCTGTCATTTAAAGATCTTTTAAAATCTTATGAAATGTCTTCGACTATTTGTAGTCAGAAGAATGGTAACTTAGTACCTTTGTTTTATGAAAGAAATCAGTTGAGATAACTTTCAGGACACTTTAGTGTCTTAAAAAATTTGTCACTTTGGACTATGTTAACAGACATTCGAAGCTCATGGTTCAAATGCTGTTTTGCTTTAGCCACCTTCGGCTTATCTTTGCGATCTCTGACGAACCAATGGTTCGGAGTTTGCAATGGTCTCTTTGGACTCTTTTTACGGATGTCTACCAGCCAATGGCTTGGACTCCGTATAATTTGGCCACCTTCGGCTCTTTTTGCAGAAGTCTACCAGCCAATGGCTTGGACTTCGCAGATTTTGGCCACCTTCGGCTCTTTTTACGGAAGTCTACCAGCCAATGGCTTGGACTCCGTAGGTTTTGGCCACCTTCGGCTCTTTTTACGGAAGTCTACCAGCCAATGGCTTGGACTCCGTAGGGTGTGGTTTTGGGCTCTTTTACGGATGCCTACAAGCCGGTGGCCTCGGCTCCAGATTATGTCAGCCCCCACGTCGGAGGCTTCGAACTTTATGGGTTCGAAGTCCAAAAATACAACCCAGCATAATGACACTTCCCTCTCGGTCGACCCCGCGGTTCCAGTGCGTCCACTTGGAAGCTGGAAGTCGATGAGGGGAAGGCAACTATCAGGGTCATATGCTTTATTAATTTAGAGGATGATTACAAGCGAATTACAAGGAGCCCTTATGCGAAGTATCGCTTTAGGTGCTCCGCATGCCAAGTATGTGCTAACTCTTCACCTTCTAAATTAGCTAATTTAAATGAACCAGGGCGCCCTGAGCGGACAATTAGGTATGGACCTTCCAATTTATTGCCTAACTTCCCTGGTGCTATAATGCTTCGTAGAACAAGATGACCCGGCCTTAACTCATTGAGCTTAACCTTCGGGTCATACCAAGTCTTCGTCTGCTGATGATACTTTGATAAATTAGCTACAGCCCGAAGTCTTGTTTCTTCTGACAAATCTAACGAAGCTTGTCTTTCTTCTTCAATGTCCGGTTCGGTGCTGCGAAATGATCCCCCTTTGAGCTCCGTTGGAGTCATAGCTTCATCTCCGAATAGTAGTCTGAACGGAGTAAAACCTGTGGACCTTGTTTGCGTAGTCCGAATGGACCACAGAATCTTCGGAAGCTCTTCGGTCCACAATCCCTTTGCTAATCCTACTATTCTTCGATTTAGCCCTGATAAAATATTTCCATTGGCTCGTTCTACGGCTCCATTCGACTGAGGATGCCTCACTGCAGCAAAACATAGCTGAATGCCTAGGTCTTCGCAAAACTTCCTGAAGGGTTCTGCGTCGAACTGTGTTCCATTATCAACTGTGAGGTATCTAGGCACTCCGAACCGACAAATGATGTTCTTCCAGAAGAATTTCTGTACATTGTTCGAAGTGATAGCTGTTAAGGGTTCTGCTTCCACCCACTTAGAAAAATATTCAATAGCTACCACTGCGAACTTCAGATTTCCCTTTGCTAATGGAAAGGGACCAATTAGATCCATACCCCATCTGGCCATAGGCCATACTGGAGCAATGACTTGAAGAGCTGTTGGTGGGCGATGACTCCGTCGACCCATCCACTGGCATCCTTGACATGTGCGGACCAAGCTCTCCGCATCAGCTGTTATTGTGGGCCAATAAAGCCCCTGGCGAAGTGTTTTTCCTGCTAGAGCTCTAGGGGCTAAATGGCTTCCACAAAGGCCTTCGTGAATTTCTCTAAGAATTTCTTGGCCTTCGGCTTGACATATACATCGGAGTAGAGGGGAACATACTCCGGCCTTGTATAATATACCGTTGATTAACTGATAGTTTCTTGCTCTGAGCTTTAATCTTGACAACTGGGGCTCTTCGGGCAAATTTGTTCCTCCTTGCAAGAATTCTATGATCGAATCTTTCCAATCTGCACTAGGAATGCAAAGAATCTCCGCAGAGGCAACTTGTGGCACCGAAGGTATATTGAGCTCCTCATAGAAAGCTTCTTCAGGCACATCCACAGCTCCGGCTGCAGCCTTCGCTAAAATGTCCGCTTGCACGTTTTCAGCTCTTGGTATACTCCGAATGGAAATACCCTTGAAGTGTGCTTCGATCTTGCGAATTTCTTCTAAGTACTTGGCAAGCTGTGGATGCCGAACTTGAAAACTTTTGTCTACATGCCCTGCTACTATCTGAGAATCTGTCTTTATAATTATTCTTGTAGCCCCTAGAGCACGTGCTTTCCGGAGTCCCAATAAAATCCCTTCGTACTCCGCTATATTATTGGTAGACTTAAAGTTGAGTCTTGCGGAGTACATTGCTCTTTGCCCTGACGGTGAAATCAACACTGCCCTAATGCCTGCTCCGGATGCTTGGAAAGCCCCATCGGAGTAAACAGTCCAAACTCCGTCATTTGATTTCTCTGGGGTCAAATTCGCAGGCGGAGTCCACTCTGCTACGAAGTCTGCTAGGACTTGGGATTTGATAGCTGTCCTTGCCAAGAAAGATATGTCGAAGGGTGCTAGCTCGACTGCCCACTTTCCAATCCTTCCAGTGGAATCTTTGCTTCGGAGCATATCTCCTAAGGGATACGAAGTTGGTACAATTACATTATGAGCCAAAAAATAATTTCTTAGCTTCCTCGAAGCCATTATCAGAGCATAAACGAACTTCTCAAGTTCGGAGTATCTTGTCTTCGCTCCTGATAATGCTTCGGATATAAAATAAATAGGATTTTGGACCAACTTCCCATTGAAATCCACTTCTCTGACAAGGACTGCGCTGACAGCTGAACCTGTAGCTGCAAGGTACAGGAGTAGGGTTTCGTCCGTAGTAGGCACCGTGAGTGTAGCAAGATTACTGAGATAATCTTTAATATCTTCGAAGCTTCTCTGACACTCCGGTGTCCATGCAAAATCTTCGGACCCTTTCAAAGCTTTGAATATTGGCAAGCTCCTCTCCGCAGACCTTGATAAAAACCTGCTAAGTGCGGTCAGACGCCCAGTCAGCTTTTGCACTTGCTTTAAATTCTCCGGAGGAGCCATCTTCTGCAGCGCAGTTATTTGAGTAGGGCTAGCTTCAATTCCCCTGCTTGAAACTAAATACCCTAACAATTTTCCAGCCTTAGCTCTGAATATACATTTTTTGGGGTTAAGACGGATCCCACATGCCCGAAGGCTATTGAATGTTTCTGCTAAGTGTAGGCTATGTTGGTGCTTTAAAGCACTCTTTATTACATTATCATCCATATAGGCCTCCACATTGCGACCTAGTTGATGACCTAGAGCCTTAGCAACTAATCTTGAAAAAGTAGCCCCGGCATTTCTTAGGCCAAAGGGCATTCTTACATAGCAGAAGACTCCCGAAGGAGTTACGAAGCTTGTCTTGATTTCATCTTCGCGCTTCAACCATATTTGATGATAACCAGAATACGCGTCGAGGAAGCTTAGTAACTCCGAACCTGCGGTGGAGTCAACCAGTTGATCAATTCGGGGCATGGGGTAGGGGTCACGTGGGCATGCTTTATTCAAAGATGTGAAATCAATGCACATGCGCCACTTCCCAGAAGACTTCATTCTGACGAAGAATGGGTTGGCTAACCATTCTGTGTGAGCCACTTCTCTGATAATCCCAGCCTTCAATAATTTTTCAATTTCGTCCTTAGCTAGAGCAGCTCTCTCTGCGGACATCTTCCGGAGTCCTTGTCGAACAGGCCGGG
>JAAALK010000084.1:4703697-4873180 GCA_019279435.1 Zizania palustris | reverse complement strand
ACATGATGATAAACATACGTCAAACATTCGTGGCTCGCAGACCACATTATTACACAAAGGTTAAAATAAAAGAAACTATAAAAATATTAAACTCGATGAACATCTTCTCCAGGGTCGCTTCCTTGACTAGGTCACTAGTACAGACCATCCTCATCATAGTACGCCTTTGAAATGTTTTTTCCAATGGGTGAGTACAAACGTACTCAACAAACCACCGAGAAATGCAATAATAATGCAAGGTAATAAAAAATGGAGGTAATGGTTTAAAGTGCGGAAAAGTACATTTTTATCTTGCAACCTTTAATGTGAGTCAGGTTTATTCATACAAACTATTTATGTCATGGATGATGCAACATCTTCTAACTCGAGGAGTACAGTCAGCCGTCTTAGGAGGAACCGTGGGTACTAGTTCTGCAATATCCTTCTTGAGTTCCCGGTTCTGGCTAAGGAGTTGGGTATACTACTACCAAAGTTCGTCGACCTCTTGATGGTAGTAGTCGACCCAAGCCTGTGTCTCGTCGGTGAGTATGAGAGCCTTGGTGTGGAGGGTGTCCATAGCTGATAAGAGACGGGTCTGTCGGGCTACCAGAGGGTCGCAGTCATCGAGATGGCTGACGTAGGTGCTACGATCTGACCCTAGCTCCCGAGATGGCAGGTGGCAAAAGGTGGTGCCTTCCATGCGGTGGTCGTAGATCTGACGAAGTTCTCCCAGTGCTTGAAGAGTTGTTTCTTGACAACCAATTTCAAAGCTTGCAGCTCTGAATCAGGTGGCGAAGGAGGTTAGCTTCGAGTCTGAGGCGATGAGGGTCAGGGTTACTTGGCATGGACCATTCTCTCCGATCTGGTAGTTTCCATGGTATTCTGGCTCATGGGTGTATAGTAGAAATGCTGCCAACACCCGGAGTTCTTGGATGAAATCGATATCCTCTCAGCAGAAACTGCGGACGTGGGTCGACATCTTCAAGGAAGACAAAGTTTAAAGAGTAAGGAAGAGAAGAAAAATTATGGAATAGATTTTTATGAAATAGTTTTACAAAACTAAGTATAAGGCGGGTTGGTTTTTCTTCCTATAGTCAAATCGGCTCTGATACCATCTTGTAGCGCCCGGATTTAATAAAACCCAGACTTTATTGAAATTCCATAGAAAATCAATAATCACAAGATGTTCATCACACGACGATGCTCATATGTCAAACATTCGTGGCTCCTAGACCACATTATTACACAAAGGTTAAAATAAAAGAAAATATGAAAATAATAAACTAGATGAACATCTTCTCTATGGTCGCTTCCTTGACTAGGTCACTACTTCAGACCATCCTCATCGTAGTACGCCTCTAATGTGTTTTTTTCCAACGGGTGAGTACAAATGTACTCAACAAGCCACTAAGAAATGCAATAATAATGAAAGGTAATAACAAAGGGACGTAATGGTTTAAAGTGCGGAAAAGTACATTTTTATCTTGCAGCCTTTAATGTGAGTCAGGTTTATTCATACAAACTATTTATGTCATGGATGATGTAACATCTTCTAAGTCGAGGAGTACAATCAACCCTCCTCGCTCGACAGTCCTTACATGCACAAACAATTATGCAACACTTCTCAAACATAAACTAACTGTGGGATGTCACTCCACACGCCCTTGACCGTGGGCTCGGCTTTTCAAAAAGATTTGACTCTGATCAGAGGTGTAGCAATGTACCCACAAGGCACTCATTCCCGCACACCGCAGTGTGTCAAATGACCCAAGTCACAAGAACTTATGCCAAAACTATTAGCATGAATAGCTCCAACTCAATGACACAAACTATAGGTTTCGTCGGCGTACCGGTGCACTGGACCAACATCAAGCCCCTTTTGTTCCACATGGTCCAGCCACCCGCAGGTGTTGCTTTGCGACGGAAGTGCTTTGCGACGAATCCCACAGACCGGTCCTTGTACTGCACCGGGTGCGACTAACCAATGCCCTCGCTTGCACCCGGAACCCACCATGCTAACTTATCAAATCAATTCCAAGACCAAAAGATACCAGGGGTGAGAGACATAGGGGATCATATATCAGAATCCAAGTACCTACGACTCATTTTTACGCCTATAGCAGCTGTGTCGATACATTGGACACTTCTAATATTAATAAGTATACTATTGACAAGGAATTCAGGCTCGATAGCATGGCTTGGGTTTGCACATCAAGGTCAGGGATCTGATAAATATAATGTAGGGTTATTCATTTGACTAATGCAAATATAACCTATGAGTTTTAGCGATATTTAATTGAAAACTGCGCTCAATATGATAAAAATGGGGTTGGTGACTTGCCTTGTTCAGTGAAAGGAGAAGGGTGAGCTTCGATAGCGTCGTAATCTTCTCGGTACAGAAATCGAGAAACAACAATCAATCAAAACAATATAAAATCACAACAGAAGCATGTAAATGTTATTGAGTCAAATTGAAGGGGATAAAATATAAAGCATCTGAAATTAAAATAGGGATTTTTAGAGTTAAATTAAGGGAGTTATGGATTTTTGAAAGTATAAAATGATTTCTTCAATTCTATTTTAATCTCCAATTAAATAATGTAAAATGTTTAGTACAAACATATAAATTATATTGGATGAATTTGAAGATAGTAAAAAGAAAAGTTTTTCTGAAATTTAAATGGTAATTTTTAGAGTTAATTCCAAGGAGTTATGAATTTTTGAAGTTGGAAAATGATTTCTTAATGTTTATTATAGTTCCAATTAAATAACATAAAACATCCAGTATAAACATATAAATTTTATTGGATGAACAGGAGGAGAATAAAATGATAAACTTTCTGAAATTTGGAATGGTCAAATTTGGAGTTAATTTGAGCAATATGTGAATTTATAAAGTTTAAATAAATTTCTGGAATTTATTTTAAATCCTAATTCAGCCTTCAGTCAACGATGAACCGGGTCCATGGCACTGTGCTTTGAGCCGATGGGTTTTAAATGAAAATTGACGACTGAGATGTGCTTATACCCCTTGGATCCAGATGCACGACTAAGATTAAATCTCGTGTGCGAATTAATCTCCTCCGCCCGATCGAAATTGTGCGGCCACGATTGGATCTGACACGGCACGGGTAATTACCCATGCCGATCATCTTCTCCGACAACGGGAGGCACTTGCGGTGGTCATGGCGATGACGACGATGGCTAAGACTACCCGGCGAAGCTAGAAATGGAATTATGGCGGTGAGGGGAACACGATGATATCGGTGGGGTGGCTCGAGATCGACGGAGCGATGCCGGCGACGAGCAGGGGCGGCGGAGTGGTTCGAGTTGTCAGCGGGGATGGTGTTCTGGCGGTCTTCAACATGGATGGAGGGGTGGCCGGGGTCGAGGAGGCGTTGATGGTCACAATGGGTCATCAACGGCGGTGGAGGTGGCCTCCGGTGATGGCGAGCGGTGGCTGAAGGGAGAACAGAGGTGCTGCACGAAAATGCACAATGTCGCACTCAGTTCTGTCTAAGCGAGGGAAATGGGAGCTGCGTTGGAGGTGGTCTTCCCAGGGGTCCTTTTATAGTGCTCCAGCGAGGGTGATTACAGTGATTAAAGGGAGTAATCATGATGGAATCCAAGGGAAAACGTGCGGATGATTACAGCGGTTAACTCCGGGGCATTTAACTAGAGCTTGGGCCCTCGGCGGAGGCGTCCAGAGAATGACAGCGGTGGCTGGGGATCTCGAAGGTGCGATATCACGAGGTTGAAGATGACTGACAGTAGGGGGCCACAGGTCAGCGAGCACGAGTGTGTGAGGGGGTTAACGGTTGCTGCCGATAGGTGGGGCCGAGGTTAGCGCTGAGAGGGGTGGCTGATAGGTGGCCCTTTGGTTCAGGCGCGAGGACGAGCGCGCCGATAGGCAGGGTCTGTTTGTTAATGTGAGGTTTCTATGGTGGATGTGTTGGGCCGGCCGGGGAGAGAGAAGTGAGGGGAGCAGCCCATTAGCATTTAAATTGATTTTCTGAATAAAAATAATTATAGATATTGATTCTTAAATTATGGACTAGGTCCCAAGGTTGGAAAATTTTGTAAAACTTCCAAAAATTGTATCTTGTCCTTAGCAACATAATATAAATTTTTTAGATCATACTTTGAATTATTTCTCTAGATTCTATTTACTTAGGCATTTATGACTTTATGAGAATTAAAATAAATCTTTTCTGAAAATTTCTGATTTTTCTGACTTTATTTTATTGCTCTAATATTTGGGGTGTTACAAACCTACCCCCTTATAGAGAATCTCGTCCCGAGATTCGGAGAGTTCCTAGAATACCTCGGGGTATTGGGCTTTTAGGTCATCCTCTTTTTCCTAGGAGGCTTCTTCGGTTGGGTGGTTACTCCATTGAACCTTGCAGAAACGGACCACTCGATTTCTAGTCACTCTTTCCTTGACGTCTAGGATCTGGACGGGCTTCTCAACATTGGTCAAGTCTCCTAGGATATCGGGCTGCTGAAGATCCACTCATTCGGTGGGTACTCAAAGACACTTCTTCAATTGGGAGACATGGAACACGTCGGGTACTCCAGCTAAGGAGGGTCGTAGCTCCAAATGGTATGCGACCTCTCCTTGCCGACTGAGGAACATAGTGAGTTGTGTCACTAATGTTCAATGGCATGATGAGTGATTGATAGGCTGAGTTCATGAGTTGAGTTTGGATGTACTGGAGTTAGTGTGTGTGTCTGTGTTTGTCTCATGTGTGCAGGCTGGAGTTACACATCAACTATCGATGGCACGGGATCAGGGTTAGATGGGTAGTATAATGCTAGATGGTCGAGGGTGTCAGTCGAGGTCGAGCGTGGTCTCGGATGTACGCATGGAGGTCGAACATGATGTCGAGTTGGAGATTGATTGAGATGAAGCATCGTTCGAGTCAGCGAAAGGGAAGCCAGTGCAACTGACAAGGCTGCTTGAGGGATCGAGAGCGGGAGAGACTTGCTAGCGGTCGAGTTCGTAGACTGATGATGGGCGTCGACGATCGGGAGAGGCTTTGTTGGTTTTTGCTGAAAACCGTCGAAATTTTAAACGTTTTTACTATTTCAATAAAATAGTGTCAAGTTTTAGTTTAAATTTTTTAGTGTCATAGTGTGTACTTTTTAGAGTATTTTGGAGTATATATATTCTGAAAATATTCTAAAGAGGGGTCTTTTGTAATAGGGTATTTTCAGTTTTAATTTTTTAGTTTTGTAATTTGAATCTTTCTAGGGGGTTTTGTGTAAATTAGGCCTTGTAGAAACTTTGGGGCAGGTGAGATAAATATCTCCCATGCTGGCCGAACAAGAATCACGGTAGAACATTCTAGCTTCAACGTGATCAAATCAAAATTCTCCACTGAAATTTGGTTGAACTCCCGAGTGCTTTATTCCTGCTGCGATTGCATGACCGTGAACAACACATGGCAGATTTTGCAGTAATTGCTACATGGTGATCGATAAATGTTGTTCATCATCAAGCGATGGGAAATTTCTAGCACCGAATCAGTGAGTTTCTCAACGATTTTTCTAGTGAAATCATGTTTGATCTGAACTGTATTCTTATGAGATTTCATCTGATTATGATTGATAATCTTGGTGAGTCTTTTGGTCCCTGAATCTAGTCAGTTTTTACTTGTAGTTCAGAGTTTGAACCCTGAATAGTCTTGATTAGATTAGGTTGTTTTCTTGTGTTCAGATATTGGTTCATATGTATGTGACTGAATTAAAATGTGTAGATAGTATCTAATCAAGTTTTGGCGGATTGAATGATGAATTGAGAGTGTATCTAGATATAATCTGGTTGGTTTTGAATCATCCTTTTATCTCAATCTGAATTCATAGTGTGAAGATTTCTTGTATTGATCAGCACTGTTCTGATTTCTAGATTGTCTTTAGGTTTGTCTTCTTGAACTGATATTTGTGCTTATCTCTTGAATCTCTGAAAGGAGTTCTTCATTTGTTGCTGATAAATATATATTGTGTTATCTCATTTGTCAGCAATTCATCTGATAGCAATTGTCTAGGAATTTTGTGACTAACATGTTGGGCGAGATAATCCTGATGACAGCAGGGGAACGAGAAGGTCTGTACGGATCCGAAGAAAGACCATCTCCAGAAGACCCGAAGCCCTATGCTGGAGGTACCTGGACCTCCGAGCAAGGGAGCCGGAGGCTTCCGGAGGTTCCAAGGCGTGCCGGAGGGGTCTTCGGAGGAGGAGTGATCAGACAGGTGCCGGAGGCCACCCATCGGGTCGAGGATGCCGGAGGCCACCCTTCGTGTCAAGCTGAGGATCTGGAGGGAGGCCGGACGATAAGAAGACCAGTCAAGTCCGTGGGGGGACAAGGTCGTGATCGCCTGCGCCGTATCGGGCGGCCTTTGCAGCGCTCAACACGGCCGATACGCTGTCAGGATCGAATCTTCCTGTCTGTACTACGCGGAGTCCGTTTTGTCTGTACTACCGGCCAGTGTCAGGCCAAGTAGCGGTTGGCGGTTTAGAGGTGCCTGGCCCCACAGGGAGGGTCACCCAATAAATACCCCTCAACTACAGTTGTACTGGACACACGATCCAAGAATACAAATCATACAACATTTCATCACTCCCAGAAAACCTGCTGGTTCGATCCGTCATCCCAACAGTTGGCGCCGTCCGTGGGGATCCTAGTTCGAGAAGCTAGCATCCTCTACATCCAGTCACCAAAGCATGTCGAGTCGGAAGGGCGCGAGCACGGTTCCTCTGCGTCGGTCAACCCGCATCGCCGGAGTCGAGCCCACCCCAGTCGCCATTCCCGACCAGCCAGTCATTGCGCCCATCGGGGCGCCTGCCATGGAGCCGACCCAGGCCCCGGAGGGGACGCCCGAGATTCGGGGCCCTGTGGGCGTGCCTGAGCCAGCTTCCGTCAATCTCGCGATGCTCCGGGAGGGGCCACCGGAGGTGCATCCTCCGAGCGGGCCCCCGGTGGTGGCCCTCCGAACCGACTATGTCCGTTCGCACGACCCTGAGACCGCCTCAAGAGGAAGCGGGAGTCAGGCCGATGCTCTGGCCGCCGAGAACACCCGGCAGAAGGTGGAACTGGCTCAGTGGCGCCAGGAGGTGTCGCTCCGCCCTCCTGAGCCCTCCCGCGCTACGAGGGTTGCGGCCGTAGCCTTGAGCGACGATGAAGATCAAGCGGAGGAAGAAAACGCGTCATACGACGAGGAGTCCCCCCTGCACCCAGACCATCAGAGGGTGTGCTTTAGCTCGAAGTTTCACGCCGCCAAGCTTCCCAAGTACTCCTGGGGATTCTGACCCCGGAGAGTTCTCCCGATCGTACGCTCTGGCGATAGAAGTGTCCGGGGGAGCCGAGACACCATGGCTAAATGCTTCCCTCTGGCGCTCGAAGGGATCGCTCTCCGGTGGTTCTGGTCGCTCCGGCCTGGGACCATCAGTTCGTGGGACCAGCTGAGGAAAAAATTTGTCAACAACTTTCACGGAACCTTCATGGCCCCTATGTCCACCAGGAGTCTCTTCCAAGTGAAGCAGCAACCCGGAGAGACTTTGCGGCAATACCCCCAGCGCTTCGCGCACACCAAGGCCCAGATCAAGGGCCTCTCGGCTTCCTCAGTCATCGATGCTACCCGGGAAGACGTCACCCACCCAGGCCTCCTCGACAAGCTCCATCGAAAGCCTATCTCCTCGGTGGCACAACTCATGACGTACTTCGAGGAGTACGCTCGGTCCGAGGAAGGCCAGATACGCCGACAGGCGATGATAGTCCCGGTCCGAGCCACGAGCGCCAAGGCGTACGAAGCTTCGCCGGACCTCAACCGAGGAGTCCGCCCAGCTCCTGACTTCTGCTGCCAGGACTCCAACCAGCAAGACTCTGTTCACAGAGACTCCTAGCGAGGACGGAAGCATCTTCGGGGGGAGGTTCTCAACATCGCACCCCGAGTCCCTGCCAAGCACCAGCACACGTCCGACGGGAGTCGCTTCGCCGGGGCCAAGGCCTCGTCACGGGTACCTTCCGGAGGGGCCATGCTTTACTGCAGCGTCCACGGCGAGAACCGAACCCACGACACCGATTCCTGCTGAACCATCCTCGCCCTCCGGAACGACTACCTTGAGCGGAATGCCAGCCACGGTTCCACCGACAAGGGGAATCCCGTGCCTTGACCAGAAGCAGTCCAGGTAGTCGGGCGCCGCGACGAGCCAGAGGTCCTATGCCTAGCCCCGGAGTTCGGGCGGGCCCAGGCTCCCAAGCTCGAAGACGCACCGGATCGGGTGAAACGGGTGGTCCTCCCCATATCAAGAGGAGGTGCCAGCGGCGAGACTACGTTCGAGAGGTAGGGCATATCGGCACATCCAGCCCCGCTGTGCTCCCTGAATGGTCCCACGTTCCCATCTCCTTCACCGCCGAAGATGCCACCGGAGTCAAATTCCCTCATGCTGACCCACTCGTCATCTCCGCAGATATCGCCGGAGTCGAGGTGCGTCGCATCCTGGTCGATGGGGGAAGCTCTGCTGACATCATCTTTGTGCAGGCCTTCGATCAGCTGTGCCTCTCCCGGAAGCACTTGCTACCAGCTTCCCGCCCACTCCAAGGCTTCGCAGGCCCCCCGCTCGATGACCTGGGCCAAGTCACGCTGGACGTGACCATCGGAGATTCCCCCCTCCAGCGTTGCGAGGAGATCCTCTTCGACGTGGTCGACTGCTCCGTATGCCTACAACGCCATCTTTGGGAGAGGGATGCTCAACCGCTTCAGAGTCATTGCCCACCACAACTATTTGTGCCTCAAGATGCTAACCCCAGGAGGGGTGCTGTCGGTCCTAGGTGACTAGGCCACGGCCCGTCGGGTCAAGTACGACCACTCAGCACCCCTGGAGCCGCGCCAAATTCATAGCGTCCGTGAAGGCGTGGACGGAGCCAACCTTCCCGGTGCTAGAGACTCCGGGCCGAAGGGGCGTCCGGTCAAGCCTCTCCCGGAGGGGGAGATCATCTCGAAGATTTTGATCCAAGACGGGAAGGAGTGCTCGATCCAGTTCAGAGGGGGCCTGGAGCCGGAGGTGCCGAAGCAGCTCGAGGAAGTCATCTGCAACAACCTCGACATCTTCGCATGGTCCGACGAAGATATCTCGGGCGTCGACTGCTCGACCATTGAGCATTCACTGGCGGTCGACCCGAAAGCTCGACCGGTGCGCCAGGGGCTCCGGAAACTCTCCATCCAGCGGGCCGAGCTTGCCAAGGCCGAGACTGAGAAGCTTCTCCGGGCGGGGGTCATTCGGGAACTGAGTGACACTGAGTGGTTGTCTAACCCGGTGTTTGTCCAGAAGAAAACATCTGGAAAGTGGCGTATGTGTATTGACTTCACCTCTTTGAATAAAGCTTGCCCCCGTGACCCCTACCCCATGCCTCGCATCGATCAACTAGTCGATTCCACCGCCGGTGCAGAGCTCCACAGCTTCCTCGACTCTTATTCAGGATACCACCAGATCTGGTTAAAGCCCGAGGATCAAGTCAAAACAAGCTTCGTTACCCCCGCGGGAGTATTTTGCTACGTTCGAATGCCTTTCGTCCTCCGCAACGCCGGGGCCACCTTTTCGAGACTAATATCCAAGGCTTTGGGCCATCAGATAGGCCGCAAAATCGAAGCATACATGGACGATATTGTTATCAAAAGTACCAACAAAGATCGCCATAGTACGGACATAACTGAGACCTTTGATATCCTTTAGCGGTGTGGGATCCACCTCAACCCGAAGAAGTGTGTCTTCGGAGCGCGCGCTGGGAAGCTGCTCGGGTATCTAGGTTTCCAACCGAGGCATTGAAGCTAGCCCAACGCAAGTCAACGCATTGCAGAACATGTCCCCCCCTCAGAATTTGAAGCAAGCACAGAAGCTAGCCGGGCGCTTAGCCGCCCTTGGCCGATTTCTGGCAAAATCAGCTGAAAAAAGTTTGCCCATCCTCAAGGCACTCCGGGGCTCTAAAACCTTCGAGTGGACCTCCGAGTGTAGAGCTACTTCGATCAAATAAAGGAGTACCTTTCTGGCCTTGTAGCCCTCGCCATGCCCCGAGCCGGCAGCCCCCTTCTGGTCTACCTCGCCGCCTCCGGCAGCGCGGCGAGCGCAGCCCTGATCCAGGAAGAAGAACTTGGCGGTAAGTTGGTGCAGCGCCCTGTCTACTTTGTCTCCGAAGCCCTCTCCGGGGCCAGAGTATGGTACTCCGAGCTCGAGAAGGTGGCATACGCTCTCGTCATGGCATCCCGAAAGCTTCGGCACTACTTCCTGGCTCACGACGTCATTATTCCAACTGCATACTCGCTCGGCGACATGTTCCAAAACAAGTATGCCACCGGCTTCATCGGGAACTGGGCAGTACAGTTGGCCCCATTCGGGATCTCCTTCGTTGCCCGAACTGCCATTAAGTCTCAAATCCTCGCCGACTTCGTTGCCGAATGGACATCCACTGGCCGATCGCACCGACACCGAAGCAGGTGAAGGAGTTTGGACAGTCTATTCGTATGGTGCCTACCAGGATTCGGGGGCTGGGGCCAGAGCAGTCATTGTCTCCCCCTCCGGCCAACAAGCCTCGTACTCCCCTAGGCTGAATTTCAAGGCTACCAACAACATCGCCGAGTACGAAGGAGTCCTACTAGGTCTCCGCAAAGCGCATGCACTCGGAGCCGCTCGCGTCGTAGTCAAGACCGACTGCCAAGTCATCACCGGGCACATCGACAAGAGTTTCCAGGCTAGGCACCCCGACCTCACCTCCTACCTCGAAGCCATTCGGAGATCTGAAGCATCCTTCAAGGGGATATCCGTTCAAAGCATCCCGAGAAGCGAAAACTGCCAAGCCGACGCCCTTGCTAAAGCCGGAGTCGGCGGCTAGGCCATGCCGCCGGGCGCCTTCTTCGAGGAAATTACCCGACCTTTGGCCCTCCTCCGCGACGAAGCGTCAATCTCTGCACCAGCCGAACCCCTGACATCGCTTCAGCCAGTCCCAGTTCTTTGCACGGACAGCAACGATTGGCGGGAGCCCATCCTACGAATGCTCGCCGGCGACGCGGACGACCGTCCTAGTCTGGATCAGGCGCGGCTCCAGCTCCACGCCAGGTCTTTCCAAGTCATTGATGGCATCTTATACAAGTCAGGGGTATGCTCCCCGCTGCTTCGATGCATCTCTCACTTTGACGGTGTGGCAATGCTCCGAGAAATCCATGAGGGGTTGTGTGGAAGCCATTTGGCACCTCGGGCACTCGCCGGCAAAGCTCTCCGATAGGGAGTGTACTGGCCCACGATCGTCGCCGATGCTGAAGACCTGGTCCATACTTGCCAAGGGTGCCAGTGGATGGGGCGGCAGAGTCACAGGCCCCCGGTCAGCCTGCAGCCCATTCCACCTGTATGGCCTTTGGCTCGCTGGGGAATGGATCTCATTGGGCCATTCCCTAGAGCAAGAGGCAATATGCGCTTCGCTGTCGTCGTCGTTGAATATTTCTCCAAATGAGTCGAAGCCGAGCCGCTGACTTCCATGACATCCCGAAGCGTCTAGAAATTCTTATGGCAGAATATCGTTTGCCGCTTCGGAGTGCCCCGACAGCTCACATTGGGTAATGGCACGCAGTTCGATGCTGGGGCTTTCAGAACATTCTGTGTTGAATTGGGAGTCCAGCTCTGCTTCGCAGCAGTTCGGCACCCTCAGTCCAATGGGGCTGTTGAGCAGGCTAATGGGCACATACTCTCGGGCCTCAATAAACGCATCGTGGGCCTAGCCCTGAAGAGCTGCCGAAAATCCTGTGGTCCATCCAGACCACCCCTTCCCGAGCTACCGGGTTAACCCCGTTCCAGGCTCTTATTTGGCGACGAAGCAATGACCCCAACGGAGCTTCAAGCTGGTTCGCTGCGCGTCACAGCACCTGAGGCCGATCAAGAGCGCGCTGTCTCCCTCGACCTTGCAGAGGAGACACGGCTCTGAGCCGTTGCCAATCTTTCCCAGTACCAGAAGCAAACGAAGGCATGGTATGACCCCAAAGTCAGGCGCAGTGAGTTCCAGCTAGGGCACCTCGTCCTGTGCGTGGTGGCTGCCCCGACAAAGCTGGGCAACAAGTGGGAAGGTTCGTACATCGTGACCAGCTCCGGGCGACCGGGCTCCTAGTGACTCGCTACCTTGGAAGGCGAGGACTTGAAGCACACTTGGCATGCGGAGCACCTGAAGCGTTATTTCGCATAATTTCATAAGTGTATTCCACTGCCGGCCGGTGCCAGCTACTCTTGTATTCAATCTTCAATTCAATAAAACCATTAGGTGAACGTTTTTGACCAAGGTGGACGCACCGCAGTACCAAAGCATAGTTTCACCAAGCAAATCGGCTTCCAAGCTCCGGCTCGACGCGCCCTAACCCGAGCTCCGGCTCGACGCACCCTCAAATCGGCTTTCGAGCTCCGGCTCGACGCGCCCTAAATCGGGTTCCGAGCTCCGGCTCGACGCACCCTCAAACCGGCTTCCGAGCTCCGGCTCGACGCGCCCTAAATCGGGTTCCGAGCTCCAGCTCGACGCACCCTCAAACCGGCTTTCGAGCTCTGGCTCGATGCACCCTAAATCGCGTTCCGAGCTCCGGCTCGACGCACCCTTCAAACCGGTTTCCGAGCTCTGGCTCGATGCGCCCTAACTCGGCTTCCGAGCTCTGGCTCGATGCGCCCTAAATCGGGTTCCGAGCTCCGGCTCGACGCACCCTCAAACCGGCTTCCGAGCTCTGGCTCGATGCGCCCTAAATTGGGTTCCGAGCTCCGGCTCGACGCACCCTCAAACCGTCTTTCGAGCTACGGCTCGACGTGCCCTAAATCAGGTTCCGAGCTCCGGCTCGCCGCACCCTCGATTCGAGTTCCGAGCTCCGACTCGAAGCACCCTCCACCATTCAGTACAACTTACTTAACCCGCCTTCCTCATAGCTGATTCGCGCCCAGTCGGCAAGCCATCTACCAGCAACGGAGGGGGGGGGGGGAAGGAGCAAGGAGGAAGGCTTCGATCATATATATCGTCAATACAACATGCATCATACAGTGTTCGTTGCGAATCAAAAGCAAGAGAGAGAGATTAAGAGAAGTCTTCATCCAAGCCAAGCAGGAACCGGAGGCCCTTTCGGTCTGACGGACCGCCCGGGCCAGATCCCGCCCTAGGCCGAGGCTCCGGCGCTGCTTGTGTAGACTTCTCCTTCTTCTTCTGCCTTTTCTCCTCTTTCTTTTGGGAGCGGAAGATCCTCTGGTCTTCTTGTAGCTGAGACCAGCTGCGTAGATTTTCCCCCTCGGAAGGTGCTCAACCCGGACCAGCTTCCATGTCGGACCAGTCCACCGGTTCAGGAGACGAAGACGGGGCTCGGGGCTCGGGGCTCTCTCTCTTCTTCCTTAACAAGGCTCAGAACCCCTTGGAGAATGTCAGGGTCCGCATGCCCGTCGCTACCCCGGGGAAGGGCGAAGCGCGCGGGCCGATTCGCCCTCAGGGCTTCAAGAATAGCCCATTGGTGCCGAAGAGCATCATCAAGCTCGAGTACCTCAATGTCGCAATCACAAGCATAGACACCCTGAGTAATCCCCAAAATACTCTTTATTAATGCATGGATAAGTTTCTAAACTATTACAGGGTATGCAACATGAAGATCCTAAGGGAATTACACCTTCGGGTCTGGTTGGCGTGCCGAGGCCGAAGGCCTCGAAGGGGCCGAAGGGTCGCTAGCACGAAGCGCCTCCTCCAACCAAGCTCTGATCGCTTCAGGGCCCTCGGCTTGCCAAGTCGCCTCGAGCGCTCTCCAAGATTGAGTTACCGTCGGGCTCGGCGACCGGAGGTGGTCCCCTCTGAAGGTGACGGGATGCGAGCTCGAAGATGAAGGAAGAGGGAGGCCGGATGACTCGAGGTGCTGGAGGATCCCGAAGGTGGCTACCCGGGCTGATACCTCACCGTACTTTGACACGGTGAGACTTATTTGCCGGACGGCGGCCTAGATAAACTTTATCCGGTGGACAAGGGGCTCCCGGGCGACGTTGAAAGCACCGCACCCGGTGCCGTAGCACGCCAGCGTCTTCCGGAGTGACACTACGGTGTCGGTCGCCGTCTTCTCCCCCTGGGCAAGCGCCTCGATCATCTCCTCGTTTTGAGTAAGGAGGTCCACCTCGGTCCACTCCAGCCAGAGCACTCGGGCTCCCGAGGACTTCGGTGTTAGCTGCTGCTTCTCTGAGCTCGTCCATCTCCGAGACTTGAGCCCGAAGCGCGGAGACCTCTCGTTCGAGTCGCTCCACGACCTCGGATCGGGACCGAAGCCTCTCCACCTCAGCGGCTCGGGCCCGAAGGGCGTCGCCCTCCGCTTCAAGCTCGTCCGCTCGGGCAGCTCGAGCTCGGAGCCCTTCAAGCTCTGCGACTCGAGCCTTGAGGGAGTCAACCTCCGCCACACGGGCCTCGAGCGCCTTCGGCTCTAGCAGCCCAGAGGCGAAGGATTTCGATCTCTGCCGCCTGCTCGTGGGCCAGCCTGCTCGGCGGCGTCTGCTCGGGCGGAGAGCCCCGAAGCATCGGTCTCGCGGTGGTGGCGCTCGGAGAGCAGGGAGAGCAGCGAGCCCTGCGCCAGCGCGACTACCTGCACACGAAGCGGTGAATCAGAAAAAAGGAGGGCTAGGGGCTCGCCGAGAGGTACTCCGAGAAAATACCTGGCTTGCAGCATTCTCAATGGCCCGACCGAGCTCGAGACCATCCGTCAGCCCGAGCTCGTCAGTCACTGGAGCCTCGCGTAAACGTAGGTAGTAGTCGTTGACCGGGGCCACCTTGGACGAGAAGTCCTCGCCCTCTGCCAAGTAGGGGCACAGGAGGGGCACGCTAGAGCACGCGCCCCGCGGGCTGGAGGGTGGTCGAGGCTGGGTCCCGTTGCCTTGGTCAGCCTTTGCAGAAGCCTCCTCGGTGGCTCCGGACTCCACCCCGTCTCGTGGTCCCGAGGCCCCCATCACATTAGCAGGGACTCCGGACCTCACGTCTGCGTCATCCTCGGAGGGGTTCACGACTGGATCGACGGCTCAGATGGACGTACCTACTTGAAGTAAACAAGGGCTAAGAACGAGAAGGCCCGACACCTTGAGAAGAGATTGGACAAGTTTGCGTACCTTCATCCGTGGCCTCGACAAAGTCCCCCGAAGGCTGGACGTGCCCCGCAGTACTCGGCTGATAGAACAAGTTGTCTATCGAATTCTCCGGGGAACCCTCCGCCGCCGCGGCGAGTTCGGCCTCCACATTGGTGCTCCCCTCGACGGCGCCGAGCGGGTCGGCCAGCCCCCCTCGGTCCATACTGTCGGTCTCCCTACTGCCCCGGGAGCTGGCGGAGACCCCCTCCGACGGTGGGTCGCGCGGAGGTGCGGCCTTGGGGGGCGGCACCATTTCGATGGCTGGCGCCTCCTGCCCAGTCCTCGGGGCAGGCGTCGAAGGGTCCGGGGGAGCAAGAGCGTCTCCGGCTCTTTCGGTGCTCGGCCGGTCCGGCTGGTTCGGGCCCGAAATCGTTAGAGGGTCCTCTGACTCCGACCTGGCCCCCTCACTAGAACACCCCCATTCGGAGTGGGAGGCGGAGGAGTTAGTCGGAGAAAGCCTCCTCGGGCCTTTCACCACCTTCTTTTTCTTCGAGGGGGGCCGAGGGGAGAGTCCGCCGTCGGGGTCGGCCACTTTCCTCTTCGAAATGGCTCGGAGGACCTCCCCCTCCGGAAGAGGTGGGGGCGAGAGCTCGAGTGCGCCATATACCCGGTTTTATCGCTCCCAAGACCCCACCAGCTCCAGCCGCCGAGTGTATTCGGCCGGAGTGGGGGCTCTAAGGATCCTCTCCGCCATGCGTGCCACATCTTCAGGCGTCCTAGTGACGAGCGACCCTGCATTCGAGGGTCAGGGTCGGGCCCCCTCCGAGCGTGGCAGAAGGAACCGAAGCCAAAAACTACGGACGCTTACCGAGCTGATGGGAGAGCTCCATCGAGGTCGACTCATCCTGGCTGCTCCGAAGTGACGCCGGCCACTCCTCCTTCAGTGGCGGGATTTCGAGGGCCACAAACTCCTCCGTCAGGTCCCACATGCTCATCCGGCGGGCGACGATTTGAAGGAGCTGGATCCTCGCGGAGACCGAGCCGGCGCTGGCCTTGATGCGCGCCTCCCTCCGGAACCAGATATGGCGCGGAGGCCCGGCGAGCCCAGAGTTGAGCCCCACGTGGATGTAGAACCAGCGGTTCACCCACTTGGAGTACCACCTCTCGTTGATGGCCTTCGCCGGGAAGGAGTCCGCATACCTCCTCCGGAGCTGGAAGTTGATGCTCCCGAAGGCCAATATCTGGCCCCCTTTCTTCTTCGGTTGGCAGAGGGCTTCGTGCATTTGCGTGAAGACCTCCACTCTCCCTTCGCAGCATTCGGCGCACATGGCCCATTCGAAGATGGCAAGGCGGGCCACGGCATTCGGGGACAGCTGCGGGAGCTCCAAGTGAAAGGCGTCCAGCACTTCGGCGAGGAGCTCTGAAGCGGGGAACCCAAGCCCCGCATCGAAGAAGGCCTCGAAGACGACGACCTACCCCTCTCGTGGCAGTGGGACCGATTCCCAGGCCTGGCTTCCTCGCCAGCGACTCGGGGCCAAGGCGACCCCTAGTCGCTTGGTCGATGGACGCGCCGGTCCATGCCGACGGCCCAAGTTCTAGGGTCTGCTCCCGAAACCGCTCCGAAGCGGGACGGAGCTCCCGCGGGTCGCGTGCCTCAGCAGGGCCAGAGGCAGTCACCGCCGCTGCCGCTGTCGCCGCCATCTGGCACTGCAAAAAGCAGGGATCTACCGCCGCGACGGAGCTCTCTTCTCCACCATGGCGAGAGGAAATAGGGAGAAAGCAAGAGCTCAAAGAACAGGTGCTTGCTGTCAAGAATGAAGCGAGGAAGCTAGACAAGTGGGCAGGAGGGGGCTTGGCCGGCGCAGCAGGGGCTATTTAAGCACGGAGGTCGCCGCCGGTCCACCTTCCGCCCGCTCGGTGCGCGCGCGTAACGGTCGCGTGGCATTCACATTTAAGGCCCAACCGGCGCATCGGGTGTGCTAGTCCCTGACGGTCCACCTCCCTAATGTCGCCTGCATACGCGCTGCATTAACTACACTGAGTAACGCTATAGCTCGCCTCCTCGGGCGCCTGAACCTGGCGGTCGAAGGCGTGTGGGCGCCCGCACTACCGGTCAAACTTCTTTCTTCGAAGGGGGGAGAAGCGATTAACTCGCCGAGGGTGCTCCAAAATAAACTCCCGGCCTCCGGATTCCTGGACGCCCTGCTGGTTCCGAAGCATCCCAGAAACGATCGGACGGGGCCACCCCACAGCGGAATTCAGAATCTATATGTAAGTCATTTCCTTATAAAAGTTATCGAGATTATCATGTGCGCTTCCACCCTCTCTTACGCAGGGCTCTCGAAGAGGAAAGAAGCGAGGGGCTACTGTTGGGGGAGATAATCCCGATGACAGCAGGGGAACGAGAAGGTCTGTATGGCTCCGAAGGAAGACCATCTCCAGAAGACCCGAAGCCCTATGCTGGAGGTACCTGGACCTCCGAGCAAGGGAGCCGGAGGCTTCCAGAGGTTCCAAGGCGTGCCGGAGGGGTCTTCGGAGGAGGAGTGATCAGACAGGTGCCGGAGGCCACCCTTCGGGTCGAGGATGCTGGAGGCCACCCTTCATGTCAAGCTGAGGATCTGGAGGGAGGCCGGACGATAAGAAGACCAGTCAAGACCGTGGGGGGACAAGGTCGTGATCGCCTGCGCCATATCGGGCGGCCTTTGCAGTGCCCAACATGGCCGATACGCTGTCAGGATCGAATCTTCCTGTCTGTACTACGCGGAGTCCGTTTTGTCTTGTACTACCGGCCAGTGTCAGGCCAAGTAGCGGTTGGCGGTTCAGAGGTGCCTGGCCCCGCAGGGAGGGTCACCCTATAAATACACCTCAACTACAGTTGTAATGGACACACGATCCAAGAATACAAAGCATACAACATTTCATCACTCCCAGAAAACCTGCTGGTTCGATCCGTCGTCCCAACAAAACCTTTTCGGGTTCACTGGTTTAAAAGAGATGTTAAACTGAATTTCATGTTCTGAATTCTAATTTAGTGATCTGAGTTTTCTTAATCTTCCATGTTGTGTAGCTTTGATGTTAATGTCCATCTGATTCAGTTTTGTATAGCTCTTCTAATGTAATCAGTTTTGTATAGCTCTTCTAATGTAATGTCCACAAATCATGATTACACAATTCTGTATTAATTTTTGAGGTATCATTTTGTTGAATTGAAACATGATTTTTCAGTAGTTACTCTTGCAAGATTTCAGTGTAATCTTTATCTCTTTTCTCTGAAACTTGTGGTTCTGAATAGTAAAGTTGAAGTTCAAGTCTGTTCTGATCAATATGGTTATGTGCTGTAAAGCTCCCTGAAAGTGAATCTTTATAATCAGCACTCATTAAATTGGTTGAGCAGAAAATTCATCCATGTTTCAGTACTATGTTGAATGAGAATAGTGTTCTAAAAACTACACTTCAGTTTACATCTGATCTGAAATTGTTTTTTCAAGTGTGTGTCGGTACTGCAACAGTTTTGCCATTGTAGATACAGTACAAGAATTGTGGTTCCTATTCTGAGTTGCATATGTGTGGATAATTTGCTGCATGAGAAAGTTTCAGACTCGGTACAGTGAAGTATTTTGGATTTCTGTTTTCAGAAATTTTTCATCCATTGTTCTACACAGTGTCAATTGTTCTGTTGTCTCAATTAATTTTGTTTTAGTATTGAAGGTTAGGAGAACTAAGTGTGGTCTGTTCAGTTTATTCAAGCTAGTTGCATGAGTTGCATTTTGAAGAGAACATGCAAATTGAATCTGATTTCCTGGCTATTGTCGGATATTGAACAGTAATTTCTGATTTACTCTAATTGTTTTAGAACTGTGTAAATTGTGGAGTAAACAACTTTGTTTAGTATTCAGTTCAATTTAAAAAAAAAAGAAATTGCTTCATTGTTGTTTGTTCTGAAATCAGTTATCTCAGCTTTGTCGAAACTGCTACAGTAATTACTGTGTTGAGTACTCTACTGCTCTGATATTAGTGTACTGCTGTTGAAAATTCAGATTCTTGCTAGGTTGTCAAGTTTTGAATCTGTTTTGTGCTGAATTGAAATGAATGTGAAATCAAAACTTGCAAAATGAACCAAAAATTAACAAATTTGCTTTGCTGAAGTTACCTTTACTATTCATTGTCCGAAAAAATTTAGAAGTGTTTGAATCTCTATTGTGATTGAATTAAAACATTCTGATTTACTTTTTACACTTAAATTTGATCTCTAGAGTGAGTGTTTTGATCATTATTGTTTGAGAAGCTTGAATCAAAGCTGATTTGTTATTTTCCATCTTGAGGAGCTCAATTTGTGTACTGATTGGTTCGAAACAAAGTTGTTTTTGAGTTCTTGAATATGGTTGAGCTTAACCATTGTACTGTTTGAATTGAAATTTGAATTTCTGTTTAGATGTGCGTTGGGTGATTTGATTAGGCCATCACATTCAAAAGAAAGTGTCGAGGTGCCTATTCACCCCTCTAGTCACCATTCCGATCCCACAATTGGTATCAAAGCCAGTTTGATCACGAGTTGACCTTTACCGGTTGTGATCATTGTGGCGACATGGATAAAAACACAAAGATCCCTATGTTTGATGGTCGAGACTATGCTTATTGGAAGGTGCGCATGGAAACTTATTTGCTTAGCCAAGGAAGTGCGATATGGGACATTGTTGCATCCCAGTATACGATCCATGAAACTCATACCTCAGAGACAGAGAAGGCTCAATATGAATATAATAGCAAGGCTAGAAACATTCTTTTTATCAGTCTGAGTCGCAACAATTTTGATAGAGTTCAGCACCTTCGTACTGCTTGAGAGATTTGGTCCACATTGAGTACTTTTCATGAGTGCACATCACAGATTAAGGCTAGGAGGCAGAGCACATATAATCAAGAATACCAAATGTTCGTGCAAGGCCCTGGCGAATCTGTTGATGCTTTGTTTGCTCGCTTTGATGGCATTGTTAGTAATTTGCGCTCTACAGGGATGCTAGCTTACTCAGATCATGATGTAGGACCGAAAGTAGCGACCAGAGGAGGTGAATGGGCGCCTAAAAATTTCATGCTAAACTATGTCCTAATCCCAACACCCAAACGAACATAGCTAGACAAATAATATTAGCAAAGAAAATTACACGAACTAAAGTTGTCTAGCCTAAAAATGATCGGTGTCCTAATTAAAATGATATTAAAGATAAACTAAATATAAATACTGTAGTAAATAAAAACACCTAGATATATCACAAAATATTTATATTGTAGTCTAGAAATAAAATACTAATCAAATGAATAAAACATGGATCATTCAAAAATTAATTCAGAAATAAACGTAAAATATTGCACGTAAAAACTAGAATAAAAATATTACTACGACTAATAATATTTTTTCTTTTTATATGAGCAGATTAAAAAACACTTAAATAAATAATACGAGATAAGTAATAAAAATTTAACAGATTAAATATTAACTACGAGATTAATTTAATTTTTTTATGCTAACACTAATAAAATCTAGCAGATAAACTTAACTACGAAATAACAAACAGATTTAATCTAACTAAAAAATAGGAGATAACAAAACATACATGCATCGAAGGAAACAATTCCCGCGTCGCCAGCCGAAACAAACTTTGACGCACCAGAAATCACCGTGTGCCTGCTGCCTAGAGAGCTTTGCATGCGGAGAAATTAGACTTTAGTCATCGTAGCCTGCTGCTGCTCCTAGGCGTGCGAACCCGTGCACAACAATTAAAAAATGTGCATGCCTTGCACCGGCAACCACGCTTGGACGCAGCTCGCGTGTGTCGTGCGCCCCAATGCTGAAAACTGCCATCGGTGGGAAAGCTGTCGCCGTCGCTGGAAGGGCGTGCTGCCGCCTCGCTGGCTCCATGCGCAGGAAGACAAAAGCAAACCTACTTTTCCCTGCCGTGCGCTGCCACGCAAACGCCTAAAAAAATGCAGAAACGCCGTGTGGAGCGCCGAGCCACGTCGCTTGCCGTTGCTGGCATCGCACGCAGGTGCTAGGCCAGGAGCTGAGTGATGCAATGAACAACGATGGGAAGAAGAAGAAATCACGGTAAAAAAAACTTATCGGTGGTGGAGGAACTTTGGACTGTAGATTGATCTTGAAAGACAGTCACCCAATCACTAGGGGGTAGGGGGCTATTTATAGGAGACCCATAATACATGAAAAAGACTAATTTACCCCTAGGGTAAATTACACTAACTCTAAAATAAAATTAGAAATTACTAAAATACCCTTAGAAAAATCAAGTGACTCAAATAAAAAATATTCTGGACTTAAAAACTAAATATTAATATCCTAAAAACAAAATAATCATCGGTTGTCAGTTTTGCGCCGAAACTGACAAAGCGTCCACCGTCTTTGCACTGGGTACCCAGATTGGGCCGACCCGACCCCGCAGCTTCCTCAGCTCGGCAATCGCTCGCCGCCCGTGTACCTGAGTCAAACCTGATCAACAGACTAGTGGATCCTCTGCCGCTCCTAGCCCATGTACTCGGATTAGGCCAGCCTGACTCCACGGATCCTAAGCCCGTGTACCTGAGTCACACGCGCCCTAGATACGGCATGTCTTCATGTCTCTTCTTGACATCCGTTGACAATCACTCATCACATCTGGAGCATAAGAACCATGCTCTACAACATGGTTTCTCAATCTCCCCCTTGATGAGTGCATTGTCAACACCCTCTTAAGCACTTCTTCAGAACCTGCAAAAACATGTGGAAACACGAAAACAAAAACAAAAAGAAAATAGAAGGAAGAAAATAAAAGTTTAATCCTAATGACCAAAAGCCAAACAGAAGAAAGAAAACGGTCATTATGGTTAACCAAAAATAAAGACTCAAAAACAAGTGCAATCTCTGAACTACCAACAAGGATAACAGAGTAAAGGCAAAAGACTAAAATACTTCCCTTGAAATAAAACCAAGAGAAAGCCAAAAATGTCCCCTAAACTCCAAAATTTCTCCCCCTTGTTGACAATTGGACTCATCAAGTGAGACTAAAAAGCACTCTAAAGAGACATAGACACAAACTCCCCCTGAAATGCAGCTCCCCCTCAAATATGCCATGAATGCAAATGGGGTGCAGGTGGAGTGTAAAAAGCATGCTTCTCTCTGCTCGCTCAACCCACTTCCTCCTGAAGCAAAACTCTTCAAGATGCCCGTCTCCCTGACAAAACTCATAGTGATAGGTAGGCTTCTTGGGATGTGGTTGAGACTTGGGATTCTTAGGCTTGGTGGTGTTGGGTGTATCATCTTTGGTGTGAGAGGGTCCAGGTAAAGAATCAAGAGAAGTGTGTAGAGGTTTAGGCTTTGGAAACCATATTTGCTTCTTAACTGGAGCTTTAGGGTGTTCTTGGAACACTCCATCCTTGGGCTGACTATCCTTAAAGGACTCAATGGAGTGTGTCTTGGGATATCTCAATTCAGGAGTTATCTTACTTCACTCCACTACACGGCTAATGGCACTCTCAAAATCAACCTTGGTATAGTTGTAACCTACCCCAAACCCATCCTGTATCTTGAACTGCTAGATAATCATGCCAAGCTGTGGCTCTCTGGCACTAATCCAACTCAGGATCTGATGGAGGTAAAAGTTCTCGTTCTTAACATCACCTAGCTCCTCTCTCAGGGAAGCTAACATCTCCACCTGAGACAAGTAGATCTCACACTCTCTATCAACTTTGACAGACTTCTCAGCTTTTAGCTTGATCAACTCCATTCTCATGGACAAGTAGTTCTCACAAAAGTGGGTGGAACTGACAAGGTCTCAAGCTCTAGCTTAGTCTGCTCCAACTCAGCTCTCACTACAGCTAACTCGCTCAACTGCTCATCACTCTTGGCTCTCATCTTAGCTATACTAGCTAAATGGGATGGGCAGTCTACACATGGCATGAAGACAGTGGCATGAGCATCTTTCAGCTCCAGCTGAGCGCTTTCAAGCTCAATAGCCATAGCGTCTCTCTCATCTACTCTCTCTGTGTACCTGGACTTCAGAGTCGTCAGGTCACACAACAACACCTCATAGTTTGGGCACTCACTACTATCACCCAAGCAAGCAAGGGGAAGACGACAGACTCTCAATCTTGCCATTTTCCATGGCAAGCTCACTCTCAAGCTCATATATCCTCTTCTTAGCCCCTCTAAGCAGTTTCTCCCGATACATAAACTCCTGATGATTTTGTTCTAGTAAATTAACAACTTCTTGTTCATAGGAGGATATCTTTTCATTGTTGTCGTCGTCGGAGTCATCAGAAGAGCCCTTTTCTTCCTTATCCCCAAGAGCCATTGAACAGAAGCTCTTGTGGGGTCTTTGGCTATGACGCGAGCGACTCTTCGGCTTGTCCCCTAAGGCCATGAAGTAGAGGCCCACCAGATCGTCCCTGTCCTTCCCCTTCCTGATCACGAACTCTTCATCTCTTGAACTCGAAGATGAGGAGGAAGACGAGGATCTCTTGGAGTAACTGATGCGCCACGGGGTCCCGATCTTCACGACGTAGGATCGATCTTCAGATAACTAGCTATAGAATAGCCGGATAACTTGCTGCAAGCATTGATAACTAGTGCAACCTGGTAAATAAAACTCGAAGCCAACCACCGTCTTTAACCGACAACTAGAATCGAGGATTCACCCAACCACACTGTCAAAGAACCAACCAACACAGCCTACAATAAATCAAGGAGGACCTTGAAGGGAGTAGGAGCACCAATTGGGAGCGGATGAAGCCGCCGCTTCTGTAATCCCGCGAAGGAAATCACAAGAGCAAAGGAAAGGTGGAGATCTCTCTCTGAATTTGTTAGCACGCAGCGGAACAAGGGGTTCTGTATTCAATAATCAAAAGTGTCGATTACAATGGTGCTAGGGGTATTTATACAAGGAGTAGACATTGAAGATAGGTGCAAACACGAAACGAAAAGACTAGGCGAACTATGTGAAAACGAATCAGCTTCTGGAGAGTTTCCGCGTGGCTGTTGGTCTTCTGAGCGGTCTTCGGTATTTCAGCAATAACTCCTTCTTGGCAGCTTCAATTCATGAACGGTTGGATCCCTTGGAAAGGTGACTTGATAAGGTTTCACACCATGTAGAATATGCACCACGGAATTCTATAGAATGATACAGTTTTAATACGAGAACATTGACTTCATGCAGACTATTGACCTTCGGACCAGCAAGCACTAAAACTGGTCGGACGCCTTCATGCAAACTTCAAACTGGTCGGGGTTAGATTCACTGGAATTCAAGATTTTTCCAACAAGTGCTCATTTGACTTCATAGCTTTTGGAAATCAAAAGTTATGACTATTTCTTTGAGACGATCCTGCAGGACTGGCTTGGTTCGAGCATGATTCTTCTATGTGTCCATTTCCTTGTGAGTTCTTGTCATCCTTCTTGGTAAACCTGAGCATTAGCAATGTACACGACTTAGGTAGTATATAACTCTCATTAATAGTAAAATGAATTTCACAAAGTAGCGCGTTCACCTCTTGTTGAAGCTTCTTAGCTTGACTGCGTGTAATTGGTCCATCAAAAACATGTATTGGAGTTGTTGTGGTCGAAATGGTTGGTGTAGAGGTTGGAGTGGTCAGCGTGGTCATATCATCCTCCCCCTCTTGAAAAGGAGTCATCCTCGACTCTAAAATGTCTTCACTTGTGAATGCTGATAGGTCAGCAACATTGAAGGAGTTGCTCATGCCTTAGCTTGGTGGAAGGTCAATCTTGTATGCATTATCATTGATCTTAGCAAGAACACGAAATGGACCATCCCCTCGTGGCATCAGCTTGGACTTGTGCTTATCAGGAAAGCGATCTTTACGCAAGTGAATCCACACCAAATTGCCTGGTTCAAACGACACCTTCTTTCTATGCTTGTTCATACTTGTAGCCTTACGTGTCGCCTTTAGCTCGATTGCTTCTTTTGTTTTCTCATGTATCTTCTTGACATGTGCAGCACGCTTGGAGGCTTCCATATTGGTTCTCTCCTGTAATGGCAAAGGCAACAAATCTATCGGAGAAATTGGTTTGAACCCATAAACAATTTCAAAAAGACACAAGTTAGTGGTAGAATGTACTGCCCTGTTATAAGCAAACTCCACATGAGGCAAGCAGTCCTCCCAATCTTTCAGGTTCTTTTTCACCATGGTTCGCAGCAACATTGACAGGGTTCGATTCACCACTTCAGTTTGTCCGTCGGTTTGAGGATGACAAGTGGTCGAGAATAGAAGCTTGGTCCCCAGCTTGGACCACAATGTTTTCCAGAAGTAGCTCACAAACTTGACATCACGATCAGATACAATGGTCTTAGGCACCTCATGCAACCTCACAATTTCCCTGAAAAATAAATTAGCAACATGTGAAGCATCGTCGCTCTTGTTACAAGGGATAAAATGATCCATTTTTGAAAATCTATCAACCACAACAAAAACATAATCTTTTCCTCTCTGAGTTCTAGGCAGTCCCAGAACAAAATCCATACTTATGTCTTCCCAAGGAATTTTAGGAGCAGGTAGAGGAGTGTATAAAACATGAGGGTTCAGTTTAGACTTAGCTTTGTGACAAGTGATGCAGCGCTCCACGAACCGGATGACGTCTCTCCTCATCTTGGGCCAATAGAAGTGATCACCTAGCAGCTCATAGGTTTTCTTTTGTCCAAAATGACCTGTCAATCCTCCTCCATGGGACTCCTGCAATAAAAGCAATCTAACTGAAGAATTTGGAACACAAAGCTTGTTAGCCCTAAACAAAAAACCATCATGCATATGATACTTTTCCCAACCTTTTCCATCTTTACAATGAGTGTATGGTTCTGAAAATTCAGGGTCATCATTATACATGTCTTTCAAACATTCAAGACCTATAACCTTTACCTCAAGTTGGTTTAGCAACACAGTTTTTCTAGACAAAGCATCAGCAACCACATTGTCCTTACTTTTCTTATACTTCACAATATATGGAAATGTTTCGATGAACTCAACCCATTTGGCATGGCGTCGGTTCAGTTTTGCTTGGCTTTTCAAATACTTTAAAGCTTCATGATCGGAATGGATAACAAACTCTTTTCAAGTACACGCACCAAAGCATACAATTCTTTATCATATACAGAATAATTCAATTGAGCACCTCCCAACTTTTCACTAAAATATGCTACAGGTTTGCCTTGCTGTATTAAAACCCCTCCTATGCCAATTCCACTAGCATCACATTCTACTTCAATAGTTTTAGTGAAATCAGGAAGAACAAGCAATGGTGCTTCAGTTAAGCTTTTCTTTAATTCTTGAAAAGCATTTTCTTATGAACTTCCCCATTTAAATTCAACACCTTTCTTTGTTAATTCATTTAAGGGAGTAGCAATGGTACTAAAATCTTTAACAAATCTCCTATAAAATCCAGCTAGACCATGAAAGCTTGTTATTTGACTTACATTCCTGAAGCAACTAAGCCAAGGAACACAACATGGTCTGTGCAAAAACTGCACTTCTCAAGATTAGCAAATAATTTCTCCTTTCGGAGCTCATCTAGGACTTGTCGAATATGATTCATGTGCGCTTCAAAAAACTTGCTGTAAATTAAGATATCATCAAAATAAACAACCACAAATTTCCCAATGAAGGCTCTCAAAACATGGTTCATCAATCTCATAAAAGTACTTGGAGCATTAGTCAAACCAAAAGGCATAACTAGCCATTCGTACAGCCCAAATTTTGTTTTAAAAGCAGTTTTCCATTCATCTCCAGCTTTCATTCTTATTTGGTGGTACCCACTTTTCAAATCAATTTTAGTGAATATTATGGAACCACTTAATTCAACAAGCATGTCTTCTAATCGAGGAATATGATGGCGATAGTGAATAGTGATGTTATTTATGGCTCTACAATCAAGGCACATCCTCCAAGAACCATCTTTTTTTGGTACTAAAATAACAGGAACAGCACAAGGACTTAAGCTTTCACGAACATAACCTTTATCGAGAAGTTCTTGTACTTGCCTTTTTATCTCCTTTGTTTCTTCAGGATTGGTGCGGTATGGTGGTCAATTTGGAAGAGCAGCCCCCGGAATAAGATCGATCTAATGTTCAATCCCACGTACAGGAGGTAATCCATTCGGGGTTTCCTTTGGAAAAACATCCTCATATTCCTACAAAAGATGAGACACCATACTAGGAAAAGAGGTGTTATCGTTAGCTGACACTAAAATGTCTTTGCACACAAGTACAAAGAGTACTTGATCTGGGTTGTTCCTTACTTCTCTCATCTCAGATTTTGTGGCTAACATGACTAAATTTTTTTTCTTCTTCTTTCTTTTGATCTCTCAATTTTTTTCTCATATTGGACTGGTGGCTCTCACTCTCTGATTTGTGGAAGGCACTCGAATTCTTTTTCTCTTCATTTTCGTTCTCATATCTCATACTAGAGCACTTTTGCAAATGCTCAGCAAGAATTTGCTGTGGTGTCATAGGTTTGAGTACAAACTTCCTCCCCTTCAAATCTAGAGTGTACTGATTTGTTCTCCTGCAGTGCTGAGTATATCGATCATATTGCCATGGCCTCCCAAGTAGTATGTGACATACGAACATGGGTACCACATCACACTCTACCATGTCAACATATTCACCAATCTTGAAGGGAACTTTTACTTTGTATCCAATCTTGATGTCACCGGAATCATTCAGCCATTGGACATGATATGGATGAGGATGTCGCAGAAGTTTCAGACCAAGCTTGTCAACCATCTCACGACTAGCAAGATTATGGCAGCTTCCTCCATCAATGATCATCTTCACTACCTTATCTTGCACTTTGGCTCTTGTCTGAAATAAATTATGCCGCTGGCCGTTCTCAGCTTCCTTCATCTGAATACTCAATATTGGTGCCACCACAAGAGCAGCACCTTGCTCATAATCACAGCCGATATGTTCCTCTTCTTCATGGGCTTCTTCTTCTATATCTTCCTCTTCACTGGCTGATTCGTACTCTCCATTATCATTTACAATGATCACTCTATTATTTGGACACTCTCTAGCAACATGTCCACGACCTCCACACTTGAAACACTGAATCCCACTGCTCTTGGATGTAGAACCCACTGAAGTGGAGGTGGAAGCTGCTGGTTTGGAACTCGTGCTCGGGGCAGCAGAGTTCGTCCCACTAAAATTACTTTGAGCATTAGAACGTGAGCCTCCAAATGAACCTTTCGCAGCTGAGGGTGCAGCAGTAAACTTGGAATTTAACTTGCTTCCTCCAGACATAGTCCTCGTACCAAAAGGCAAAGACTTACTGCTCTTGGTATCTTGCTGCAGTTGGTGTTCAGCTTTGGTGGCTTGATGTACCAAATCAATAAGACGACGGTACGACTGAAACTCAACAATGCGTTGAATATTTCGATGCAACCCAGCCATGAATCGTGCCATAGTTTGTTCTTCATCTTCATATATGTTGGCTCTAATCATAGCCTTCTCCATCTCTTTATAATACTCTTCAATAGAATAACTTCCTTGTTTCAAATTCTGCAGTTTATCAAAAAGATCACGCCGATAATGCTTCAGCACGAAACGTCTTTTCATTTCACGTTTCATCTCTGCCCATGTGGCAATAGGATGTTCTCCATCTTCTTCACGATCTTGGAGAAGTTGCTCCCACCAAATCAGAGCATATCCTTCAAATTCTAGAGATGCCATAGCCAACTTCTTCTCTTCTGTATAATTATGCAAGCGAAAGATCTTGTCGACCTTCAACTCCCAAGTAAAATAAGCTTCAGGATCAGATCCTCCATCAAATTTTGGCATGGTAAATTTCAGTTTACCAAGCCTCTCTTCACGATGGCCTCCTCTACGATGTTGGCGATCATGATGGGAATGATTATCATCATTTTCAGATTCGGATTCTTCAGTGTCTTGATTTCTTCAATTCCAGTCCCTCCCTCTTCCATGTGCAGCACTTCGGTTCCTCCGTCCTCTTCCTCCTCCTCTTCCATTACTATCATCACCTTCTTCACCATGGGTGCTTGCTCCATCATGAGGTGGATGACGTCCCCTAATTTCATTTATTATGATTTGAAAATCTTGGGCCAACCGATCTTGTCTCTCTTCTAGACTTTGCTGGAATTCATTAAATTGTGCCATGGTGACACAATCATTGATCTCAACGCCGTCACCCATCTTTCTATAAAATGAGTGACAACAAAGGAACAAGAGTATATGTGGAATAAAAATATATGTGGGATCTCTCAATCTCACTTCTCTTACCAACCGAGGCTCAGTGAAGTTCCTGCAGGTTACAGAGAAACAAAATGTGTGGTGGTACCGAGAGCGATGGTTAAGCGAATACAAGACCAGAGAGTACCGATTACGATGGCTTTTATGTGGAGCTCGGTGGGGATTATAAACAAGGAATGCAATCTGAATTCTAGTTGTTGTAAAGTTAAGTAACAATCCAAACTTGAGGTTCCCTGCTTAGTGCTGATCTCAAAATGCTAAAGATGTAAATGGATCACACACACGCGCAAAGAAAATCTCAGATTGATGCAAACAAGGAGTATGATTGGGATGCAAGTGTTGCAATTCAACCCAACCAAAATTTTGTACCAACAAAAGATAGCGATCTGGTTGTACAACTTGAAACACAAACTTTCAGCAACTGTGCTCTCAAACGAACTGATCTTTAAACTTTTCTTTCACAATTTTTCTCAACTTTCATTTTATTTTGAACTTTTCTTTCTTTTACTTTTTTTATAGAACTGAACACAACGACTAGATATATAAGAGGCTCAAAGGACACACGACGGAAAATGATCAGCAACTAAAACAAAGACTCTAATGGACTGAAAATTAACTGAACTCACTAAAATAACAGATTGAAACAAAGGGCTAAACAATATATATATATTTTTTTTGGCTTTTGGTGGATAGGACGAAAACAAAATATATGTAGCTAAGGGTAAAGAATCCTACCGTGGAAACCGATCAGCTCTGATAACAGATGATGCGTCACGGGGTCCCGATCTTCACGACGTAGGATCGATCTTTAGATAACTAGCTGTAGAATAGCTGGATAACTTGCTGCAAGCAGCGATAACTAGTGCAACCTGGAAAATAAAACTCGAAGCCAACCACCGTCTTTAACCGGCAACCAGAATCGAGGATTCGCCCAACCACACTCTCAAAGAACCAACCAACACAGCCTACAATCAATCGAGGAGGACCTTGAAGGGAGTAGGAGCACCAATTGGGAGCGGATGAAGCCGCTGCTTCTGTAATCCCGCGAAGGAAATCACAAGAGCAAAGGAAAGGGAGAGATCTCTCTCTGAATTTGTTAGCACGCAGCTGAACAAGGGGTTCTGTATTCAATAATCAAAAGTGCCGATTACAATGGTGCTAGGGGGTATTTATACAAGGAGTAGACCTTGAAGATAGGTGCGAACACGAAATGAAAAGACTAGGCGAACTATGTGAAAACGAATCAGCTTCTGGAGAGTTTCCGCGTGGCTGTTGGTCTTCTGAGCGGTCTTCGGTATTTCAGCAATAACTCCTTCTTGGAAGCTTCAATTCATCAACGGTTGGATCCCTCGGAAAGGTGACTTGATAAGGTTTCACAACATTTAGAATATGCACCATGGAATTCTGTAGAATGATACAGTTTTAATACGAGAACATTGACTTCATGCAGACTGTTGACCTTTAGACCAGCAAGCACTAAAACTGGTCGGACGCCTTCATGCAAACTTCAAACTGGTCGGACGCCTTCATGCAAACTTCAAACTGGTCAGGGTTAGATTCATTGGAAACTAGACTTCAAGAGTTTTCCAACAAGTGCTCATTTGCCTTCATAGCTTTTGGAAATCAAAAGTTATGATTATTTCTTTGAGACGATCCTGCATGACTGGCTTGGTTCGAGCATGATTCTTCTTTGTGTCCATTTCCTTGTGAGTTCTTGTCATCCTTCTTGGTAAACCTGAGCATTAGCAATGTACACGACTTAGGTAGTATATAACTCTCATTAATAGTAAAATGAATTTCACAAAGTAGCGCGTGCACCTCTTGTTGAAGCTTCTTAGCTTGACTGCGTGTAATTGGTCCATCAAAAACATGTATTGGAGTTGCTGTGGTCGAAATGGTTGGTGTAGAGGTTGGAGTGGTCAGCGTGGTCATATCAGTAACTGTCTTGCAGCTACTGGCTCCGCTGTCACTGTCGTCCTTGTCAGAGAAATTGATTTCAATGGGAAGTTGGTACAAAATCCAGTCTATTTTGTATCCGAAGCATTGTCTGGAGCAAAAACAAGATATTCCGAGCTTGAGAAGTTGACATATGCTCTGATAATGGCTTCGAGGAAATTGAGACATTATTTCCTAGCACATAATGTGATTGTACAAACATCGTATCCCTTGGGATATATGCTCCGAAGCAAAGATTCTACGGGAAGAATTGGAAAATGGGCTGTTGAACTAGCACCCTTTGGCACTCCTTCGTGGCAAGGATAGCAATCAAGTCATAGGTAGTGGCAAATTTTGTGGTAGAGTGGACTCCATCCGCAGTATGGACTCCGGAAAAATCAAATGAAGGAATTTGGACTATATACTCCAACGGAGCTTTCCAAGTGTCTGGAGCAAGCATCAGAGCAGTAATAATTTCGCCTTCAGGGCAAAGAGCAATGTACTCCGCAAGGATCAATTTTAAGTCCACCAATAATACAGCAGAGTACGAAGGAATTTTGTTAGGACTTCGTAAGGCGCGTTCTTTGGGTGCTAGAAGAGTTGTTGTTAAAACAGATTCTCAAATTGTAGCAGGGCACATCGATAAAAGTTTTCAAGTTCGTCACTCGCAGCATGCAAAATATCTGGAAGAGATCCGTAAGATCGAAGAAGCATTTAAAGGGATTTCTATCCAATGTATACCAAGAGCTGAAAATATGCAAGCTGATACCTTAGCGAAAGCTGCAACTGGAGCTATGGACATTCTAGAATGAGCTTTTTACGAAGAGCTTACTTCGCCTTTGGTGCCACAGATCTCTTCTGTGGAAGTTCTTTGCATTCCAAGCACTGATTGGCGGAGCTCAATTATGGAATTGTTGCAAGGTGAAACAAATTTGCCTGAAGGGCCACAGCTTTCGAGGTTGAAGTTAAGAGTTCGAAATTATCATATAATCAACGGTATTCTTTACAAGGTTGTAGTATGTTCCCCTCTAATCCGATGTATATCTCAAGACGAAGGTCAAGAGATGCTCCGAGAAATTCATGAAGGACTTTGTGGTAGCCATCTGGCCCCTCGGGCTTTGGCAGGAAAACACACTTCACCAGGGGCTTTATTGGCCTACAATAGTAGCTGATGCGGAGAGCTTAGTCTGCACGTGCCAAGGTTGTCAATGGATGGGAACATGAAGTCATCGTACGCCAATAACTCTTCAAGTCATTGCTCTAGTTTGGCCTATGGCCAGATGGGGCATGGAGCTTATTGGCCCCTTCCCAGTAGCAAAAGGAAATCTGAAATTCCCAGTGGTAGCAATTGAGTATTTTTCCAAGTGGGTCGAAGCAGAATCCCTCATAGCTATCACTTCGAATAATGTACAAAAAATTTTCTGGAAAAATATTATATGCAGGTTCGGAGTGCCTCGACAGCTCACAGTTGACAATGGGACACAGTTTGATGCAGAGCCCTTCAGGAAGTTTAGCGAAGATCTTGGCATACAAATATGCTTTGCTCATGTGCACCATCCCTAGTCTAACAGAGCTGTCGAAAGGGCCAATGGTAATATCTTATCAGGGCTGAATCGAAGAATAGTAGGGTTGGCAAAGGGGTTGTGGACCGAAGAGCTCCCGAAGATTTTATGGTCCATTCGGACCACTCAAACAAGGTCCATAGGTTTCACTCCTTTCAGATTATTATTCGGAGATGAAGCTATGATGCCAACGGAGCATAAAGGAGGATCTCTTCGTAGCACCGAACCTAAAATAGAAGGAGAAAGGCAAGCTTCGCTTGATTTAACAGATAAATAAGACTTCGAGCTGTCGCTAATCTGTCGAAATATCAATAGTAAACGAAGACTTGGTTTGACCCGAAGGTTAAGCTTAACAAACTTAAACCATGTCATCAAGTTTTGCGAAGCATTATAGCACCAGGGAAATTAGGAAATAAGTGGGAAGGTCCATACATTATTCTTCGTTTAGGATGCCCTGGTTCTTTTAAGCTAGCTAATTTAGAAGGCGAAGAGTTAAAGCATGCCTGGCATTCGGAGCACCTAAAGCGATATTTTGCATAGGGGCTCCTTGTAATCATCTGTAAACACCTTATGAATACATAAAGCTCATGGTTCAGATAATGCCTACCTCTCAAACACTTCCTACTTCTAATGGACGCACTGGAAGAATGAAGTTGGCTATGAGGAAAGTGTCATTCATTTGAACCAATTTTGTGAACTTCGAACCACTGGTTCAAAGCTTCCGACGAGGTGGGAAAGTCATAGAAAAACGGATTTCAAGCCACCGTAAAAAGAGTCCAAGGAGACCAAATGATACGGAATCTAGGCTCTGGCTTGAAAGCATCCGTAAAAAGAGTCCAAGGAGACCACTATGCGAGTTCTGAACCACTGGTTTGATTGCATTCTCAAAAAGAGTCGAAGGAGGCCAAACAAAACATATTTTATTTGAGCTGATAGCTTCGAACGTCTATAAAAAGAGTCCAAAGTGACCAATTTCTTTGGATGCTAAGGTATTCGAAAAACTAGTCCAAAGTGACTACATTCAAACAAAAAGGTACTAAGTTACCTGTTTTCAGACTCCAAGTAGTCGAAGACATTCTTTGAGATTGTAATCAATCTCTAAGTTGTTAAGGGGCTCTGAGCCTCCAAAATTGTACTCCTAACTAAAGTTATTTTCATTGCGCATAACCATCTTCGACCAAATTTCGAAGTTGCTTACACCCAAAGAGGGGCTGGGAAGTAGGGAGACAATTTTGAAACTTTAATCTTTATCATTCGATCAGATTACATTACATTATGAAAACTCTGTATCTATACCAAGAAGGAAACGAAGACCCCTACGATCCCTAGAGCTACCGCTAAGGCCAGAATGACTAGTTCCCGAGCCGGGAGTTTTAGTAACTTTACGTTTAACTTTTCTCCCTCCTTTCGAAGCTCAGAAATCTTTTTGTTCCTGCTGGAGTTCAGCCCAAGTTCGAAGTCGCTCGGGACTTCTCTCCTAGCTTCAAATTTGTTCATGTTTCTTTGTTTGTTCTTCAGCAGTATTCTCTTCTTCGGACCATTCAACGTCTTCACAAGATGAAGTTTCCAAGTTAACTTATTTTTCCTCCTCTTTAATGTAAGATAATATATCTTTGAATATTGCGGGCGCAATCACACCGGAGCTTTCTCGAGGAATCAAAAATCGAGGTCGTTTGTGAGGTCTTAGAATTTCGAAGGTAGCCCATAGCAGGCGAAGTTCTTTGGTAACTTCTAACACTTCTAGATCATCCATAAGAGGTCAGAAAGCCTAAAAACATTTCCAAATAAGTCTTCATTCATAACAGATGAAAGCATAAATTTTTACATGTTCGGAGCCCTAAACAAAACTAGACCTTCGGGTCTGGCGGAGGCTGGATGCTCCAAGCCTGTGACCGAGCTTGTTTTTGGCGAAGTCCTTCATCAATCCAAGCCTTGATCGATGATCGACCTTCGGCTCTCCAAGATGCTTGGAAGGCTTGCCAGGCTACGGCCACGTCTTCGGAAGGGTTTAATAGTCGGTTGTCGTCGAAGGTAATGGGAGCCGCCCCCGAGTCTGATGCTACTGATAGCCCTAGATCTTCGTAGTAGCGAAGTATTCCGAGAGCGGATACTTGGCCAAAGATTTCTCCATACCAAATACCCGCTGTCTTCATCATCTTCGCCGCTCCCAGGATCATCTTCAATCGTCGCAGCAAGGAGACGTCGCTAGTAGAAGGAAATGTCCAAGAAGTACCGAAGTATTCTAAGACAACCAGAAGGTTGTCCATGGTCTCCGCAGCTACCTTCTCAGACTTCACCTTGTCTTCGGTCAAAATATCCCTTGATGAAGACAACTCGTCTATCAAAGAAGATATCCTGGCTGCCTCTATGACCAAGGAGTTCTTCTAACTGAGCAAGTTGTTGGCCTCCTCCATTGACTTCGTTTGTTCTTCTCGGAGCTTGACCAGCTAAGCCCCCGCGGTTGCTTGCTCCGTCCGCATTCTCTCTATTTTAGCCCGAAGCATGATTTGTTCGGCTTCAAGCTTCTGATTAGCAGCTTTCAGACCAAGTCTAGCTTTCCTCTCCGCTGCTACCATCTCGTCCAAGATGAAAGTTCGAATTTTGGAGCTATCAAGACTCCCTTAGAGGGCAGTAATCTTCTCCTTAAGACAAATGCATTCCCGCTCGTTCGAAACAGCCGCAGCTCGAGCCAATACTATTTGCTACGAAGGAAAAAGTGATGTGAGAAACTATTTATAAGCTGAAACTAACCCTGTTATTGCAGATAATTCATACCTGGTATGCTGCACGCTCCAAAGCTGCATCCAGCTCCGACCCCTCAGTTTCCCTTAGTATAGCCACCAAGTCAGTCTCCCCGACTTCGCAGTTGGCCCGAGCCAAAGGCTCTAGCAGAGTCCGAAGCCCGGTCCTTCGCTCCAAAAAAGGAGCTAGGAGGGGGAGCATTGACAAGGCTCTTTGGTCGTCTTCGTTGGGTGAAGGGCCGGAGCGCAGCGCCACATCCACGGAAGCTTCGGTGGATTGGCCCCCCTCCGCAGATTGACCTCCTTCCGTCAATTCCGACGGAGTTAATCCAGAGTTCGGAGCAGGAAAAATATCCATTTTCCCTTTACCTTTTCCGGGCCCCATCTTTATAACTTCCTCTGGAATCGACTTTGGAGATGTCGAAGTTTCAGGCGCAGTCTTCGCAGGAGTCGTCTCCATGGGGGTAGACCCTGCAAAATCAAAGGTATTATATATTGCATAATTTTGCAGGACTTGAAGAAAAAGGTGCTTTAATGAAGTTTACCTCTGAAACCCTATCGGCGAATGAGTATGCGGCTACTTGGAGGGTCGAATGCCCCCTCAAAATCTTCGTTGGATTCGGAATCATGAACGAAAGGATTAGCTGTTGGAACCTCTCTTGGAGCAACAGTCACCACTTCGTCCGGAATCAAAGCTTCATCAGTTGCTACTTTGACTCTGCACACCAGTCTAGAAGAGAAGGGGCGACGACTCCGAGTACGCCGCACACCCCAAGAATCTTTTCCGATGTCTGAATGACTTGCTCCGAAGTCAATGAGGCTTGTGGAGCTGAAAGATATGTTTTTATTAGTCATCTTTTATGAAATGATCATACATGAAGCATGTTGTAGTTTTCAAAGTTACCTGCAGATCTCGAACTCGAAGAAATTGTCGGAGTCAACCATCCGGATCCTCTTCAAAATTAATAGGCCAGTTGGCCATCAGAGGCGGAATCTAGAGCCCGATGAACTCCTCCGCTAAGTCTCGCATGCTCATGCGGCGACTAATCATTTGAAGAAGATTAAGGCGAGCTTCGAGCTGGCCGGGGTCTGGATGAACTTCAGCTTCCCTTCGGAAATATATATCTTGCAGAGGCCCGGCCAAACGGCTGTCTGCTCCAACTTCGGCGTAGAACCACCGAAGAATACAATCTATGTACCATTTGGCATTGATGGCCTTCGCTAGAAATCGTAGTTGGAATTAATCCCAGAGTCTGAAGTTCATGATGCCGAAGGCCACTACAATCTTTTCTCCTTCGGAGCCCTGGTAAGTCTTCGGCTGGCAGGAGGTTTTGTGAAGTGCTGCGAATATTTCTTCTCTCCATTCGCAGCCTTCGGCTCACAGCGCCCACTTGAAGATAGCGAGGCATGCTATCGCATTCGGAGATAGCTGAGGAAGAGTTACGTGGAAAAGATCCAGTACCTCCGATAGAAAGTCCACCTCTGGAAGTCATAACCCTGCTTCAAAGAAGGCTTCGAAAACAACGACTTCTCCGGGCCGAGGCGAAGGGATGGCTTCCTTCCTGGGATTGTGGACATTAACCCCCAGGCTAATTTTCCCCTCAACTACTGCTGCAATTGTCTTCTTCTTACAGGTGGATGGCCACAGTTTATAGGACTGGTCGGAGTACTTAGAGGAGGCTGGGAGAAGGTCATGGGGGCTGACTTGTTGGGGATTCCCCGTAGGTGCCGCCACTACTATCGTCGCCTTGGCTTGCTGCCTGGCTAAGGCTGAGGTCGCCCCAGGAGCCTTGAAGCTTGTCTTCGCCATCAAGCAGAATTGGGTGATTGGAGCTAAAGTTTGGAGGCTAAACGGCGGGTTGCGCGAGGACGGTGAGAAAGGTATCTTGGATGTTTCTGGGTCTTCTATTTATAGCCTGGGATCCTGATTTTTTACCGTTCAGACATGGAGTTCCGTCTTCTTGACTGTTACTACCTACGAAATCAATGCAGCGTTATAGCTTCTTCTGAAAAGAAAAAGCTAACGGCTATTTTTTCTGAGTCTAAAGGTCTTTTCGACATCATAGAAATTAATTTCAGAGTTGTTCGAATAAGACTCTCTCAAAAATCGATTCGATGTTCTAACTTTTTGCATATTCCAAAGGTTGATAAATTTTATTAACCCTTACGCATGATTATTTTTCTTGCGTATACTGCTCTCCTAACCTTACAGATCATACGGAGAAGCGTATTCGAGGGGCTACTGTTGGGGGAAAATACTTCATCCTCAGGGTCTCTACAGTAATAAGACAAAGGCAATTTACTAAACTGAAGTTCCAGTATTAACTCAAGTTTAGTACGTGATCAAGTTCGAAGAATCAATGCAGACTTTTGTTCGGAGTATAACTTCGAAGGTCGAATCTTCAGAGAGCTTATCTGCCAGCAAGGATGGAAGATTTATCTTCCTTCTGATTAGATAAGTCTTTTACCATTTTAACCCTATTATGGGTACCGAATAGTCTCCGCTATGTCGGTTGTAATTGAGGGGTAAAAAGGTCTTTTCCTAAAGATTTTTACCTATAAATACCCCCCATTTTACCCTGTAATGAGGATCGAATACTCAGTTATTCAATACACAACTTCGAATTACTTCAATCTATTATCTAATTCGGAGGCTTGAAATAGTTCACTCCACAAACACTTCGTTTGTTAGTTTCTTGGAGCTTAACCAGCTCAGGCCCCGCGGTTGCTTGCTCCGTCTGCATTCTCTCTATTTCAGCCCGAAGCACGATTTGTTCGGCTTTGAGCTTCTGATTAGCAGCTTCCAGACCAAGTCTAGCTTTCCTCTCCTTGCTACCATCTCGTCCAAGCTGGAAGTTCGAATTTTGGAGTTATCAAGACTCCCTTGGAGGGCAGTAATCTTATCCTTAAGACGAATGCATTCCCTCTCATTTGAAACAGACGCAGCTCGAGCCAAGACTATTTGCTACGAATGAAAAAGCGATGTGAGAAACTATTTATAAGCTGAAACTAACCCTGTTATTGCAGATACTTCGTACGTAGTATGCTACCCGCTCCAAAGCTGCATCCAGCTCTGACCCCTCAGTTTCCCCGAGTATAGCCACCAAGTCAGTCTCCCCGACTTCGCAGTTGGCCTGAGCCAAAGGCTCTAGCAGAGTCCGAAGCCCGGTCCTTCGCTCTAGAAAAGGAGCTAGGAGGGGGAGCATTGACAAGGCTCTTTCGTCGTCTTCGTTGGGTGAAGGGCCGGAGCGCAGTGCCGCATCCCCGGAAGCTTCGGTGGATTGACCCCCCTCCGCAGATTGACCTCCTTCTGTCGATTCCAACGAAGTAAATCCAGAGTTTGGAACTGGAAAAGGATCCATTTTCCCTTTACCTTTTCCAGGCCCCATCTTTATAACATCCTCCAGAATCGACTTCGGAGATGTCGAAGCTTCAAGCGCAGTCTTCGCATGAGTCTTCTCCATGGGGGTAGACCCTACAAAATCAAAGGTATTATATATTGCATAATTTTGTAGGACATGAAGAAAAAGCTACTTTAATGAAGTTTAGCTCTTAAACCCTGTCGGCGAATGAGTATGGGGCTACATGGAGGGTCGAATGCCCCCTCAAAATCTTCGTCAGATTTAGAATCATGAACCGAAGGGTTAGCTGTTCGAACCTCTCTTGGAGCAACAGTCACCACTTCGTCCGGAATCAAAGCTTGATCAGTTGCTACTTCGACTCCGCCTTCAGCAGCAGGGGCTTCTTGGCTTGGCAGGTCAGACAGGACATTCGAAGTCCCCACCTATTTGGAGTTGTCTGGCGTAGCTAGCACGGCCGCTGCATCACCAGTGGCCATGACTTCGACATCCGCTCACGCCACTTCGTCCCCGGTAACAAGGTCTATAAGACCCTTTGCATTTCTCTTTCTCCTTCATCCTCAGATGAATTTGAAGATGAATCAGCAGATTTGGAAGGGGCCACGTTCTTAGGTTTACGGGGCAACTTCTTCACGGGAGTCTTGGCTGGTGCCGAATTGCCAGCCTCGACATTGCTCTTCTTCGGACCAGTCTCAGAAGGAACCAAGTCTAGAAGAGAAGGGGCAACGACTCCGAGTACGCCGCACACCCGGTTGAATCGCTCCCAGCTGCCTACTAGTTTCACCCTCCATTCTTTTTCAGCGGGGGTAGGAGCCCCAAGAATCTTTTCCGATGTCCGAATGACTTGCTCTGAAGTCAATGAGGCTTGTGGAGCTGAAAGATATGTTTTTATTAGTCATCTTTTATGAAATGATCATACATGAAGCATGTTGTAGGTTTCAAAGTTACCTGCAGAGCTCGAACTCGAAGAAATTGTTCGGTGTCCACCGTCCGGATCCTCTTCAAAGTTAATAGGCCAGTTGGCCATCAGAGGCAGAATCTAGAGCCCGATGAACTCCTCCGCTAAGTCTCGCATGCTCATGCGGAGACTAATCCTTTGAAGAAGATAAAGGCGAGCTTCGAGCTGGCCGGGGTCTGGATGAACTTCAGCTTTCCTTCGGAAATATATATCTTGCAGAGGCCCGGCCAAACGGTTGTCTGCTCCAACTTCGGCGTAGAACCACCGAAGAATCCAATCTATGTACCATCTGGCATTGATGGCCTTCGCTAGAAATCGTAGTTGGAATTCGTCCCGGAGTCTGAAGTTCATGTTGCCGAAGGCCACTACAATCTTTTCTCCTTCGGAGCCCTGGTAAGTCTTTGGCTGGCAGGAGGTTTTGTGAAGTGCTGTGAATATTTCTTCTCTCCATTCGCAGCCTTCATCTCACAGCGCCCACTCAAAGATAGTGAGGTGTGCTATCGCATTCGGAGATAGATGAGGAAGAGTTACGTGGAAAATATCCAGTACCTCCGATAGAAAGTCCACCGCCGGAAGTCCTAACCCTGCTTCAAAGAAGGCTTCGAAAAAAAACGACTTCTCTGCGCCGAGGCAAAGGGATGGCTTCCTTCCCGGGCTTGCGGACATTGACCCCCGGGCTAATTTTCCCCTCAACTACTGCTGCAATTGTCTTCTTCTTACAGGTGGATGGCCACAGTTTATAGGACTGGTCGGAGTACTTCGAGAAGGCCGGGAGAAGGTCATGGGGGCTGACTTGTTGGGGATTCCCCGTAGGTGCTGCCACTGCTGCCGTCGCCATGGCTTGTTGCCTGGCTAAGGCTGAGGTCACCCCAGGAGCCTTGAACCTTGTCTTCACACTCAAGTAGAATAGGGTGATTGGAGCTAAAGTTTGGAGGCTAAACGGCGGGTTGCGCGAGGACGGTGAGAAAGGTATCTTGGATGTTTCTGGGTCTTCTATTTATAGCCTAGGATCCTGATTTTTTACCGTTCAAACTTGGAGGTCCGTCTTCTTGACTGTTACTACCTACGAAATCAACGCAGCATTATAGCTTCTTTTGAAAAGAAAAAGCTAACGGCTATTTTTTCTGAGTCTAAAGGTCTTTTCGACTTCATAGAAATTAATTTCAGAGTTGTTGGAATAAGACTCTCTTAGAAATCGATTCGAAGTTCTAAATTTTTGCATATTCCGAAGGTTGATAAATTTTACTAAGCCGAAGTTCCAGTATTAAATCCAGTTTAGTACGTGATCAAGTTCGAAGAATCAATGCAGACTTCTGTTAGGAGTATAACTTCGAAGGTCGAATCTTCAGAGAGCTTATCTGCCAGCAAGGATGGAAGATTTATCTTCCTTCTGATTAGATAAGTCTTTTACCATTTTAACCCTATTATGGGTATCGAATAGTCTCCTCTATGTCGGTTGTAATTGAGGGGTAAAAAGGTCTTTTCCTTAAGATTTTTACCTATAAATACCCCCCATTTTACCCTGTAATGAGGATTGAATACTCAGTTATTCAATACACAACTTCGAATTACTTCAAGCTATTATCCAATTCGGAGGCTTGAAATAGTTCACTCCACAAACACTTAGTTTGTTAGTTTCTAATCTCTGAAAACCTTTTAGCGTAATCTTTTACGCCAACAAGCGGCGACCGTGCGCCGTCTTGGTACTGTGCGACGAAACAAAACTGTTGGCAGCTGTTTGGAATATCAGAATGATGAACAGTGGCGGCGCACAAAATAGGAGAAAGATGGGGATGAACTCTGGTGATTAGATTAAAGTGAGTTAACCCTAACCCTAGGGATTGGGGGCCTATTTATAGGCAGCCCAATAGACTAGCAAAAAACAAAAAACCCTTAGGGTTTAAATAGAGGCTGAACTAAAAATGGAAAAGACAACCATGCCCTTATGATTTTTACAGACTCGACTAGCACAGACTGTGAGCCTAAAGGCAAAATTGTAAAAACCTAAATAAAGATAACTTGTCCTAATACGGAGCTTTCGTAGTAGCTATGGCTTCGCCTCAGAACGGTCAGATCCGAGATTAGCGGTCGTCAATTTTGCACCGAAACTGACAAAGAGTCCACTATCTTCGCACCGGGTACCCGGATTGGGTCGGCCTAATTCCGCGGCTCCCTCAGCCCGGCAATCGCTCCACACCCGTGTACCTGAGTAAATCCCGATCAATAGAAAAGTGGATCCTCTGCCGCTCCTAGCCCATGTACTCGGATTGGGCAAGCCCGACTCCACGGCCCTTCTGCTGGCAGTCGCTCGCTGCCCGTTTACCTGAGTCACACGTGGCCTATACACGGCAGGTCTTCTATTCTCTCCATGTTCTCTTGACTTTTGTTGACAATCACTCATCACATCTGGAGCCATGAGGCCCATGCTTTGCAACATGGCTCCTCAGCGAGGTCCGCTGGACCCTCTAGGTTGGACCCCTCCGGCCACCGGAGGGTGTTGTGTGCTGGAACCCTCACATTGGAGCCCTTCATCCACCGAAGGGCCCTGCACGCTGGGGTCCTCGTGCCGAAGAATTCTAGACAATGGAGGCCCTCACACACTGTACCCCTTGACGGAAGGCTCTGCTCTGATGGGCTCCACACGACCAATCTAGCTAGCCTTCGACAGAAGCATGAAAGGCCCGAGGGGTACTCCGAATTTGGCAATATAGACATCACTCTAGGAAAGGAGTTAGCAAACCCTCAAGATGTCCATGAGGATGATTGGAGAATCCCAATCATCTAGTATTTAAGGAATCCCAGTCAAAAGGTTGATCAGAAAGTTCAGCGACAAGCGTTTAAATTTGTGTTGCTAGATGATATATTATATCGCCGAACTATTGATGGAGTACTGTTAAAGTGTTTAAATGATGAAGGGCTCTGTGGCAGTCATCAGTCGGCCCGGAAAATGAGTTGGATGCTCAAAAGAGCATGTTTCTACTGGCTGTCTATGACTGAGGATGGTTTTAGATATTATCGAGGGTGTGAAGCATGTCAAAAGTTTTGTAATATTCAGCTATCTCCTACTTCATCACTTAACCCTATTATCGAACCATGGTTGTTCCGAGGTTGGGGTTAAGACTTCATCGACCAAATTTATCCACCTTCTTCAAAAGGGCATCGGTTCATGCTGATAGCAACAGAAGCCTTCTAGCGGCCTGATACCTTCAGCCCGAAGGCCTTCGGAGGCCTGCCTCATCAAGGCCTCGGCTCGAGGAGCAGGCTTCGGTAGGCCCTGCTGAAGGCCCACTTCGGGTGGATTTCTAGAGATAGAGTTTGAGTCTGATTTTGGCTAATTTTATCTCTACGTTTGATTATGCCAAATCCTACTAGATTAATCTTAGAGATTAGAAGACTAGCTCCTATAAATATAGGGGTGAGGCCGGTTCATTAAACCCCCAACACAAATCAATCACAAAGCCCTAGCTTTGAACAGTACCTTTACTTTTTTTTACTCTTCTACAACCTTCGTGGGTTTGCCTAGAAGCCCTCTGCCGGCCACGCTGAAACCGTGGTAAGCCATACTACTTCACTCACGATGTACCCGTTAATCTACATAACAGATTGCTATCGCCTTGTTACTTCGCGTGTGAAGTATCCGTTAATCTATATAACAGATTGCTACCTTCGTTTCCCTACAGCAACACTTAGCAGCTTCGGTCCCTAGGCCAAATTGGCACTTGATCTTTGTTCTATTGTAGGCTTTCACGCTTGGAGCCACTTCGACGGAGGTGTCTGGAGCATGGAGACTTGTTTCGGCAGCTGCCAGAACACCCTTCGGCGAGAACACTACTTCGACTACCCGTGCTTGACCGTCACACTGTTGTCAGTCTGACCAATTCTCGTGCGCCAAAACTCTCTACAGTTGGCTTCATCACGACAGGCTTCGCCATGTTTGTACCCCACGCCAGACGAAGTCACGTCAGGGCGTTGCGTTTGAGATATTTTGTCGTGTCAGAGACTTCGCACCGAACCCCACTGTTCGGGGGTGATTCATGTCGAGATCTGTTCAGAGCCTGCTTTTGGCCAGAACAGTCCGAACACCGAAGACTACCTTCGGCGAGACCCTTCACATCAGACGCCGAAGGTACCCTTCGGTGAAACCCTTTGCACAGTACACTTCAAATCAGTTAGGCTCCGGTCAACTTGCTGGTTTATTTATATATTTGTTTTTGGCTAATTGGATTATTTATGTGTGATCTGATTACCTGGTGACTACACCCCCCTTGCCACTATTAAGGGTAGCCAGAACACGACGTCAGTGTTGTGTTACGATTAGGCTTGTCCCTAAATATCCACACACTTTTGGATCGTCGAACTGACCCAAGTGCGGGGGCACGTTTTCGTGTCAACAAAGTCTTTCCGGATGTCCGGTAGTTTCAATGTTGGGGCTGATATGAGTCTCTTCTTGAGGGTCTAGAATTGTCCTCGTAGGCTGGAGTCCATTTGAACTTTACTTCTTTCTCGATGAATCGCCGGTAATACCCGGCCAATCCTAGAAAACTCCTCATCTCCGATACATTATGAGGTTGTAACCAGTTAGTTACTGCTTCCATAGTGGTCAGATCAATGGCTATTCATCCGGTAGATATGACATGACCCAGGAACTTCACCTCAGACGACCACAATTCATAATTTCTATACTTGGCATACAACTGATGCTCCCATAACTTTCCCAAGGTTAGACGGAGATGAGTCTAATCTCTTCCTTGGTCTTAGAGTAGACGAGTGTTGGCGTAAAAGATTACGCTAACAGGTTTCTGTAGAAAAGAAACTAACAAACGAAGTGTTTGCGAAGTAAACTGTTCTAAGCCTCCGAAAGGATAATAGCTTAGAATAGTTCGAAAGTGTGTATTGAATCACTTGTAATCGGTCCCTATTACAAGGTGAAATGGGGGGTATTTATAGGCCTAAATACTAAGGAAAAGACCTATTTACCCCTCTATTACAACCGACATTAAGGAAACTATTCAGTTTCCTTAATAGGGCTAAAATGGTAAAAGACTAATCTAATAGGATAGAAGATAAGTCTTCCATCTTAGCTGGCAGAAAAGATCCTGAAGGGCTTTGGTTCGAAGGCATACTTCGAACCAATGTCTGTCATCGGGCTTCGAACCAGGTTCTGGGCATCTTCGAAGATGGTCTTCGGACAATCTTCGAACTGGTTGACTGTCTTCATGCTGCTTTGGCAATAACCCCGAAGATGAGATATTTTCCCCCAACAGTAGCCCCTCGAATACGCTTCTCCGTTTGACCTGTAACGTTAGGAGAGCAGTATACGGAAAGAAAAGATAACCAATCATAGGGGTTATTGGTTTTTATTTTATCTTCGAAATGCATGAAGATATGAACTTCGAATCAATTATAAGGTAATTACTTTTCGAACTATCTTAGAACTGACTCAGGAAGTTCGAAAGTCTTTTTAGACTTAGAAAAAATAGCCGTTAGTTCCTGTTTCTAACGGAAGTTATATGATGCGTTATTTCCGAAGGAATATAACGGGCGGGAATGCGAAAAGGCAGAGCCCAAACGGTAACCAACGGAACGATTAGGCTATAAATAAAGAGCTCAAAACTTACCCGATTACCTTTTCACCGCTTTCTCTCAGTTAAAACTTTTGAGTCCTTTGAGTTCTTGAGCCCTAGCTTCTGAGTTCTTGAGCCCTAGCCTCCATTCCTTCAGATCAATCCAGCAATCGCGATGGTGAAGACTAAGGGATCTGCACCTCCTTCGGCCTTGGCTCGGCAACAGGCGGCCGCAGCAGCAGCAGCAACCTTGGCGGCGACACCTTCGATGCAGGCGGCAGCATCCATGGCGGCAGGGAGGAGAAATCCCCAAATCCCCGACAACCAAGGTCTGTGCCCACCCTCGACTAAATACTTGGATCAATCTTTTGAGTTGGGGCCGTCTACCTGCAAGAAAGAGTCTTTGGCAATCACAGCGGGGGGAAAGATTAGTGATGGGGTTATGATTCGGAAGCCGGGCAAAGAATCGATTCCATCACCGAGACCCGGAGAAGTTGTAGTGTTCGAAGCTTTTTTCGAAGCGGGCTTGGGCCTCCCGGCTGTAGATTTCTTGGCCGAAGTACTTGACTTGTTTCATGTAACCCTCCCCCAACTGTCTCCGAATGCTGTAGCCAGATTAGCTATCTTCGAGTGGGCACTGAGAGCCGAAGGTTGTGAGGGGAGGGCTGAAATCTTCGCTGCGCTTCATAGAGCAACTTGTCAGCCAAAGACCTTCGTAGGCTCCGGAGGTGAGAAAGTGGTGGTTTCCTTCGGAAGCATCAATTTTAGGCTTCGCGATGAATATGCCCTGCAATTCCCTGCTAAGGCCATCAATGCTAGATGGTACACCGATTGGGTTCTGAGGTGGTTTTATGCCGAAGTTGGAGTGAGGAGTCCTCTGGCCGGTCCCCTCAAAGAAATCCAGTTCCGGAAGGAAGCCTTAGTGCAACCTGACGAAGGCCAACTCGAAGCTCGCCTCAACTTGCTTCAGAAAATCAGCAGAAGGTTGAGCATGCGGGACTTAGCCGAAGAGTTCCTCGGACTGCAAATTCCTCCATTGATGGCCAACTGGCCTATCGTCTTCGAAGATGACTCGGAAGGCGGTCTTCGCAAGATTAACTATACTTCGAGCCCTGCAGGTAACTTCGAAATCAACATGCATAGTACATATTTACTTCGAAGAAAGATTAACTCGAATTATTTTTTAGCTTCTTCAGCCCCTATTACTTCAGAGCAAATTGTAAGGGCTTCGGAGAAGATTCTGGGTGCTCCAACTCCGTCGGAAAAAGAATGGCGAATCAAATTAGTCGGAAGTTGGGAGCGATTTAACAGAGTATGGGGAATGCTGGAGTTAACTCCACCCCCTCTGATGGATTGGGTGCCTCAGGAGAAAGGCCCCAAGAAAAGAGTAGCTGAAGCCAGAGCTTCAGGTTCAGCAAAGACTCCGGTGAAGAAGGTGGCTCGGAAGCCAAAGAATCTCGCACCTTCGGATCCTGCTCCTTCAAGCTCAAGAACCTCACTTTCTGGTTCTAAAGAGGATGAAGGTATTTTATTAGTAAAATTAATTGATGAAGATGCAACTCAACGAAGTATTCACATTGAAGATACTGCAGGTATTCCGGAGCCCCAAGCCAACATCGAAGAAGTAAGAGCTCCGAATACCCAGGAAGAACAAATTGAAGCCCCTTTGGGTGTAGATGAGGCCGAAGTGCCTGCGAACGTACCGGAGTCTGGAGATAATGCTGATCAACCAATGACTTCGGTAGTTCAAGAAGATACAACTCAGGCCGGAGTTCCTGTGGATGAAGGTGGAGTCGAAGTCACTATGGCTTCGATTCTCGAAGAAGTAACGAGGACTCTTCAGGACGATGCTCCTGCAGTCCAAGATTTAGCGGCTGATTCGGATGAGGACTACACTTTTGATCCTCCGATCAGTCCGGTGCTCGATATTCCAGAGAATGTCGAAGGTAAATTTTGCATAATTCTTATCAATTTTTGCAAAATTATACAATGTGTAATATTTTTGTTTTTTCAGAGCCTCCTGTTGTCGAAGTATCCCTCGAAGATACAAATCAAAGACCTTCGACGACTTCGGAGCCACAACCGGGGGTTACTCTACCGGGGCCTGGAAGAGGAAAAAGACACATAGAGCCTCTCCCTGCTCAAGGATCGACTTCATCTGAGTCAACAGATGAAAGTGAATCGACTAAGGGGGGGCCATCTTCAGAAGTTCCAAGGGCCTCGGAAGAACCCTCCGGACCCTCGCTAAGCAGAGCTGATCAGAAGGCTTTAGTAATGCTTCCTCTCATAACTCCATTTTTGGAGGAGAAAACCGGACTTGGGACTTTGGTTAAACCTTTGGGTGAAGCCAGTCGCAAAGTCGGGGAAACAGAACTGGTAGCCCTTTTAAGCAGAGCGAAGGGTTCGGAGCTTAATATTGCTGTGGAAAGAGCAACTTATCAGGTATAAAGCATCTTCGAACCAAATAATGAATTATATATGAATAATTTCTTATTCCAGTTTTTCTTTTTTCTTAGCAAGCAGTCTTAGCCCGCGCTGCAGCTTTATCGAGCGAAAACGAAATTGCTTAACTTCGGGAAGAGAACGAAACTCTTCAAAGAAATTTTAACTTCTCCGAAGGTCGAGTAGCTCAAATGGACAATGTAATACTAGCAGAGCGAAGGGCTAGGCAAAGCTTGGAGGCTGCGAAGAAAGAGATCGAAGCAGAAAGAATTGTGCTTCGGGCAGAGATTGAAAGACTGCGGACGGAGGATGCTGCCAAAGGGTCTGAACTTGTAAGGCTACAAGAAGAAGCTGGCCAACTCCGGACTCAGAAGAATGCTTTGACTACGGAGAATGCTAGAATCTCCGGAGTTTTAGCAGAAACGACTTCGGTCAAGGATGCACTTAATGCAGAAAAGCTCAAGTCTGAGAAGGTGGCTTCGGAGGTCATCGAACAGATGCTAGGTGTCTTGGAGTACTTCGGTACTACTGGATCACTACCTTCGGATGACAATGTAACTCTGCTGCGCCGGCTAAAGAGGATCCAAGGAGCAGCGAAGCAAATGAAGACGGCAGGCATGCGTTATGGAGAACTCTCCGGACAAGTGTCTGCCCTTGGAATACTTCGCTACTACGAGGATTTGGGCCGAACAATCACTCCGAGCGCAGAGGGCTCCATCATCTTCGACGACGCGAGACTTTTGACTTCCTTCCGAAGGCGTAGCTACTGCTTGGCGAGCCTTCCAGACTTCGTGGAGAGCCGAAGGTCGATCTGCGATCAAGGCTTGGATTGATGAAGGCCAACGCCAAAAGCAAGTTCGGAGTCAAGCTTCGAGCAGTCAGCCTCCTCCGAACCCGCAGGTTTAGGATTATTTAGGATTTTTTGATTATGTAAAGCTGATGCTTGTAAATATTTATCAATGAAAGTCTTGTTTGTCATATTTTTAGGCTTTGCCTCTTATGGAAGATATCGAAGTGTTAGAGCTTAACAGCGAACTTCGCTCACTGTGGAACACCTTCGAACTTCTAAAGAGTTATAAACGTCCTCGATTCCTTATCCCTCGAGATGACTCCGGCGTTATTGCGCCCGAAGTAATCAAAGACGTATTGTCTTATATTAAAGAGGAAGATAAAGAGATTGACGCAAACACCTCGTCTTCTGAAGACACTAATTGGTCCGAAGACGAAGGTGAAGCCCAAAATAAAAGATCTGAAGATCTTAGAAGCTGGGAGAGAAGCCCCGAGCGGCTTCGAACTTGGGCCGAGCTTCAACAAGAACAGAAGGATTTTAGAGCTTCGAAGGGGAGGAAGAGAGTTAAACGTAAAGTTCTTAGAACTTCCGATGTTGGAACTAGTCGTTCCACCCCTAGCTCTCGGGACCGAAGAGGTCTCCGATTCCTTCTTGGTATAGATACCAATTTTTCATAATGTAATCTGTAAACACATTTGTTTCAATAATGAATGCCGATTTAAAATTGTCTCCATAATTACTAGCCCCTCTTTGGGTATAAGCAACTTCGAACTGTATTCAAAGATGGTTATGCGCAAAGAAAAAACTTCGGAGTACAATTTTTTGGGGGTTCGGAGCCCCTCTGTCATTTAAAGATCTTTTGAAATCTTATAAAATGCCTTCGACCTTTGTAGTCAGAAGAATGGTAACTTGGTACCTTTGTTTGTTTCCTGAGAGAAATCAATTGAGATAACTTTCAGGACACTTTAGTGTCTTAAAAAATTTGTCACTTTGGACGCATATGAACAGACATTCGAAGCTCATGGCTTAAATGCTGTTTTGCTTTAGCCACCTTCGGCTATTTTTGCAGAAGTCTACCAGCCGTAGCTTGGACTTCGCAGAAATTGTAGCCACCTTCGGCTATTTTTGCAGAAGTCTACCAGCCGGAGCTTGGACTTCGCAGAATTTGGCCACCTTGGGCTCTTTTTTGCAGAAGTCTACCAGCCGGAGCTTGGACTTCACAGAATTTGGCCACCTTGGGCTCTTTTTTGCAGAAGTCTACCAGTCGGAGCTTGGACTTCGCAGAATTTGGCCACCTTGGGCTCTTTTTACGGATGTCTGCAAGCTGCAGCTTGGACTCCGCAGATTTTGGCCACCTTCGGCTCTTTTTACGGAAGTCTACCAGCCGAAGCTTGGACTCCGTATAATGTGGTATTGGCTCTTTTACGGATGCCTACAAGGTATCAGCTTGGGCTCCGGATGGATTTCAGCCACCACACCGGAGGCTTCGACTTTATAGGTACGAAGTCCGGAAATACAACCCAGCTTAATGACACTTCCCTCTCGATCGACTTCCGTCCCAGCGCGTCCGCTCGGGAAACTAGGAGTGTCAAGGGGAAGGCAACCATCAGGGTGTATGCTTTATTAATTTAGAGGTGATTACAAGCGAATTACAAGGAGCCCTTATGCGAAGTATCGCTTTAGGTGCTCCGCATGCCACGTATGTGCTAACTCTTCACCTTCTAAATTAGCTAATTTGAATGAACCAGGGCGCCCTGAGCGGACAATTAGATATGGACCTTCCCATTTATTGCCTAACTTCCCTGGTGCTATAATGCTTCGTAGAACAAGATGACCCGGCCTTAACTCGCTGAGCTTAACCTTCGGGTCATACCAAGTCTTCGTCTGCTGATGATACTTTGATAAATTAGCTACAGCTCGAAGTCTTGTTTCTTCTGACAAATCTAACGAAGCTTGTCTTTCTTCTTCGATGTCTGGTTCGGTGCTGCGAAATGAGCCCCCTTTGAGCTCCGTTGGAGTCATTGCTTCATCTCCGAATAGTAGTCTGAACGGAGTAAAACCTGTGGACCTTGTTTGCGTAGTCCGAATGGACCATAGAATCTTTGGAAGCTCTTCGGTCCACAGTCCCTTTGACAACCCTACTATTCTTCGATTTAGCCCTGATAAGATATTTCCATTGGCTCGCTCAACGGCTCCATTCGACTGAGGATGTCTCACTGCAGCAAAACATAGTTGAATGCCTAGGTCTTCGCAAAACTTCTTGAAGGGTTCTGCGTCGAACTGTGTTCCATTATCAACCGTGAGATATCTAGGCACTCCGAACCGGCAAATAATGTTCTTCTAGAAGAATTTCTGTACATTATTCGAAGTGATAGCTGTTAAGGGCTCTGCTTCCACCCACTTAGAAAAATATTCGATAGCTACCACTGCGAACTTCAGATTTCCCTTTGCTAACGGAAAGGGACCAATTAGATCCATACCCCATCTGGCCATAGGCCATACCGGAGCAATGACTTGAAGAGCTGTTGGTGGGCGATGACTCCGTCGACCCATCCACTGGCATCCTTGACAAGTGCGGACCAAGCTCTCCGCATCAGCTGTTATTGTGGGCCAATAAAGCCCCTGGCGAAGTGTTTTTCCTGCCTAGAGCTCTAGGGGCTAAATGACTTCCACAAAGGCCTTCGTGAATTTCTCGAAGAATTTCTTGGCCTTCGGCTTGAGATATACATCGGAGTAGAGGGGAACATACTCCGGCCTTGTATAATATACCGTTGATTAACTGATAGTTTCTTGCTCTGAGCTTTAATCTTGACAATTGGGGCTCTTCGGGCAAATTTGTTCCTCCTTGCAAGAGTTCTATGATTGAATCTTTCCAATCTGCACTAGGAATGCAGAGAATCTCTGCAGAAGCAACTTGTGGCACCGAAGGTACATTGAGCTCCTCATAGAAAGCTTCGTCAGGTACATCCACAGCTCCGGCAGCAGCCTTCGCTAAAATGTCCGCTTGCACATTTTCAGCTCTTGGTATACTCCGAATGGAAATACCCTTGAAATGTGCTTCGATCTTGCGGATTTCTTCCAAGTACTTTGCAAGCTGTGGATGTCGGACTTGAAAACTTTTGTCTACGTGCCCTGCTACTATCTGAGAATCTGTTTTTATAATTATCCTTGTAGCCCCTAGAGCACTGTGCTTTCCGGAGTCCCAATAAAATTCCTTCGTACTCCGCTATATTATTGGTAGACTTAAAGTTGAGTCTTGCGGAGTACATTGCTCTTTGTCCTGATGGTGAAATCAATACTGCCCCTATGCCTGCTCCGGATGCTTGGAAAGCCCCATCGGAGTAAATAGTCCAAACTCCGTCATCTGATTTCTCCGGAGTCAACTTCGCAGGTGGAGTCCACTCTGCTACGAAGTCTGCTAGGACTTGAGATTTGATAGCTGTCCTTGCCAGGAAAGATACGCCGAAGGGTGCTAGTTCTACTGCCCACTTTCCAATTCTTCCAGTGGAATCTTTGCTTCGGAGCATATCTCCTAAAGGATACGAAGTTGGTACAATTACATTATGAGCCAAAAAATAATGTCTTAGCTTCCTCGAAGCCATTATCAGAGCATAAACGAACTTCTCAAGTTCGGAGTATCTTGTCTTCGCTCCTGACAATGCTTCGGATACAAAATAGACAGGATTTTGGACCAACTTCCCATTGATATCAGCTTCTCTGACAAGGACTGCGCTGACAGCTGAGCCTGTGGCTGCAAGATACAGAAGTAAGGTTTCGTCCGCAATAGGCACCGTAAGTGTAGCAAGATTGCTGAGATAATCTTTAATATCTTCGAAGCTTTTCTGACACTCCGGTGTCCATGCAAAATCTTCGGACCCTTTCAAAGCTTTAAAGATTGGCAAGCTCCTCTCCGCAGACCTTGATAAAAACCTGCTAACTGCGGCCAGACGTCCGGTCAGCTTTTGCACTTGCTTTAAATTCTCCGAAGGAGCCATCTTCTGCAGCGCAGTTATTTGAGTAGGGCTAGCTTCAATTCCCCTGCTTGAAACTAAGTACCCTAACAACTTTCCAGCCTTAGCTCCGAATATACATTTTTCGGGGTTAAGACGGATCCCACATGCCCGAAGGCTATTGAATGTTTCTGCTAAGTCTAGGCTATGTTGGTGCTTTAAAGCACTCTTTATTACAATATCATCCATATAGGCCTCCACATTGCGACCTAGTTGATGACCTAGAGCCTTAGCAACTAATCTTGAAAAAGTAGCCCCGGCATTTCTTAGGCCGAAGGGCATTCTTACATAGCAGAAGACTCCCGAAGGAGTTACAAAGCTCGTCTTGATTTCATCTTCGCGCTTCAACCATATTTGATGATAACCGGAATACGCGTCGAGGAAGCTTAGTAACTCCGAACCTGCAGTGGAGTCAACTAGTTGATCAATTCGGGGCATGGGGTAGGGGTCACGTGGGCACGCTTTATTCAAAGATGTGAAATCAATGCACATGCGCCACTTTCCGGAGGACTTCTTCCTGACGAAGACTGGGTTGGCTAACCATTCTGTATGGGCCACTTCCCTGATAATCCCAGCCTTCAACAGTTTTTCAACTTCGTCCTTAGCTAGAGCAGCTCTCTCTGCGGACATCTTCCAGGAGTCCTTGTCGAACAGGCCGGGCCTTCGGGTTTACAAGCAAGCTGTGTTCAATAATATCCCGATCGACTCCGGTGATATCTTCGTCAGACCAAGCGAAGACATCCAAATTTTCTTCTACGACCTTTTCCAAGGAAGTTGCAACTTCGGGAGGTAAATCTTTACCAAATTGAAAGGTGTATTCTTTACCATCTTTGACAATGACCTTCGTTGCAATCTCTCCTTCGGGACTTGGTCTTGGAAATGACTTCTTCGAAGCTTCGGAGGAGGTTGAAAAAATTTCTCCATTATCTTGGACACTGTTTACTTGCCTCGGATCAAGAGGAGGACCATGACCATATTCTGCCCTCCGAGCTATGGCTTGATCTCCGAAGATTGTCAGGACTCCTGCTTGTGTGGGCATCTTTATGCACAAGTAGTTGTGATGCGCCACAGCTCCGAACTGATTCAACATGCCTCGTCCGAAGATGACATTATAAGCATACGGGGCATATACCACATCAAAGATAACTTCTTCAGTTCGGGCTAGTAAACCTTCTCCGAAGGTTACTTCCAGGCCTATCTGGCCAAGTGCATCTAGCGGAGGTCCTGCGAAGCCTTGCAGAGGACGAGCCGCTGGGAGGAGATGCTTCCGGGAAATGCATAACTGATCGAAGGCTTGTACAAATATGATATCTGCCGAGCTACCTCCGTCAATTAGCACCCTTCGGACTTCTGTCCCGGCAATATCAGCAGTAATAACCAATGGATCTGCATGCGGGAACTTGATACCAGCTGCATCCTCCGCAGAGAAAGATATTGGAACATGAGACCACTCCGGCATTGCAGCTGCAGATGACGAAGTCCCAATGTGGCCTACTTCTCGAACGTACTCTCTTCGCTGTCTCTTGGACATGCTTCCGAGGGTACCTCCTCCGGAGATAGGGAGAACTACTCTCTTCCCTCTATCTTGCCCTTCTTCTTGCTTCGGAGGTGGCATAACATTGGCCACCGGAGGATGCCTTGCAGCATCAAAATTTTCTATCCGCGCCACAGCCTGGACCGGCTCCGGGCGCACTGCTGCTGCTGGACTTCGGTCGGTACTACCTCGACCCGAAGTTCTCTCCAAGTATTCTCCCCGAAGGGTAAGAATAGCCTTGCAGGTGTCAGTTGCATGGCTTCGATTCTCTCCATGAATACGGCAAAAAAGGGTCTGGCCCTTGCCAGCCGTTTTCCCTGGCGGCCTCCAACCGCTGGACTTGTTCCCCGCAGACTGTGGAACTCTTGGTGCAAACTTCTGCGGGGGTGCAATGTTTAAGACTTCAGAGCGAGGGTGCTTTTGCCCTCTTCTTCTATCATGTTGCACTTCGGAGACTGGTTCTTGCGGCTGTGCCGAAGTCTTCACCTCTGCTTTAACTTCTGTCAATACTGTCGAAGTAGCAGTAGTCCTCCGAAGCCAACCTTCTTCTGACTTCGAGTACTCCTCGAAGTACGACATCAGCTGTGATACTGTGGTGATGCTCTTCCGATGCAGTTTATCCAGAAGGCCTTTATGACTGACGCCTTCTCGAGCCGCATCAACCACCGAGGATGTGGACAGCCCCCGAATTTGTGACTTCGTGTGAGCGAAGCGCTTGAAGTACTGCCTCAATGTTTCTCCGGGGAGCTGTTTCACTTGGAAAAGGCTTCCTGTAGACATGGGGGGGCACGAAGGTGCCCTGAAAGTTACTTATAAACTTCTTCTTCAACTGTGACCATGAAGCGATTGATCCTGGCTTTAAAGACCAGAACCATCTCAACGCCACTCCTTGAAGGGCTAACGGGAATCACTTCGCCATAGTTTCTCTGTCTCCGCCACTAGCCTCAATTGCTAGAGCATAAGAACGCGCAAACTCACTGGGATCTTCGTCTCCGGCATACTTGCAAAGCTTCGAAGCTTTGAACTTCGGATCGAAGCGAACCTTCTGAAGCTCGGGATGCAACGGAGGTTCATTGTCGTAAGAGGCGTTCTCCGGGGCTTCGGGATAATCAAGATCGTCGTCTTCGTGCACTTCGGGGATAGCTGGGGTGGCTTGAGGGCGAAGCCTGTTCGCAGCCTCTTGTCGCCACCTCGCTACCTCGGCTTGAAGATTGGCCATTTGAGTGGCCATATCTCCAAGGCTATCTTCATCTCCTCCGGAAGGACCTTCTGGGTCTTGAGAGCTGGTATGATCAGTTTGAATCGGAATGGAGGGTGGCAGAGTGGCTCCGGGCGGTCGAAGTATGGAAGGGGTTGGCGGAGAGGTTTCATATCCTCGAGGGATAGAAGCCCCTTGCGGAGTTTGAGGTGGAGGGATAGTCGAAGACCCTCCGACTTCGACTGTGTCGAAGGGTATCTCTCCGGAGATCCGAGAGGACCTCCGAGTGGGATTGCGAGGTGCGCTCCGCTTAGGAGGCATAATGTAAGTAGTTGGTAGAGAACGAAGTTTTTTGGACTAGGTTCCCCACGGACGGCGCCAACTGTTGGCGTAAAAGATTACGCTAACAGGTTTCTGTAGAAAAGAAACTAACAAACGAAGTGTTTGCGAAGTAAACTGTTCTAAGCCTCCGAAAGGATAATAGCTTAGAATAGTTCGAAAGTGTGTATTGAATCACTTGTAATCGGTCCCTATTACAGGGTGAAATGGGGGGTATTTATAGGCCTAAATACTAAGGAAAAGACCTATTTACCCCTCTATTACAACCGACATTAAGGAAACTATTCAGTTTCCTTAATAGGGCTAAAATGGTAAAATACTAATCTAATAGGATAGAAGATAAGTCTTCCATCTTAGCTGGCAGAAAAGATCCTGAAGGGCTTTGGTTCGAAGGCATACTTCGAACCAATGTCTGTCATCGGGCTTCGAACCAGGTTCTGGGCATCTTCGAAGATGGTCTTCGGACAATCTTCAAACTGGTTGACTGTCTTCATGCTGCTTTGGCAATAATCCCGAAGATGAGATATTTTCTCCCAACAACGAGTATATCATCTATGAACACCATAATGAACTTGTCCAAGAACTCCATGAATACATCACGGTATACTCGTATAGTCCATAACGGGACATGAATGCAGTCCTGGGGATGTCCTCTTCTCTCATCCTGAGCTGATGGTAGCCTGATCGGAGGTCAACCTTAGAGAAGACTGAGGATCCCTTGAGCTGATCGAATAGGTCGTCGATTCGTGGTAAATCGTACTTGTTATTGATGGTTACATCATTTAAAGCGCTATAATCCACACACATCCTCTTTGTCTTGTCCTTCTTCATGGCGAATATGACTGGTGCTCCCCAAGGTGAGGTACTCAGTCGAATATAACCTTTATTTTCGAGCTCTTCAATGTTACTTTTCACATCTGCTAGCTCGTTTGCGTCCGTGCGGTATGGTCATTTGGAAATGGGTGTGGTTCTGGGGATGATCTCAATCATGAATTTGATGTCCATCTTGGGTGGCTTTCCTAGTAGTTCTTTTGGGAAAACATCCACATATTCATGGACTACAGGCGCTTCTTATACAGCCATTTGGTGGAGAGAAGTCCTTCTCATACCCTGGGTGGCCATCTCAAAGGTTATGGTGATTCCATCCTCGTTGGTTATGGTGACGGACTTGCTAGCGCAGTCTATCATTCCCTTCTACTTCATTAACCAGTCCATACCAAGGATGAGATCTTGGCCCTTGCAATATATAAGCATCGAGTATGCCCAAAATAATACCACTTGGATCTCTATCCTTATCCTTGGGCTAAATAGGGTGGCTAGATTTTGGTTGCCGGCGATGGCAATTACCAAGGGTTTAGGTAGTTGGAGTACTTCTAGTCCATTAGTTTTCACAAAATTGTTAGATATGAAGGAGTGTGTTGCTCCCGAGTTGAACAATATTACTGCGGGTATGGAATTTGTAGTAAAAATATAGAGGACGACTTCCGGGGCTTCTTGGGCTTCTTCTGTGGTGACATGGTTGACACGGGCATGGATCGCTAGGTTGGGAGTGGCTCCTTGGGTTTGCTTGGGGAGAGGACATTGATGGGAGTAGTGCCCTTCCTTCCAGCAGTTGAAGCACACCATCGGCTTGACGTTCCGATCTCTCAGGGCGGTGGTTTTAATGGTCGGTGATGATGGGACCAATGGAGGTGGTGGAACTGGGTGGGGGTTCCCGGTGCTCAGACTACCAGAGTTGTAGTGCGGCCTGAAGGCGGGGCGAAGGTGATGACTTGGCGCAGGGGCTAGAGGGGTGAAGCGGGGCCTCTGAAGGACCCCTGGTTGTGCTTGAAGGCTATCATTTTCCTCTTCTTGAGGTCCAGCCGGTTCTGCTTGGTCTCTTGGATGATAGCTTTATTCACCAACTGTTGGAAGTTGGTGTAGTCCACGGCGACAAGTTGGACGGATAGCTTGTCCTTCAGTCCACGGAGGAACTTGGCGTGAAGGGAAGCATCGGTGCGGACTTCCTCTGGTGCATAACGGGCCATACGGTTGAACTCGTGGATGTATTCCATGACCGACTTTCCCCCCTACTGCAATTCGTGGAATTCTTTCTATTTCTAGGCCACGATCCCAGCTAGTAAATGGGTGGCATGGAAGGGGGTGGAGAATTCCGCCCAAGTGACCAAGTGACCTTTGGTTTTGGACTCCCTATAGTTATCCCACCATTCTGCTTCTGGGCCCTAGAGTTGATGGGCGGCGAAGGTCACTCGCTCCCAGTCAGAACACGGGAGGAAGTCATACTTCTTCCTGATCGTTCTCAACCAATCCCATGCTTCCATTGGGTTGGTCGTACATGAGAATGTGGGAGGTCGCACTCGTAGGAATTCTGATAGTTGGGTGGCGGGGGGCAGTGCGAGAACTTTAGGGCATACGGGTGGCTCCAAGTGGTGTTGTTGTTGCAGATGGTTTATCTAAGCCTGCTGCTCATGCATGTGGGCCTGTTGCTACTGCATCTAAGCCAACAGCGCGATGATGAGTTGATTTTGATTGGCCATTATTTCGGCCAAGGTAGGGATGTTGACAACGGGTGCTCCGATCTAGCGTTGCCCTGGTACTTCCCCATTGGGCACTACATGGCTTGGTAGATTAGGGGTGGAGGATGGGTTCTGCTCATTGGCCATTCTGAAGATGGGAATACCCCAAGGATTATAAGAGAAGGTTTAGAAAATTTATACTCAAAATAACTCACAGACTCTTTATTAAGTGTGATATGAAATAGTTCGTTACAATTCAGCTCTTATTTTTCTATATCACCCATAGCACAAGTCATTATGGATGGTATCACAAACAAGAAAAAAACATCTGGTGTCTAGCATCTAGCATAACCATCTAGTGGCTGTTGGGGGTGTCATCATGGGTGTTTTTAGACCCTTCGACAGATCCTGATGTGGTGCTAGGCTCGTACTCATCGTCGGCCACTAGTCCTTTAGACGTTCTTGCCTTACCTGGATTGGGTAGGACCGTGCTTCACCTGGTCAATTTCTTTGGGCAATGAAGGGCCTTCCGAAGGGTCTTCCTCCTAGGAGGAACTGTGGGAACTAGTTCTGCAATATCCTTCTTTAGTTCCCGGTTCTGGCTAAGGACTTTGGTGTACTGCTGCCGAAGTTCATCGGCCTCCTAACGGTAGTAGTCGACCCAAGCATGTGTCTCATCAGTGAGTATGATAGCCTCGGTGTGGAGGGTGTCAATAGCCAATAAGAGACAGGTCTGTCGGGCTACCAGAGGGTCACAGTAATCGAGATGACTGACGTAGGTGCTGCGATCTGACCCTAGCTCCCGATATGGCAGGTGGAAAAAGGTGGTGCCATCTAGCGGTCGTCGTAGATCTGACGAAGTTCCCCTAGTGGTTGAAGAGTTGTTTCTTGACAACCAATATCAAAGCTTGTAGCTCTAACCGAGGTGGCAAAGGAGGTCAGCTCTGGGTCTGAGGCGATGAGGGTCAGGGTTACTTGGCATAGGCCACTCTCTCTGATCTAGTAGTTGTCATGGTATTCTGGCTCATGGGTGTATAGTAGATATGCTGCCACCACCCGAAGTTCTTGGACGGAACTAATATCCTCTCGTTAGAAACTGCAGACGTGGGTCGGCATCTATAAGGAAGACAAAGTTTAAAGAGTAAGGAAGAGAAGAAAAATTATGGAATATATTTTTATGAAATACTTTTACAAAACTAAGTATAAGGCGGGTCCGTTTGGCTTCCTATAGTCAAGTCAGCTCTGATACCATCTTGTAGCACCCAGATTTAATAAAACCCAGACTTTATTGAAATTCCATAGCAAATTGATGGGGGAGATAATCCCGATGGTGCATGGGGAGAGCGGAGGGCGCGGAGCGGAGTTTGAAGAAGGGGCTCTGCAAGGCAATGACCAGCGAAGTCACGAGCTCCGGAGCGGAATTGTACGGAGGCCGAGCCAAATCCGATTTCCTACGGAGGGGAGCCTCAGGTCCGGGATGAGGTGGGAGGAGGGGTCCACCCCGGGCTCAGGACACGGAGCCCGGGGATCCTCGACTCAGGGCCCGAATCCAAAGAGGCCTCTCAGCCCGGGGGACCATCTAGAGGCCGAAGGCGTGCCCCTGAAAGGCACTGCAGCCCCGCAGCTAAGGCGGGCGACTGGTACCAGTCTAGTCAAACTAGGCTGGTGGCAAGATCACAATCGTGTGTGCAGCCACTTACATGGTAGCCACGTCCAGAGTGACTGACAGGGCAGTTGTGCTTGTACCTTTGTCTGTAAGGGGTGGCCATTGTATGTCGTACGTCTGTTAGAGGGGTTTGGAATTATCGGGCCACTATAGGGCTCCACTATAAATACCCTCCCCCTCTGCGTATTGTACAGAATAGAGACACACAATTCAAGAATACAACTCTAAGCCAAGTCTTCCACTCAAAACATCTTAGAAACCTGTCGGCCTAGTAATCTATGCCAACATTTGGTGCCATCCGTGGGGATCATAGTTCGAGAAGCTAACATCCTCTCCATCCTTCATCCATGAAGGAACATGTTGACCAAGAAAGGCACAAGCACGGCCCCCCTCCGAAGGTCGGCTCACACCGCAAGGGCGGAGCTGGTCCCCAACATGGGACCCACCCCCGCCATGGGCCCCCTTCCACCAATCCCACTGAGGTGCCTGGGGTAGTTCCGGACCAGGCTCCAGGAGAGGCGCCGGGGGTCCGGGACCTCACCGGCTCAGCAGGACATGCATCAGGGAATCCACTAGTCACCTAGGAGGAGCTCTTCGGGCTGCACCGCCCAGGTGATCACCCAGCTGTGGCTCTCCGGACTGACTTTGTTCATTCGCATGACCCAGAGACAAACTCCACAGGCAGTGGGAGCCAGGTCGATGCCCTGGCCACCGAAAATTCCAGGTTGAAGGTCAAGCTGGCGTAGTGGTGGCAGGTGGCCTCGCTCTGCCCCACGAACCCTCACGAGCGTTGGGGGTCGAGGCCGTCAAGCTTAGCAATGGCGAAGACTAGAGGAAGGAGGAGAATGCGTCCTACGACGAGGAGTCTCCGCTGCACCCTGACTTGCGAAGGGTGCGGTTTGACTCGAAGTTCCACACCGCGAAGCTCCCGAAGTACTCCGGAGAATCTAACCCTAGAGAGTTATCTCGCTCGTATGCCCTGGTGATAGAAGCCTGTGGAGGAGGCCGAGACACAATGGCGAAATGCTTTCCCTTAGCCCTCGAAGGTATCGCTCTTCGGTGGTTCTGGTCGCTGAGGCCGATGTCCATCAGGTCATGGACCAGCTGAAGAAGAAGTTTGTTAATAACTTCCAGGGGACCTTCGTGGCTCCCATGTCCATCGGAAGCCTTTTTCAAGTGAAGTAGTAGCCCGGAGAGACGTTGCAACAGTATTCGCAGTGTTTCGCGCACACTAAAGCTTAGATCAAGGGGTTGTCGGCCTCCTCCATCATCGATGCCACCCGCGAAAGCATCACCAACCCTAGCCTCCTCGACAAGCTCCACCGGAAGCCGATATCTTTGGTGGCCCAGCTCATGACGTATGTTGTAGCAATTGCGTTAGCTACAGTAGGTTTTGTGTGTATATGGTGTATATAGTGAACCTCGAAGGATTCTCATAGAGGAAGAGAGGATTTATACTGGTTCAGGCCTCTCTGAAGGGATAATAGCCCTACGTCCAGTCTATAGTGGATTGGGCATAGTTTGCCTCTACTGAATCTGTCTGTTACAATGGCTTGGCCCTGCTTTTATAGGCACACAGGCCAAAGGAAAAGACCTAAATGCCCTCTACAAGTTATAGGCCTTATAAGGGCAAGAAGGGAAAAAGACTAGACTACTGCGCAAATAGCTTTACAGCTTTACAGACGTGTCAGATAAACGTCACATCTGAGCAGCTAAACAACATAGTGGTGGTAGAGGGGCCCCCGGTATGGCTCTTCACTGTATCGGAGTGGAGATATTTTCCTGGTTCGAAGTAGTGGCTAGAGCTCTTCGGGCGGAGGCTACATCAAAGGCTTCGAAGGGTACTCCGAAGTGGACTTCTAGAGACTTAGGTTCGGAAGGGCCCGGAGAGGGTCTAGAGGTTAGCTCCGAAGGGAGCCCGGAGGCTAGGCTCCGAAGAAGTCCGAAGGCAACTTGGAGGTTAGCTCCGAAGTGAGCCCGGAGGCTAGGCTCCGAAGAGAACTCAGAGGTTAGCTCCGAAGGGAGCCCGGAGGCTAGGCTCCGAAGAACTCCGAAGGCAACTTGGAGGTTAGCTCCGAAGTGAGCCTGGAGTCTAGGCTCCGAAGAACTCCGAAGGGAACCCGGAGGTTACCTCCGAAGAACACCGAAGGGAACTAGGAGGTGATGAGGACATCACTTCACATGATACACACATGCACCAGCATGATACACAGATGCACCAGCATGATACACAGGCGCACCAGCATGATACACACATGCACCAGCATGATACACAGGTGCACCAGCATGATACACACATGCACCATACACCTACAATTCAATTACAGGGACCTATCACACGCGCCCGTGCCCGTCGCTTGAACCATGAGGTTAATTCTTTCCTTAGCAACTATGTTAATATTTGTTTGGACGGGATGCTACTGAATACTAGTGATATTTTGTTGCTTAGGAACATGGGAGATGTAATAGGAGAGTTGGAGATGAAGACGGAGTCGCACAGATGATTTGAAGTCAAGAATTCACTGGTTCAGACTACATCAATCACCATGCACCAAAATGGGCGTAACTTCCTCATACGTATTGGCGCGTTCTTGGACTTTTTGGAAAGCTGAGGAGATGACGGATCTTTTGCCGTTGGTTTGGCCTCATTTGGAGTCCCGAGTCGTCCTGTGTGTTTGAAACAGTCCTACGTGACAGAATTGGGCCGAGTTGGACCTTGTACTGAGTTGGGGGCCGTGTTGGCCCATAGCCCGTGTCTTGTGCACCTCCTACAGGCTGCCCCCGCCCTATATATTCACTCCAGCCGTCTTTAGGGAGAGGTTTTGCTTTGTTTGCATCTACACTTGTGTGTTTAGATCCCGCTCCTGCACCGGACCGATTGGCTACTGCATCAGCATTTGTGAAACCTCTCCTCATCATAGTTCATCTGTGATTTGGCATTCGACTTGTGTTCTTCCTGTTCTTGCTTGTGTTCTTGGTCGAGTCTTGTTGCTGGTTTAATCCCCCCTTTGTGTCGTTTGAGTAGTAGTTGATCTTGTGTCTCAAAAAAAAATTCCCCACTCGAAAACCTCCCTCCACAACCCTAGTCGGTTTCCACATCGAGTCCTTGTGACCCCCTTTCGGTAAAACAGGCATAACTTTTCGCTCGTTTGGCAGAAAAATCTGAAATTTTTTGAGCACCTTCAATCAGGAAGATAAAGAAAAAAATTGGTCAAAGTTTTTGCACGCCGTTCAGAAAACTTGTTGAAATTCTGTGAACCACATCCCACCTCAGTTGTAGGTGCCAATTTTTTGTGGTTGCATCTCTTGTCATCCTTGTTCAAAAAAAATATAGTGAAAAAAAAGAGAAGTACAAAAAAAAGAAACGAGAAGTAGCGAAGCAAAAGAGAACCGGTCCTGTTGATTGCTACCTTGTTCTGCCTCCACTTGAGTTTTGGGCACATAGTTTCCCTCTATTGCTTGAATTTTCACCTTGGGAGCACTAAGGCCAGCAACTTTGACGAGTACTAAGGAACACTTATTGAACTTGGTTTAACTGTTGTTACTATCGCTATTCCTTGCTACTTACTTTGCCTTCCAAGCTACACCTTTCTCTTGGTCAGGACAGGTTCACATCTTGCAATCTCCCACCACCCTCCACTTGGTTCTTCACCTGTAGGCCGGTGACCTCACTGCGGCGTGGTAAGAACACTTTCAAACGTGGGTAAGGCGCTTGATGGATTGCTTCCACCACACACCCACCAGTTGCGTTCCATAGGGATTATTCTTTGTTGTTTTGTCTTTTCACTAACATGGCAGATAACAGTGGTACCCCTCCATCTGATTTTAATGACTGTGTCTCATGACGTGCTCTACTAGAGTCTCAGCGGTAGACCCAACATTCCATCGAACGTCTCGCGCGTACTGTGGCTGACCTAGTGGACTGGATGACTGCCTTGGAAATACGCTTGCCTGCTGCACAAGCCGACGATGACCATGTTGAGGAGGAAGACGACCATGTTGAGGAGGAAGACCACCTATCCTATGCCGGGAACAATGCCATTGACCCTGACGAGGCTGCACATCATCGCTTTCAGTTCAATCGTCAAGGTATGGGTGGCCACTGGAACTGCCATCCACGAGGTAACAATGACAACCGCAGGAACAATGATCCCTACTCTAACGTAAAATTTTAAGTACCTCATTTTGCTGGCACCTATGATCCAGATGCATATTTAGATTGGGAGATGTCAGTCGAACAAAAATTTAATGCTCACATGGTTCCTGCTATCCACTGCGTGCGCTTAGCTACTAGTGACTTCACTGGATATGCTCTTCTTTGGTGGACTGAAATAGTTCAGGTTGGCAATGAACCACAAAATTGGGGTATGTTAAAACGTCAAATGCGTGGTAGATGGGTTCCTCCCTCATATAAGCGTGATTTGAGAAAAAAATTGCAGTGCCTAAACCAAGGAAATAAATCGGTAGAGGAGTATTATCAGGAGTTGCAAATAGGTTGCATGCGTGCTGAAATTGAGGAGGACAATGAGGATAAAATGGCCCGTTTTTATGATGGTTTAAGACGTGAAATTCAGGATATCATTGATTATAAAGAATACAATTCTATCACTCGTCTTTTCCACCTTGCTATACTTGTAGAAAAAGAATTGCAGGGTCGCCAACAACCACAACACAGCATGAGGACCAACATTGGTGGTGCCACTTCACGCTCAAGTGGGCAGCAGCAACGACCACCACCACCTTCTCAACCGGCAACTACATCAGCACCTTCTACATCTACAGCCCAGGCTGAGAGCTCCAAGTCTGCAGCATCCAAGGCGCCAATCAAGCCCACCTCCTCGGCAGCCTCTACTGCACGTTCTACAGCGATCCAGTGTCACCGATGCAAGGGATTAGGCCACGTTATGAAGGACTGCCCTAGTCAGCGGGCTTATATTGCTACGGAAGACAGTGGCTATGTAACTGCTAGTGATGTTGAAGATGAATATGCACTTGCTGCTAACATTGCAGGAGATTACGATGCTTCCGACGATGATGTTGTTTTTGCACCGGATGCATCTGCTGACCATGAAGCACTTATTGTACAACGTGTTTTGAGCACTCACATGGAGCAGGACGATCGGGCACAACGGAATAATCTGTTTCACACCTTCTTCATCGTCAATGACCGTCGTGTACGTGTCATCATCGACAGCGGTAGTTGCAACAATTTGGTGAGCCACGACATGGTAACGAAGCTTCAACTTCCCACACATGCTCATCCACACCCTTACCATGTGCAATGGTTCAACAATAGCGGTAAGGTCAAGGTAACACAAACTGCTCACATCAAATTTTCCATTGGTACATACTTCGGAGTTGCTGATTTTGATGTAGTACCAATGCAAGCATGTTCTCTATTACTTGGTAGACCTTGGGAGTATGATACTGATGCTACACACCATGGTAGGAGCAATAAGTACACATTTATGTATAAAGGAAAGAAAGTTACTTTGCTTCCCATGACTCCTGCTGAAATTGTGAAATTTGAACAAGAAAAACATGCTAAGGACGCAAAACGAGCACACAACCTTCTGAAAACCAGCAAGTAGCTACGATGCTTTTGAGGCAACAGAAAGATAAAGTTGCTTCTCCTTCTTCATCACAAGTTATTAATTTGAAAGGACGTGCCATGCTTGCAACTAAAACTGACCTTGCTGAAATTTGTGATGATACTCCCTTGATATATGGCTTGATTTGCACGAACGTGTTGTTTTCACTTGTGAACATTCCTAGCTCTGTTCCTGTTGCAGTCACTGACCATTTGTACAGGACCTTCTTGATCGTGGGTACGTCCGTGAAAGCCTTAGTCCTTGTGCAGTACCCGTTCTTTTGGTACCTAAGAAAGATGGTAGTTGGCGCATGTGTGTTGATTGTCGTGCTATTAATAATATCACCATTCGATATCGACACCCTATTCCTAGATTGGATGACATGCTTGATGAGCTTAGTGGTGCCATTATCTTTTCTAAGATCGATCTCCGTAGTGGTTACCACCAAATTCGCATGAAACTAGGTGATGAATGGAAAACTGCTTTTAAAACGAAGTTTGGACTATATGAGTGGCTTGTCATGCCTTTTGGACTTGCTAATGCACCTAGTACCTTCATGCGCTTGATGAATGAAGTCCTACGGCACTTTATAGGACGCTTTGTGGTTGTATACTTTGATGATATCTTGGTTTATAGCAAGTCTCTCACTGAACATGTTGAACACATACGTGCTGTTTTATTGTCCTCCGTGAGGCTAGAATGTTTGGTAACCTTGAGAAGTGCACGTTTTGCACGGATCGAGTTGTGTTTCTTGGATATGTTGTCACTTCACAGGGTATTGAGGTCGACGCGGCAAAGGTAGAAGCAATCAACAGCTGGCCGCAGCCCCAAACTATCACACAGGTACGTAGTTTCCTTGGTCTTGCAGGTTTCTACCGGCGTTTTGTGAAAGATTTCAGCACCATCGCCGGTCCTTTACATGAGTTGACCAAGAAGGGAGTTACTTTTACTTGGGAACCAGCACAAGAACAAGCTTTTGCCACACTCAAGGATCGCCTTACACATGCACCTCTACTTCAGCTACCCGACTTCAGTAAGCCTTTTGAACTAGAATGTGATGCTAGCGGTTTTGGATTAGGAGGTGTGCTGCTGCAAGGAGGTAAACCCGTGGCCTATTTTAGTGAGAAATTACATGGCCCACAGTTGAACTATTCTACCTATGATAAGGAATTATATGCCTTAGTGCGTGTGCTTGAAACTTGGCAACATTACCTTTTGCCTAAGGAGTTTATTATTCATTCGGATCATGAAGCATTGAAGCATATACGTAGTCAAGCAAATCTGAATAAACGACATGCTAAATGGGTAGAATTTATTGAAACTTTTCCATACATCATTAAGCATAAGAAAGGGAAAGATAATGTGATTGCGGATGCTTTGTCTAGACGTTATACATTGCTTTCTCAACTTGATTATAAGATCTTTGGTTTAGAAACATTGAAGGACATGTATGCTACTGATTTGGACTTCAAAGATGCTTTTGCAAATTGTACAGATGTCCGTGCTTGGAACAAATATGTGCTGAATAATGGATATCTTTTTCGTGCTAACAAGTTATGTGTGCCGGCTAGCTCTCTTCGCTTGTTGTTATTGCAGGAAGCACATGGTGGTGGTTTGATGGGTCATTTTGGATCAAAGAAAACTGAAGATGTGCTGTCCACCCACTTCTATTGGCCTAAGATGAGACGAGATGTTGAGCGCTATGTGGCACGATGCGCTACTTGCAATAAAGCTAAGTCCCGACTAAATCCACATGGTCTTTATATGCCTCTGCCCGTTCCTAGTGTACCTTGGGAGGATATTTCTATGGATTTTGTGTTAGGGTTACCTAGAACTAGGAGGGGGAGAGATAGTATTTTTGTGGTGGTAGATCGTTTCTCTAAAATGGCGCATTTTATACCTTGTCACAAGAGCGACGATGCTACAAATGTTGCTGATTTGTTTTTCAGAGAGGTCGTACGCTTGCATGGAGTTCCCAATACCATCGTTTCAGATCGTGATGCCAAATTCTTAAGTCATTTTTGGAGGACGTTGTGGCATAAGTTGGGGACGAAGCTGCTGTTTTCTACTACTTGTCACCCCCAAACGGATGGACAAACGGAGGTCGTCAACCGCACATTGTCCACCATGTTGAGGGCTGTTTTGAAGACCAACTTGAAGCTTTGGGAAGAGTGTCTACCTCATATTGAGTTTGCATATAATAGGTCAGTACACTCCACTACTAAGGAAAGTCCGTTTCAAGTGGTCTATGGTTTTAATCCGCGTGCTCCTATTGATTTGCTACCATTACCACCATCTGAAAACTTGAATTTTGATGCTACTACACGTGCTGAATTATTACTTAAGATGCATGAAACTACTAAAGCAAACATAGAGAAAATGAATGAGAAATATCGTGCTTATGGTAGTAAGGGTAGAAAAGAGATAACATTTGAACCGGGTGATCTTGTTTGGTTGCACTTGCGCAAGGATCGTTTTCCTGATTTACGAAAGTCTAAATTGATGCCCCGTGCTGATGGTCCTTTCCGTGTGCTTGAGAAGATAAATGACAATGCATATAAGCTTGAGTTGCCTGCAGCTTTTGGGGTTAGTCCCACATTTAACATTTCAGATTTAAAGCCCTATTTGGGAGATGATGATGAGCTTGAGTCGAGGACGACTCCAATTCAAGAGGGGGAGGATGATGAGGACATCACTTCACATGATACACACATGGAGCCTCCACCTACAATTCAACTACAAGGACCAATCACACGCGCCCGTGCCTGTCGCTTGAACCATGAGGTTAATTCGTTCCTTAGCAACTTTGATTATATTTGTTTGGATGGGATGCTACTGAATACTAGTGATATTTTGTTGCTTAGGAACATGGGAGATGGAATAGGAGAGTTGTAGTTGAAGACGGAGCCGCACGGATGATTTGAAGTCAAGAATTCGCTGGTTCGGACTACATCGACCACCATTCACCAAAATGGGCATAACTTCCTCATACGAAGTTCGATTTGCGCGTTCTTGGACTTTTTGGAAAGCTGAGGAGAAGACGGATCGTTTGCCGTTGGTTTCACCCCATTTGGAGTCTCGAGTCGTCCTGTGTATTTAAAACAGTACTGCGAGACAGAACTGGGCCACGTTGGCCATAATCTGAGTCTGTACATCTTCTAGCCCACAGCCCATGTCTGTTTACCTTCCCCCTAGCCGCCGCCCTATATATTCTCACGCCAGCCACCTCTAGGGTTAGGTTTGCTTTGTTGCATCTACACTGTTGTGTTTAGATCCCGCCTCTTGCGCCGGACCGATTGGCTGCCGCATTGGCGTTTGTGAAACCTCAACTTATCTTCGTTTGTCTGTGTTTTGGCATTCGATTTGTATCCTTCCTGTTCTTGCTTGTGTTCTTGGGTTCGCTTGCAGGAATTAGCCTTCGTGGCGAGGTCAATCGCGTTCTGCGTGGTTGATAACCAACGGAGACAGTGGTGTAACGATTGCAAGGTTTTGATCCGCCGGACCGGAGCCTTGGATCGCCAACGTCGAGATTCACCACCAACCCAAGTTTATCCCTTACCTAGCGGAAGATCGGGACCACTCCCCCATCAAGTTATAGGCCTTATAAGGGCAAGAAGGGAAAAGACTAGACTACTGCGCAAATAGCTTTACAGCTTTACAGACGTGTCAGATAAACGTCACATCTGAGCAGCTAAACAACATAGTGGTGGTAGAGGGGCCCCCGGTATGGCTCTTCACTGTATCGGAGTGGAGATATTTTCCTGGTTCGAAGTAGTGGCTAGAGCTCTTCGGGCGGAGGCTACATCAAAGGCTTCGAAGGGTACTCCGAAGTGGACTTCTAGAGACTTAGGTTCGGAAGGGCCCGGAGAGGGTCTAGAGGTTAGCTCCGAAGGGAGCCCGGAGGCTAGGCTCCGAAGAAGTCCGAAGGCAACTTGGAGGTTAGCTCCGAAGTGAGCCCGGAGGCTAGGCTCCGAAGAGAACTCAGAGGTTAGCTCCGAAGGGAGCCCGGAGGCTAGGCTCCGAAGAACTCCGAAGGCAACTTGGAGGTTAGCTCCGAAGTGAGCCTGGAGTCTAGGCTCCGAAGAACTCCGAAGGGAACCCGGAGGTTACCTCCGAAGAACACCGAAGGGAACTAGGAGGTGATGAGGACATCACTTCACATGATACACACATGCACCAGCATGATACACAGATGCACCAGCATGATACACAGGCGCACCAGCATGATACACACATGCACCAGCATGATACACAGGTGCACCAGCATGATACACACATGCACCATACACATACAATTCAATTACAGGGACCTATCACACGCGCCCGTGCCCGTCGCTTGAACCATGAGGTTAATTCTTTCCTTAGCAACTATGTTAATATTGTTTGGACGGGATGCTACTGAATACTAGTGATATTTTGTTGCTTAGGAACATGGGAGATGTAATAGGAGAGTTGGAGATGAAGACGGAGTCGCACAGATGATTTGAAGTCAAGAATTCACTGGTTCAGACTACATCAATCACCATGCACCAAAATGGGCGTAACTTCCTCATACGTATTGGCGCGTTCTTGGACTTTTTGGAAAGCTGAGGAGAAGACGGATCTTTTGCCGTTGGTTTCGCCTCATTTGGAGTCCCGAGTCGTCCTGTGTGTTTGAAACAGTCCTACGTGACAGAATTGGGCCGAGTTGGACCTTGTACTGAGTTGGGGGCCGTGTTGGCCCATAGCCCGTGTCTTGTGCACCTCCTACAGGCTGCCCCCGCCCTATATATTCACTCCAGCCGTCTTTAGGGAGAGGTTTTGCTTTGTTTGCATCTACACTTGTGTGTTTAGATCCCGCTCCTGCACCGGACCGATTGGCTACTGCATCAGCATTTGTGAAACCTCTCCTCATCATAGTTCATCTGTGATTTGGCATTCGACTTGTGTTCTTCCTGTTCTTGCTTGTGTTCTTGGTCGAGTCTTGTTGCTGGTTTAATGCCCCCTTTGTGTCGTTTGAGTAGTAGTTGATCTTGTGTCTCAAAAAAAAATTCCCCACTCGAAAACCTCCCTCCACAACCCTAGTCGGTTTCCACATCGAGTCCTTGTGACCCCCTTTCGGTAAAACAGGCATAACTTTTCGCTCGTTTGGCAGAAAAATCTGAAATTTTTTGAGCACCTTCAATCAGGAAGATAAAGAAAAAAATTGGTCAAAGTTTTTGCACGCCGTTCAGAAAACTTGTTGAAATTCTGTGAACCACATCCCACCTCAGTTGTAGGTGCCAATTTTTTTGTGGTTGCATATCTTGTCATCCTTGTTCAAAAAAAATATAGTGAAAAAAAGAGAAGTACAAAAAAAAGAAACGAGAAGTAGCGAAGCAAAAGAGAACCGGTCCTGTTGATTGCTACCTTGTTCTGCCTCCACTTGAGTTTTGGGCACATAGTTTCCCTCTATTGCTTGAATTTTCACCTTGGGAGCACTAAGGCCAGCAACTTTGACGAGTACTAGGGAACACTTATTGAACTTGGTTTAACTGTTATTACTATCGCTATTCCTTGCTACTTACTTTGCCTTCCAAGCTAAACCTTTCTCTTGGTCAGGACAGGTTCACATCTTGCAATCGCCCACCACCCTCCACTTGGTTCTTCACCTGTAGGCCGGTGACCTCACTGCGGCGTGGTAAGAACACTTTCAAACGTGGGTAAGGCGCTTGATGGATTGCTTCCACCACACACCCACAAGTTGCGTTCCATAGGGATTATTCTTTGTTGTTTTGTCTTTTCACTAACATGGCAGATAACAGTGGTACCCCTCCATCTGATTTTAATGACTGTGTCTCATGACGTGCTCTACTAGAGTCTCAGCGGTAGACCCAACATTCCATCGAACGTCTCGCGCGTACTGTGGCTGACCTAGTGGACCGGATGACTGCCTTGGAAATACGCTTGCCTGCTGCACAAGCCGACGATGACCATGTTGAGGAGGAAGACGACCATGTTGAGGAGGAAGACCACCTATCCTATGCCGGGAACAATGCCATTGACCCTGACGAGGCTGCACATCATCGCTTTCAGTTCAATCGTCAAGGTATGGGTGGCCACTGGAACTGCCATCCACGAGGTAACAATGACAACCGCAGGAACAATGATCCCTACTCTAACGTAAAATTTTAAGTACCTCATTTTGCTGGCACCTATGATCCAGATGCATATTTAGATTGGGAGATGTCAGTCGAACAAAAATTTAATGCTCACATGGTTCCTGCTATCCACTGCGTGCGCTTAGCTACTAGTGACTTCACTGGATATGCTCTTCTTTGGTGGACTGAAATAGTTCAGGTTGGCAATGAACCACAAAATTGGGGTATGTTAAAACGTCAAATGCGTGGTAGATGGGTTCCTCCCTCATATAAGCGTGATTTGAGAAAAAAATTGCAGTGCCTAAACCAAGGAAATAAATCGGTAGAGGAGTATTATCAGGAGTTGCAAATAGGTTGCATGCGTGCTGAAATTGAGGAGGACAATGAGGATAAAATGGCCCGTTTTATGATGGTTTAAGACGTGAAATTCAGGATATCATTGATTATAAAGAATACAATTCTATCACTCGTCTTTTCCACCTTGCTATACTTGTAGAAAAAGAATTGCAGGGTCGCCAACAACCACAACACAGCATGAGGACCAACATTGGTGGTGCCACTTCACGCTCAAGTGGGCAGCAGCAACGACCACCACCACCTTCTCAACCGGCAACTACATCAGCACCTTCTACATCTACAGCCCAGGCTGAGAGCTCCAAGTCTGCAGCATCCAAGGCGCCAATCAAGCCCACCTCCTCGGCAGCCTCTACTGCACGTTCTACAGCGATCCAGTGTCACCGATGCAAGGGATTAGGCCACGTTATGAAGGACTACCCTAGTCAGCGGGCTTATATTGCTACGGAAGACAGTGGCTATGTAACTGCTAGTGATGTTGAAGATGAATATGCACTTGCTGCTAACATTGCAGGAGATTACGATGCTTCCGACGATGATGTTGTTTTTGCACCGGATGCCTCTGCTGACCATGAAGCACTTATTGTACAACGTGTTTTGAGCACTCACATGGAGCAGGACGATCGGGCACAACGGAATAATCTGTTTCACACCTTCTTCATCGTCAATGACCGTCGTGTACGTGTCATCATCGACAGCGGTAGTTGCAACAATTTGGTGAGCCACGACATGGTAACGAAGCTTCAACTTCCCACACATGCTCATCCACACCCTTACCATGTGCAATGGTTCAACAATAGCGGTAAGGTCAAGGTAACACAAACTGCTCACATCAAATTTTCCATTGGTACATACTTCGGAGTTTCACCTCATTTGGAGTCTCGAGTCGTCCTGTGTATTAAAACAGTACTGCGAGACAGAACTGGGCCATGTTGGCCATAATCTGAGTCTGTACATCTTCTAGCCCACAACCCATGTCTGTTTACCTTCCCCCTAGCCGCCGCCCTATATATTCTCACGCCAGCCACCTCTAGGGTTAGGTTTGCTTTGTTGCATCTACACTGTTGTGTTTAGATCCCGCCTCTTGCGCCGGACCGATTGGCTGCCGCATTGGCGTTTGTGAAACCTCAACTTATCTTCGTTTGTCTGTGTTTTGGCATTCGATTTGTATCCTTCCTGTTCTTGCTTGTGTTCTTGGGTTCGCTTGCAGGAATTAGCCTTCGTGGCGAGGTCAATCGCGTTCTGCGTGGTTGATAACCAACGGAGTGTAGCGCCCCGATTTAACCAAATCGAGACACTATTGAATTTCCATAGAAAAACAATAATACAAGAGGTTCATCATGCGACAACGTACATACGATAAAATTCATGGTACGCAGACCATATTTATTACAACATTGTTTTAATAAAACAGTAGAGTAAAATAATTAGAAAACGGCATGACGAACTTCTTCTTCAGGATTTTTCTTCTTGACTGGGTCGCTACTCCAGACCGTCTTCAAGATAGGCATCCTCTGTGGGGTCCAACGGGTATGAGTACAAAAAGTACTCAACAAGCCACCGCAAATGCAAATAATAATGCAGGATAATAAACAAGGAAGGATAATGGCTAACAATGCGGAATAAAGCAGTTGCAGTTATGGCATTTAGTGTAATCATATTTTAATCATGCGGAAAGTAAACATGAGCATCATCAACATCAACTAACTCGAGGAGTACGTTTTACCTCCTCGCACAACGGTCCTTACATGACAAACAACATGCACATCCATATTCAAGTAAACTAACTGGGGGATGTCACGCAACCCGCCCTTGACCGTGGGCTCGGCTTTTCGAAAAGATTTAAGACTCTGATCAGAGATGTACTACTGTACCCACAAGGCACGCACTCATCTCAACGAGATGACCCATTTCACGGGAACTCGTGCCAAAACCTCAATATGAGATGTTCCAAGCGATAACCACCCGCTCTAGGTTTCGCCGGCGCGCCGGGCCGCATCCCGGCTAACGTCGCACCCCCTTTTGCGCCACATTGGTACAAGTCACCCGCAGGTGCAACTTGACCCATCTCCAAGTGGTGGCCTCGGTTTGGAACAACCCATACCTTAGTTAGGACTTACCCACTAGACTTGTGGTTAGTACGTAAGTGTATTGCAACGGATCCCTCAGACCGGTCCTTATAGTGCCCCGGGTGCGACTGACCAATGCCCTAGCTTGCACCCGGAACCCACCATGCATACACTCACAACCATGACTCATCACCAACAGAATTTCCAAAGATAAGAAGTAACGGGATCATATAACAGAACCATTTCACTACGACTCATTTTTTTATCCTATAGCGGCCGTGCCAATACATTGGACACTAGCTAATATCATTGATCATATGGTGACAAGGAGGTTAGGCGAGATAGCATGGCTTGGGTTGCACATCAAGGTCGGGGGATCCTAAATAAATATAATGTAAGGGTTCATTTGACTAATGCATATACATAACCTATGTGTTTTAGCGATAGTCAATTCAGACATGGGTTCAATATGCTCAAAAGAATTGTTTGGTGACTTGCCTTGTTCAGCAAAGGGAGAGGGAGGGACTTCGGGGAAGTACTCCGGCTCCTCGGCGACGTCGTAGTCTTTTTAATAAAAAGTAAAATAAAAGAACATAACATCTAAATCAAACAGTATAACATTACATCATAAACACATAAGTCAAAGTGGGTTTGATTATAAATAAAATAATTTCAATGATTTAAAGTCCTGAAATTTATTTCTTCATTAATTTCAGAATGAATCTAAATGAATTATTGTTTTTCATAAAAAGGGTTTTAAGTGTGTATAATACTACATTAAGTTTTCTAATCAATTTAATTTAAATGATTTGGAGAAAACCCAGTGGTTTTAGTGTTTAAACAGTAAGGGACAATTATATAATTTTTCTGGAATTTAAATATTTAAATTTACATTTAAATCCTAAGGGCATTTGAATGCTTATTTAAATAAACATGAAAATGTCCAAGTAAACCTACTGTTTTTATTGCATAAACATGTAGAGAATAATTTTATGAATTTTCTAAAATTGGAATGGCAATTTTTAGAGTCCAAATGCATTAGATATAAATTTTACAAATTTAAAAGCATTTCTGGAATTTATTTTCAAATTTTAAACCCCTCGGGTCCACGGTGAGCCAGGCCCACGGTGAACCCGCGCACTGTGCGCGTGCGCCGGGTCGATCTGGACCGTCGGATCCAGATCCGACGCGCGAGGGCGAGGCGGGACGCGCAAGTGGCTACGGACGGCCAGGATTAAAACGTGCGAACCGGTACCACGTGGACGCACAGGATTAAACGCGGGTTTTAAATACAGATGGACGCACGAGATTAAAACGTACCGCTTCACTCAGATCCGACGGCGCCGATTAAATCGCACGAGGGATTAAATCCGGGCCGTTAGATCTGGATCGCGCGGCGCGGATCGAATCCGACACGGCACGGGTACTCGACCCGTGCCGGTCGTCTTCTCCGACGACGGCGAGCGGGCCAGCGGCCACGGCGAGCGACGGCGGTCCTAGCTAAGCCTAGAAACGGAAGGAGGGGACTACAGCGGTCACGATGGTACCTTGGCGGCGGTCCGGGGACGAAGGGGCGTGGCCGGCGACGAGGTTAGACGCGGAAGGCTCCTCGGGTACTCGACGGCGACGGTGTTCCGGCGATCTCCTTGACCAGCGGAGGCGTGGCCGAGGTAGGGGACGTCTTTGCGGTCACGACGGTGGCGGAGGCGCGGGCCGGGGTGGTCCGAGGCGACGGCGAGCGGTGGCCGGAGGTGAAGCAGGGGGAAATTGTTCAACGGCGAAGGGGGGGGCGCTCTGTTCGTTCTCAAAGCGAGTGGGCGTGGGGGTCGGACGCGGCGGAGGGGCCGGGGTTAAATAGGACGTCGGAGGGGGCTCACATGCAAGGAAAGCCGAGGGGGAAATTGAAGTCGCCGGCGAGGGCGCGGCCATGCATGGAGCTGCGTTCCCGGGGCTTAAACGCGTGCCTTTAAGGGTTTAAATGGGCGGTGGGCCTCGGGGAGTTAAGAACCGGCGTCGGTTTAACGGGAGGGGGAGCCGGCGAGGGGATCCGAGGCGAAGTCTTCGCCGGCGGGATTAGGGGGGGGCCGGCGCGGGGTTGAAGACGGTTCTGACTAGCGGGGGCCACAAGCCAGTGGGCGCGAGCGGGCGAGGGTGGCGTCTGACGGGTGGGGCCGGGGTGTCGGGTTCGCGCGCGAGGGGAGGGATTCGGCGCCGACAGGTGGGACCGGGTTGTCAGCCAGAGGGGAGCGCGGTAACGGGCTGGGCCGGCCGGGAGAGAGAGAAGGGAGGGGGAGGAGCCCATTACTGTTCTAATGCTTTTCTGAATAAAAATAATTCCAGAAAATGGATTAAAAGATTAGGGCTACTTCCAAGGCTGGTAAAAATTTATAAAAATTCTCAAAATTATATTTTGGTCTTAGGATCATATACAAAAAGTTTCACCCCCTGATTTGGTCATCTACTCTATGTTGTAGTTCAAAAGGGTATAAAAGGGATTTAAAAGTATTTTCTGAAATAATAATTCCAAGAAATTGAATTTAATAATATTTTTATTGTTTTGAAAATTTGGGGTGTTACAAACCTATCCCCCTTACAAGAATCTCGTCCTCGAGATTGGAACGCTACTCGAATAGCTCGGGGTATTGGGCTTTCAGCTCGTCTTCTTTTTCCCAAGTGGCTTCTTCTGCGGGATGGTTGTTCCATTGGACTTTGCAGAAGCGGACGACGCGACTTCTGGTTACTCTTTCCTTGGTTTCCAAGATCTTGACGGGTCTCTCTATGTAGGTCAAGTCTTCTTGGACATTGAGCTGCTGAAGGTCGGCTTGCTCGGTGGGCACACGGAGACACTTCTTCAGCTGCGAGACATGGAACACATCATGAACGCCTGCCAAGGATGGAGGCAGTTCAAGTTGATATGCCACTTCTCCTTGTCGACGGAGGATCTGGAAAGGTCCGACGTAGCGGGGTGCTAGTTTGCCTTTCATGTTGAACCTTTGAGTGCCACGGAGGGGAGTGACTCGGAGGTAGACATAATCGCCCTCCTCAAAGGCTAGATCTCTTCGACGGTTGTCGGCATAGCTCTTTTGCCTGGATTGGGCTGCCTTCAAGCGGTCTCTTATGATCTTAACTTTCTCTTCGGCTTCTCTCAATAAATCTGTCCCAAACAGTTGTGATTCTCCGGTTTGATCCCAGAGCAACGGCGTTCTGCACTTACGCCCATAGAGTGCTTCGAACGGGGACATTTGCAGGCTGGCTTGATAGCTGTTGTTGTAGGAGAACTCTGCATAAGGTAAGTTCTTGTCCCACATTCCGCCAAAGTCTAGAGCACAAGCTCTAAGCATATCCTCCAATATCTGGTTGACCCTTTCGGTTTGACCGTCGGTCTGTGGATGATAGGCGGTGCTAAAGTTCAGCCGGGTGCCGAGTTCCTCTTGAAGGTTCTTCCAAAACTTGGAGGTAAACTGACTCCCACGGTCGGATACAACCTTCTTAGGAACTCCGTGAAGGCACACGATCCGGGTCATATACAACTCAGCCAACTTGGCGACGGTGTAAGTTGTCTTGACCGGGACGAAGTGAGCTACCTTGGTGAGTCGATCGACGATCACCCAGATAGAATCGTGACCAGCTTGGGTCCTGGGCAGTCCCGTGATGAAGTCCATTCCTATTTCTTCCCACTTCCATTCGGGACTTTGAGGGGTTGAAGCAGTCCGGCAGGTCTCTGATGCTCTGCCTTGACTCGCCGACATGTGTCGCACTTGGCCACATACTCGGCTATTTCTCTCTTCATGCTGACCCACCAATATTTCTCCTTCAGGTCTTGGTACATCTTTGTACTTCCGAGATGGATGGAGTATAGAGTATCGTGGGCTTCCTGAAGGATGAGAGTTTTCAACTCAGGTAGGTTGGGTACGCATACTCGGTTTCCGAACCAAATGGTACCATGTTCATCCTCGGAGAATCCGGGGGCTTTACCCTTCCTCATGTTTTGCTGGATCTCCAGGATGTCTGGGTCTTCCTTCTGCTTCTCTCGGATCTGGTCTATTAAGACAGGCCGAGACTCCAAGGCAGCGAGGTACTCTCGAGTGGTGATCCCTAGGTTTAGCCTTTCCATCTCTTTATAAAGCAGAGGAGCCTGGTCTTGAATCATGATGGCATTGCAGTACCCTTTTCGACTAAGGGCGTCTGCCACCACGTTCGCTTTGCCCGGATGATAATGGATGCCCAAGTCGTAATCCTTGATCAGTTCCAACCATCTCCTTTGCCTGAGGTTCAGATCTGGTTGGGTGAATATATACTTGAGGCTCTTGTGGTCGGTGAAGACCTCACACCGATTTCCCACAAGGTAATGTCTCCATATCTTCAAGGCATGAACCACGGCTGCTAGTTCCAGGTCGTGGGTTGGGTAGTTCAGCTCATGCGGTCTCAATTGCCGGGAGGCATAGGATATCACCTTCCCTTCTTGCATTAAGACACATCCCAATCCTTGACGAGAGGCATCACAGTAGACGTGGAAGTCTTTCCGGATGTCTGGCAGAGTTAGAATGGGGGCTGACACAAGCTTCTTCTTGAGGGTCTGGAAGCTTTCTTCGCAGTCGGGGGTCCAATCAAACTTCACCTCTTTCTGCAGAAGTCTGGTCATAGGCTTGGCGATCTTGGAAAAATTCTCGATGAACCGGCGGTAGTATCCGGCCAATCCGAGAAAACTCCGGATCTCGGTCACGGTCGTTGGCTGTAGCCAGTTGGTTACCGCTTCAACGGTGGTTGGGTCTACTGCTATTCCTCCGGCAGATATGACATGGCCGAGGAACTTCACCTCAGACGACCAAAATTCGCATTTGCTGTATTTGGCGTACAGTTGCTGCTCCCTTAGCTTTCCGAGGGTCAGACGGAGGTGAGTCTCGTGTTCTTCCTTGGTCTTGGAGTAAACGAGGATATCGTCGATGAATACCACGATGAACTTGTCCAAGAACTCCATGAATACATTGTTCATCATGTTCATGAAAAAGGCCGGGGCATTCGTGAGTCCGAACGACATCACCGTGTACTCGTAGAGTCCATAGCGGGAGGTGAAAGCAGTCTTGGGTATATCTTCCTCCCTGATCCTCAACTGGTGATAACCTGACCTGAGGTCAATCTTGGAAAACACCGAGGATCCTTTCAGCTGATCGAACAGGTCGTCGATCCGAGGCAATGGGTATTTGTTCTTGATGGTTACGTCGTTCAGGGCTCTATAGTCCACGCACATCCTCTTGGTCTTGTCCTTCTTCATGGCAAATATGACCGGTGCACCCCAAGGTGAGGTACTCGGTCGGATGTAACCTTTCTGCTCTAGGTCTTCGATGTTGCTCTTGACTTCGGCTAGTTCATTGGCGGCCATGCGGTATGGGCGCTTGGAGATTGGAGTGGTCCCCGGGACAAGCTCGATTCTGAATTCGATGTCCCGCTTGGGAGGCATTCCGGGCAGATCTTCGGGGAAAACATCTGCAAACTCCTTGACTATTGGCACCTCTTCAAGAGCTATAGAGCGAAGGGATGCTCCGAGTGGTTTGCGACTGACCATCCGGAAGGTGACGGTTACGCCCTCGGGACTGGTCACCGTGACGGACTTGTTGGCACAGTCGATCACTCCCTTGTGCTTCATCAACCAGTCCATACCTAGAATAAGGTCGAGTCCGGCGCATTGGATAGGACAGGCTCGGCCCGAAACAGCACTCCTTGGATGTCAAGTTGAACCTTAGGGCTGTAGAAGCGAGCTGAGGTCCTGTTGCCGGGGGTGGCAATCACCATGGGAATTGGTAGAGGGAGCACGTCCAGATTGTTTGTTTTTGCAAAATCTTCCGAGACAAAGGAGTGGGTTGCTCCAGAGTCAAATAATATGACGGCCGGTACGGAATTCATAGTAAACGTACCGAGTACGACTTCAGGAGCCTCCTGAGCTTCCTCCGCGCTGACGTGGTTGACGCGGGCGCGAACGGCCTGGTGGGGTGCTGCGCCTTGGTTCTGCTTGGGGTGAGGACACTGGTGCGAGTAGTGCCCTTCCTTGCGGCAGTTGAAGCAGACGACCGGCCTTCCTTGACGATCCCTCAAGATCGGGGCCTTGGCTGCCGGTGCCGGCTGAGCGGCCGGAGCTGGTGGAGCGGGGCGAGGATGCCCGGCGTTGGATCCACCGGCTGCATGAGGTGGCCTGTAGGCGGGCCGAGGATGGTAGGCGGGCGCTGGTGGCGGAGGGACGAAGCGGGGCCTCTGAGTGTTCGCCTGCTGGTGCTTGAAGGCGATCATCTTCCTCTTCTTGAGGTCCAGCTTGTTCTGCTCAGTCTCTTGGATGAGCGCTTTATTGACCAGCCGCTGGAAGTCGGCGAAGTCGGCGGCGACGAGCTGGATGGACAGCTCATCCTTAAGTCCCCTTAGGAACTTGGCTTGGCGGAGGGCGTCGGTGCGCACTTCCTCCGGTGCGTAGCGTGCGAGGCGGTTGAACTCATGGAGGTACTCCATGACAGTCCTGTTGCCTTGTTGCAGGTCGCGGAACTCCTGCTGTTTGACCGCGATGACACCGGCGGGGACGTGGGCGGCACGAAAGGCGATGGTGAACTCCGCCCAAGTCACCATGTGGCCCTCTGGCTGGGACGCACGATAGTTGTCCCACCACTCAGGCGGCGGGACCCTGGAGCTGATGAGTGGCGAAGGCCACTCGCTCCCGGTCTGTGCAGGGGAGGAGGTCGAGCTTCTTCTCGATGGTGCGGAGCCAATCTCCGGCCTCCATCGGGTTGGTTGTGCTCGAGAAGATGGGCGGGCGCACGCGCAAGGAACTCGGAGAGTTGCGGAGCGGCCGCGGGTGCTGGTGCGCGAGGGGCGGGCTCCCCGTTCTGCAGACGGTCCAACTGAGCCTGTTGGTGCTGCATTTGGGTGAGGAGGGCGGTGATCAGATGATTCTGGTTCGCCATCATTTCCGCCAAGGTGGGGTGGTTGGCGGAAGGCGACCCAGACTGACGTGGGCCTGTCGCACCCCAGTTGGGTACAACTCCCTCGGGCGCATCTCGGCTTCCTCCTGCTCCGTTGTTAGAGCCGGTGTTCTGGTGGTCGGCCATCTTCTGAATATCCAAAGTGATAAAGCAAAGATGACGAAACAATAATACAACCAAAATACCATATAAAATTCAAGCACATGAGTATATAGAGTGGTATAAATGTTCATTACAATCAAGCTCTTATTCTACCCACAACACACTCGTCGCGGGTAGCACCACATACAAAATAATGATTTTTATTTATTTTCGCGTCTCCTAACGCCTACTCGCCACCGGAGGCGGTCTCCGTGCTCTCGGAACCACGAGCGCGCGGCTCCAGAGAGATGGTGGGCTCGAGAAAATTCTCGATGATGGAGTCGGAGACGAGGCCGGGGCGTGGTGTAGGGGCGCTGGTGGAAGGCCTGGCGGGGGAGGGTCGTGGCGGGATCCTCTTGGGGCGAGGGAGGGGCTCACGGATAGGCTTCTTCTTCCTTGGAAGAAGAGGAACCATCTCCGCGATGTCCTTCTGCAGCTCCATGATCTTGCGCTGCAGCTCGCCGTTCTGCTGGATCAGGTTCTTCGTTTCTTCACGAAGAAACGCAACCGCCTCATGGTGCTCGTCGGCGTCAAGCACCGCCTCGGTGTGGAGATCATCCATGGCCTGTAGAAGACGCGACTGCCGAGCCATGACCGGATCACGCACGGAGTGAACTCCGAGGTAGATACTACGGTGGGCTCCGGGAGTACGCTTCGGCACAAGCCGGAAGGATGAGTTCTGAAGACGATCGTCGTAGATCATCCTCAGCTCCATGAGGGCCTGGAGGGCGACTCGTTGGCACGCGACGTCGAAAGTCGGGCCTCCAAGTGCGGTGGTGTAGGGCGGCAGGTGCTCTCCGGAGCCATGGACGGTGAGAGAGACGTCGCAAGGCCCGGCGAACTCGTCGGGGTAGACTCCTTGAAATTCGGGTTCGAAGAGGAACCCGAGGAAGGTGAGCATCATGCGGAGCTCCCGGACGAAGCCCTCGTAGTGACGGCAGTAACTGTGGACTTGGTAGACTGGCATCTACAAAACAGCAAGTTGAATAAAAGTGAGGAGAGGAACAAAGTTTATGAAGTAGATTTTCAAGAAATAATTTCCTATGGTTAATGGCTAGGCGGGTCTGTTTGGCTTCCTACAGTCAAGTCGGCTCTGATACCATCTTGTAGCGCCCCGATTTAACCAAATCGAGACATTATTGAATTTCCATAGAAAAACAATAATACAAGAGGTTCATCATGCGACAACGTACATACGATAAAATTCATGGTACGCAGACCATATTTATTACAACATTGTTTTAATAAAACAGTAGAGTAAAATAATTAGAAAACGGCATGACGAACTTCTTCTTCAGGATTTTTCTTCTTGACTGGGTCGCTACTCCAGACCGTCTTCAAGATAGGCATCCTCTGTGGGGTCCAACGGGTATGAGTACAAAAAGTACTCAACAAGCCACCGCAAATGCAAATAATAATGCAGGATAATAAACAAGGAAGGATAATGGCTAACAATGCGGAATAAAGCAGTTGCAGTTATGGCATTTAGTGTAATCATATTTTAATCATGCGGAAAGTAAACATGAGCATCATCAACATCAACTAACTCGAGGAGTACGTTTTACCTCCTCGCACAACGGTCCTTACATGACAAACAACATGCACATCCATATTCAAGTAAACTAACTGGGGGATGTCACGCAACCCGCCCTTGACCGTGGGCTCGGCTTTTCGAAAAGATTTAAGACTCTGATCAGAGATGTACTACTGTACCCACAAGGCACGCACTCATCTCAACGAGATGACCCATTTCACGGGAACTCGTGCCAAAACCTCAATATGAGATGTTCCAAGCGATAACCACCCGCTCTAGGTTTCGCCGGCGCGCCGGGCCGCATCCCGGCTAACGTCGCACCCCCTTTTGCGCCACATTGGTACAAGTCACCCGCAGGTGCAACTTGACCCATCTCCAAGTGGTGGCCTCGGTTTGGAACAACCCATACCTTAGTTAGGACTTACCCACTAGACTTGTGGTTAGTACGTAAGTGTATTGCAACGGATCCCTCAGACCGGTCCTTATAGTGCCCCGGGTGCGACTGACCAATGCCCTAGCTTGCACCCGGAACCCACCATGCATACACTCACAACCATGACTCATCACCAACAGAATTTCCAAAGATAAGAAGTAACGGGATCATATAACAGAACCATTTCACTACGACTCATTTTTTTATCCTATAGCGGCCGTGCCAATACATTGGACACTAGCTAATATCATTGATCATATGGTGACAAGGAGGTTAGGCGAGATAGCATGGCTTGGGTTGCACATCAAGGTCGGGGGATCCTAAATAAATATAATGTAAGGGTTCATTTGACTAATGCATATACATAACCTATGTGTTTTAGCGATAGTCAATTCAGACATGGGTTCAATATGCTCAAAAGAATTGTTTGGTGACTTGCCTTGTTCAGCAAAGGGAGAGGGAGGGACTTCGGGGAAGTACTCCGGCTCCTCGGCGACGTCGTAGTCTTTTTAATAAAAAGTAAAATAAAAGAACATAACATCTAATCAAACAGTATAACATTACATCATAAACACATAAGTCAAAGTGGGTTTGATTATAAATAAAATAATTTCAATGATTTAAAGTCCTGAAATTTATTTCTTCATTAATTTCAGAATGAATCTAAATGAATTATTGTTTTTCATAAAAAGGGTTTTAAGTGTGTATAATACTACATTAAGTTTTCTAATCAATTTAATTTAAATGATTTGGAGAAAACCCAGTGGTTTTAGTGTTTAAACAGTAAGGGACAATTATATAATTTTTCTGGAATTTAAATATTTAAATTTACATTTAAATCCTAAGGGCATTTGAATGCTTATTTAAATAAACATGAAAATGTCCAAGTAAACCTACTGTTTTTATTGCATAAACATGTAGAGAATAATTTTATGAATTTTCTAAAATTGGAATGGCAATTTTTAGAGTCCAAATGCATTAGATATAAATTTTACAAATTTAAAAGCATTTCTGGAATTTATTTTCAAATTTTAAACCCCTCGGGTCCACGGTGAGCCAGGCCCACGGTGAACCCGCGCACTGTGCGCGTGCGCCGGGTCGATCTGGACCGTCGGATCCAGATCCGACGCGCGAGGGCGAGGCGGGACGCGCAAGTGGCTACGGACGGCCAGGATTAAAACGTGCGAACCGGTACCACGTGGACGCACAGGATTAAACGCGGGTTTTAAATACAGATGGACGCACGAGATTAAAACGTACCGCTTCACTCAGATCCGACGGCGCCGATTAAATCGCACGAGGGATTAAATCCGGGCCGTTAGATCTGGATCGCGCGGCGCGGATCGAATCCGACACGGCACGGGTACTCGACCCGTGCCGGTCGTCTTCTCCGACGACGGCGAGCGGGCCAGCGGCCACGGCGAGCGACGGCGGTCCTAGCTAAGCCTAGAAACGGAAGGAGGGGACTACAGCGGTCACGATGGTACCTTGGCGGCGGTCCGGGGACGAAGGGGCGTGGCCGGCGACGAGGTTAGACGCGGAAGGCTCCTCGGGTACTCGACGGCGACGGTGTTCCGGCGATCTCCTTGACCAGCGGAGGCGTGGCCGAGGTAGGGGACGTCTTTGCGGTCACGACGGTGGCGGAGGCGCGGGCCGGGGTGGTCCGAGGCGACGGCGAGCGGTGGCCGGAGGTGAAGCAGGGGGAAATTGTTCAACGGCGAAGGGGGGGCGCTCTGTTCGTTCTCAAAGCGAGTGGGCGTGGGGGTCGGACGCGGCGGAGGGGCCGGGGTTAAATAGGACGTCGGAGGGGGCTCACATGCAAGGAAAGCCGAGGGGGAAATTGAAGTCGCCGGCGAGGGCGCGGCCATGCATGGAGCTGCGTTCCCGGGGCTTAAACGCGTGCCTTTAAGGGTTTAAATGGGCGGTGGGCCTCGGGGAGTTAAGAACCGGCGTCGGTTTAACGGGAGGGGGAGCCGGCGAGGGGATCCGAGGCGAAGTCTTCGCCGGCGGGATTAGGGGGGGGGCCGGCGCGGGGTTGAAGACGGTTCTGACTAGCGGGGGCCACAAGCCAGTGGGCGCGAGCGGGCGAGGGTGGCGTCTGACGGGTGGGGCCGGGGTGTCGGGTTCGCGCGCGAGGGGAGGGATTCGGCGCCGACAGGTGGGACCGGGTTGTCAGCCAGAGGGGAGCGCGGTAACGGGCTGGGCCGGCCGGGAGAGAGAGAAGGGAGGGGGAGGAGCCCATTACTGTTCTAATGCTTTTCTGAATAAAAATAATTCCAGAAAATGGATTAAAAGATTAGGGCTACTTCCAAGGCTGGTAAAAATTTATAAAAATTCTCAAAATTATATTTTGGTCTTAGGATCATATACAAAAAGTTTCACCCCCTGATTTGGTCATCTACTCTATGTTGTAGTTCAAAAGGGTATAAAAGGGATTTAAAAGTATTTTCTGAAATAATAATTCCAAGAAATTGAATTTAATAATATTTTTATTGTTTTGAAAATTTGGGGTGTTACACGGAGACAGTGGTGTAACGATTGCAAGGTTTTGATCCGCCGGACCGGAGCCTTGGATCGCCAACGTCGAGATTCTCCACCAACCCAAGTTTATCCCTTACCTAGCGGAAGATCGGGACCACTCCCCCATCAAGTTATAGGCCTTATAAGGGCAAGAAGGGAAAAAGACTAGACTACTGCGCAAATAGCTTTACAGCTTTACAGACGTGTCAGATAAACGTCACATCTGAGCAGCTAAACAACATAGTGGTGGTAGAGGGGCCCCCGGTATGGCTCTTCACTGTATCGGAGTGGAGATATTTTCCTGGTTCGAAGTAGTGGCTAGAGCTCTTCGGGCGGAGGCTACATCAAAGGCTTCGAAGGGTACTCCGAAGTGGACTTCGAGAGACTTAGGTTCGGAAGGGCCCGGAGAGGGTCTAGAGGTTAGCTCCGAAGGGAGCCCGGAGGCTAGGCTCCGAAGAAGTCCGAAGGCAACTTGGAGGTTAGCTCCGAAGTGAGCCCGGAGGCTAGGCTCCGAAGAGAACTCAGAGGTTAGCTCCGAAGGGAGCCCGGAGGCTAGGCTCCGAAGAACTCCGAAGGCAACTTGGAGGTTAGCTCCGAAGTGAGCCTGGAGTCTAGGCTCCGAAGAACTCCGAAGGGAACCCGGAGGTTACCTCCGAAGAACACCGAAGGGAACTAGGAGGTGATGAGGACATCACTTCACATGATACACACATGCACCAGCATGATACACAGATGCACCAGCATGATACACAGGCGCACCAGCATGATACACACATGCACCAGCATGATACACAGGTGCACCAGCATGATACACACATGCACCATACACATACAATTCAATTACAGGGACCTATCACACGCGCCCGTGCCCGTCGCTTGAACCATGAGGTTAATTCTTTCCTTAGCAACTATGTTAATATTTGTTTGGACGGGATGCTACTGAATACTAGTGATATTTTGTTGCTTAGGAACATGGGAGATGTAATAGGAGAGTTGGAGATGAAGACGGAGTCGCACAGATGATTTGAAGTCAAGAATTCACTGGTTCAGACTACATCAATCACCATGCACCAAAATGGGCGTAACTTCCTCATACGTATTGGCGCGTTCTTGGACTTTTTGGAAAGCTGAGGAGAAGACGGATCTTTTGCCGTTGGTTTCGCCTCATTTGGAGTCCCGAGTCGTCCTGTGTGTTTGAAACAGTCCTACGTGACAGAATTGGGCCGAGTTGGACCTTGTACTGAGTTGGGGGCCGTGTTGGCCCATAGCCCGTGTCTTGTGCACCTCCTACAGGCTGCCCCCGCCCTATATATTCACTCCAGCCGTCTTTAGGGAGAGGTTTTGCTTTGTTTGCATCTACACTTGTGTGTTTAGATCCCGCTCCTGCACCGGACCGATTGGCTACTGCATCAGCATTTGTGAAACCTCTCCTCATCATAGTTCATCTGTGATTTGGCATTCGACTTGTGTTCTTCCTGTTCTTGCTTGTGTTCTTGGTCGAGTCTTGTTGCTGGTTTAATCCCCCCTTTGTGTCGTTTGAGTAGTAGTTGATCTTGTGTCTCAAAAAAAAATTCCCCACTCGAAAACCTCCCTCCACAACCCTAGTCGGTTTCCACATCGAGTCCTTGTGACCCCCTTTCGGTAAAACAGGCATAACTTTTCGCTCGTTTGGCAGAAAAATCTGAAATTTTTTGAGCACCTTCAATCAGGAAGATAAAGAAAAAAATTGGTCAAAGTTTTTGCACGCCGTTCAGAAAACTTGTTGAAATTCTGTGAACCACATCCCACCTCAGTTGTAGGTGCCAATTTTTTTGTGGTTGCATCTCTTGTCATCCTTGTTCAAAAAAAATATAGTGAAAAAAAAGAGAAGTACAAAAAAAAGAAACGAGAAGTAGCGAAGCAAAAGAGAACCGGTCCTGTTGATTGCTACCTTGTTCTGCCTCCACTTGAGTTTTGGGCACATAGTTTCCCTCTATTGCTTGAATTTTCACCTTGGGAGCACTAAGGCCAGCAACTTTGACGAGTACTAGGGAACACTTATTGAACTTGGTTTAACTGTTATTACTATCGCTATTCCTTGCTACTTACTTTGCCTTCCAAGCTACACCTTTCTCTTGGTCAGGACAGGTTCACATCTTGCAATCGCCCACCACCCTCCACTTGGTTCTTCACCTGTAGGCCGGTGACCTCACTGCGGCATGGTAAGAACACTTTCAAACGTGGGTAAGGCGCTTGATGGATTGCTTCCACCACACACCCACCAGTTGCGTTCCATAGGGATTATTCTTTGTTGTTTTGTCTTTTCACTAACATGGCAGATAACAGTGGTACCCCTCCATCTGATTTTAATGACTGTGTCTCATGACGTGCTCTACTAGAGTCTCAGCGGTAGACCCAACATTCCATCGAACGTCTCGCGCGTACTGTGGCTGACCTAGTGGACCGGATGACTGCCTTGGAAATACGCTTGCCTGCTGCACAAGCCGACGATGACCATGTTGAGGAGGAAGACGACCATGTTGAGGAGGAAGACCACCTATCCTATGCCGGGAACAATGCCATTGACCCTGACGAGGCTGCACATCATCGCTTTCAGTTCAATCGTCAAGGTATGGGTGGCCACTGGAACTGCCATCCACGAGGTAACAATGACAACCGCAGGAACAATGATCCCTACTCTAACGTAAAATTTTAAGTACCTCATTTTGCTGGCACCTATGATCCAGATGCATATTTAGATTGGGAGATGTCAGTCGAACAAAAATTTAATGCTCACATGGTTCCTGCTATCCACTGCGTGCGCTTAGCTACTAGTGACTTCACTGGATATGCTCTTCTTTGGTGGACTGAAATAGTTCAGGTTGGCAATGAACCACAAAATTGGGGTATGTTAAAACGATGCTTTTGAGGCAACAGAAAGATAAAGTTGCTTCTCCTTCTTCATCACAAGTTATTAATTTGAAAGGACGTGCCATGCTTGCAACTAAAACTGACCTTGCTGAAATTTGTGATGATACTCCCTTGATATATGGCTTGATTTGCACGAACGTGTTGTTTTCACTTGTGAACATTCCTAGCTCTGTTCCTGTTGCAGTCACTGACCATTTGCTGGAGTTTAATGATGTTTTTCCTGCTGAGATACCACCCGGGCTGCCACCGATACGCGGCATCAAGCACCAAATTGATTTGATCCCGGGGGCGTCTCTTCCTAATCGTGCAGCGTACCGTAACAATCCAGAGGAGACAAAAGAAATTCAGCGCCAAGTACAGGACCTTCTTGATCGTGGGTACGTCCGTGAAAGCCTTAGTCCTTGTGTAGTACCCGTTCTTTTGGTGCCTAAGAAGGATGGTAGTTGGCGCATGTGTGTTGATTGTCGTGCTATTAATAATATCACCATTTGATATCGACACCCTATTCCTAGATTGGATGACATGCTTGATGAGCTTAGTGGTGCCATTATCTTTACTAAGATCGATCTCCGTAGTGGCTACCACCAAATTCGCATGAAACTAGGTGATGAATGGAAAAATACTTTTAAAACAAAGTTTGGATTATATGAGTGGCTTGTCATGCCTTTTGGACTTACTAATGCATCTAGTACCTTAATGCGCTTGATGAATGAAGTCCTATGGCACTTTATAGGACGCTTTGTGGTAGTATACTTCGATGATATCTTGATTTGCAGCAAGTCTTCCACTGAACATGTTGAACACCTACGTGTTGTTTTTTCTATCCTACGCGACGCTAGATTGTTTGGTAACCTTGAGAAGTGCACGTTTTGCACGGATCGAGTTGTGTTTCTTGGATATGTTGTTACTTCACAGGGCATTGAGGTTGACGCGGTGAAGGTAGAAGCAATCAACAGCTGGACGCAACCCCAAACTATCACACATGTACGCAGTTTTCTTGGTCTTGCAGGTTTCTACCGGCGTTTTGTGAAAGATTTCAGCACCATAGCCGATCCTTTACACGAGTTGACCAAGAAGGGAGTTACTTTTACTTGGGAACCAGCACAAGAACAAGCTTTTGCCACACTCAAGGATCGCCTTACACATGCACCTCTACTTCAGCTACCCGACTTCAGTAAGACTTTCGAGTTAGAATGTGATGCTAGTGGTTTTGGATTAGGAGGTATGCTGCTACAAGGAGGTAAACCCGTGGCCTATTTTAGTGAGAAATTACATGGTCCACAGTTGAATTATTCTACCTATGATAAGGAATTATATGCCTTAGTGCGTGTGCTTGAAACTTGGCAACATTACCTTTTGCCTAAGGAGTTTATTATTCATTCGGATCATGAAGCATTGAAGCAAATCTGAATAAACGACATGCTAAATGGGTAGAATTTATTGAGACTTTTCCATATATCATCAAGCATAAGAAAGGAAAAGATAATGTGATTGCCGATGCTTTATCTAGACGTTATACTTTGCTTTCTCAACTTGATTATAAGATCTTTGGTTTAGAAACATTGAAGGACATGTATGCTACTAATTTGGACTTCAAGGATGCTTTTGCAAATTGTACAAATGGTTGTGCTTGGAACAAATATGTGCTGAATAATGGATATCTTTTTTGTGCTAACAAGTTATGTGTGCCGGCTAGCTCTCTTCGCTTGTTGTTATTGTAGGAAGCACATGGTGGTGGTTTGATGGGTCATTTTAGATCAAAGAAAACTGACGATGTGCTGTCCACACACTTCTATTGGCCTACGATGAGACGAGATGTTGAGCGCTACGTGGCACGATGCACTACTTGCAATAAAGCTAAGTCCCGTCTAAACCCACATGGTCTTTATATGCCTCTGCTTGTTCCTAGTGTACCTTGGGAGGATATTTCTATGGATTTTGTGTTAGGATTACCTAGAACTAAGAGGGGGAGGGATAGTATTTTTGTGGTGGTAGATCGGTTCTCTAAAATGGCGCATTTTATACCTTGTCACAAGAGCGACGACGCTACAAATGTTGCTGATTTTTTTTCCAGAGAGGTCGTACGCTTGCATGAAGTTCCCAATACCATCGTTTCAGATCGTGATGCTAAATTTTTAAGTCATTTTTGGAGGACGTTGTGGCATAAGTTGGGGATGAAGCTGCTGTTTTCTACTACTTGTCACCCCCAAACGGATGGGCAAACGGAGGTCGTCAACCGTACATTTGTCCACCATGCTGAGGGTTGTTTTGAAGACCAACATGAAGCTCTGGGAAGAGTGTCTACCTCATATTGAGTTTGCATATAATAGTTGTACACTCGACTACTAAGGTAAGTCCATTTCAAATGGTCTATGGCTTTAATCCACGTGCTCCTATTGATTTGCTACCATTGCCACCATCTGAAAAATTGTATTTTGATGCTACTACACGTGCTGAATTATTACTTAAGACGTGTGAAACTACTAAAGCAAACATAGAGAAAATGAATGAGAAATATCGTGCTTATGGTAGTAAGGGTAGAAAAGAGATAACATTTGAACCGGGTGATCTTGTTTGGTTGCACTTGCGCAAGGATCATTTTCCTGATTTGAGAAAGTCTAAATTGATGCCCCATGCTGATGGTCCTTTCCGTGTGCTTGAGAAGATCAATGATAATGCATATAAACTTAAGTTGCCTGCAGCTTTTGGGGTTAGTCCCACATTTAACATTTCAGATTTAAAGCCCTATTTGGGAGATGATGATGATGAGGACATCACTTCACATGATACACACATGCACCAGCATGATACACACATACACCAGCATGATACACAGATGCACCAGCATGATACACAGGTGCACCAGCATGATACACACATGCAACAACATGATACACACATGCACCAGCATGATACACACATGCACCATCAATCTACAATTCAATTATAGGGACCTATCACACGCGCCCGTGCCCGTCGCTTGAACCATGAGGTTAATTATTTCCTTAGCAACTATGTTAATATTTATTGGACGGAATGCTACTGAATACTAGTGATATTTTGTTGCTTAGAAACATGGGAGATGGAATAGGAGAGTTGGAGATGAAGACGGAGTCGCACGGATGATTTGAAGTCAAGAATTCGCTGGTTCGGACTACATCAACCACCATGCACCAAAATGGGCGTAACTTCCTCATACGAAGCGCAATTGGCGCGTTCTTGGACTTTTTGGAAAGCTGAGGAGAAGACGGATCTTTTACCGTTGGTTTCGCCCCATTTGGAGTCTTGAGTCGTCCTATGTGATTGAAACAGTCCTGCATGACAGAATTGGGCCGAGTTGGACCTTGTACTGAGTTGGGGGCCGTGTTGGCCCATAGCCCGAGTCGTGTGCGCCTCCTACAGGCTGCCCCACCCTATATATTCACTCCAGCCGTCTTTAGGGAGAGGTTTTGCTTTGTTTGCATCTACACTTGTGTGTTTAGATCCCGCTCCTGCACCGGACCGATTGGCTGCTGCATCAGCGTTTGTGAAACCTCTTCTCATCATAGTTCATCTGTGATTTGGCATTCGACTTGTGTTCTTCCTATTCTTGCTTGTGTTCTTGGGTTTGCTTGCAGGAACTAGCCTTCGTGGTGAGGTCAATCGCGCCCTGCGTGGTTGATAACCAACGAAGACAGTGGTGTAGCGATTGCAAGGTTTTGATCCGCCGTACCGGAGCCTTGGATCGTCAACGTCGAGATTCTCCACCAATCCAAGTTATCCTTACCTAGCGGAAGATCGGGACCAATCCCCCATTACCTTAAGCCTTCGAGGATAGCCCACTGCTAGCGGAGCCCTTCGCTAGGCTCCAGTACATCGAAGTCGAGTTCCGAAGTGCATAGCAAAACCTAAGAATAAGCATCCAAACAAAGACTCCTCATTTATAAACTTTTCATTCATTAATATAAAGGTCTTTACAAGATTTCTTGTACACTCTTAAGTGCCCTATAAAGATAAACCTGTGGGTCGGCTGGCGGAGCAGGCGAGGTTGGAGCCGGCGAAGTAAGAGCTAGAGGCTTCATTTGAGCTTGCTTCTGCCAGTGAGCCTCGTCGATCAAAGCTTTGGCTGCATCCTTGTGGTCCGTTTTCTAGATTGCCCAGAAAGCTTCCCAAGGAAAGGCTACATCCAGCGAAGGATGCAGCAAGTCTTCGTAAGTGAAGCCTGCAAGCGTTGAACCTCCTACCGGAGCAACAGAAATCCCCAGGGCTTCGACATGATGAAGGACTCCGATTCTGGCTAACTGCCTAGAGATCTCTTCGTAGCGAACCCCGGAACCCTTCATCAACTTCGTTGCCGCTTGGATCATCTTCAGCTTCTGTTCGAGGGGCTCGCTCGCCGCAGCTGAAGACAAAGGACACATCATGCCAAAATATTCCAAGGTACCCCGGAGAGTGTCCATGGTCTGGTCAGCAATGACAGTGTGCTTCATTTCTGCCGCCGCCAGCTCAAAAGCAGAAGCAGATACTTCGTCTATTCTTGATAGCAGAGTGCTCTTCTGGGCCAGCGCTTGTTGGACTAATTCTTGGAGCTCCACAAGTTGTGTGCTAGAATCTGCTGCTACTTTCCAGAGCTTCTCAACCTCGGATCCTTTGAGGGCGGACTGGAGGGTAGTAACCTTCCTTTTGAGCCGATTAGTTTCGAGCTCATTGAAAGTCGCTGCCGCTCTAGCAAGGACAAATTGCTGCAAAAAAGCAAAGTGAGTACCAAGTAATTTCATTTATTAATTGAATACACTTGTTGTATGTTGCATACTTGAAGGGTAGCCCTTTCGAGTGTCAAATCGAGCTCTGGTGCTCTGGCTTCGCTCAAGACAGAGACTAGTTTGGAGCTCGCGACCTCTTGGCCTTTGTCCGCCAAGGGTTCCAAAAGCATTCGGACCATGTCCATTGCTCCAATAATGGAGCCAACCGAGGAAGCCAGGACAGGGCCCAACGATCATCTACCGCAGCCTCCTCCTTCGAGTTGCTCGCCGAAGGGTCGTTGCAGGAGGGCGTCGTCGTCAAGGCAGGGAGGGGGCCGAAGCTCGTCATACTCTTGCCCCTCCCTAGCACAAAAGCTGGAGCTGGTACTTCGGCTAGAGTAGATCCTCCTTCAATCGTTGCCCCCTCGGTCGGAATTGCTTCGCCTCTGATAGCTCTGGTTGTCGGAACCACTACATCAGCCGGAGCCTCAACTCCGAGTGAAGTCGAACTCCACCAATGGTCGGAGCCATGCTGCTCCTCGACGCACCTACAAAAGTTAAGGTTGTTGACACGAAAACATGCCCCCACACTTGGGTTAGTTCGATGATCAAAAAGTGTGTGGATACATAGGGACAAGCCTAAGCATAACACAGCACCGACGTCACGTTCTAACTACGCATAGCCGTGGTAAGGGGGGTGGAGTCGCCAGGCAATCAGATCACACAAAATAATCCAATTAGCCAAAAGAAATATATTAAACAGAATAAATCAGCAAACCGGTCGGAGCCTGTCTACTTCGATGTATGGTGTGAAGGGGTCACCGAAGTATACCATTGGCGTCTAGTGCGAAGTGTCCCGCCGAAGGGTACCTTCGGTATTCGGATTGATATGGTCGAAGATGAACACCGAACAGATCTAGACGCCACAGTCACCTCCGAATAGTGGGGTTTCGCGTGAAGTCTCCGATACGGCAAGATACAGAGTAAAGACCCAAGCGCAATGTGTGAGCGTAACTTCGTACGGAGCGGAGTGCGAGTGTGGTGAAGCCTATCATGACGAAATGTGCTGGTGAAGCGTGCGGTCAAAGTAGCAGTCTCGCCGAAGGGTGTTCTGGCAACCTCCGAAACCGATCTCTCAGCTCTAGACACCTCCGGCAAAGTAGCTCCGAACGTGGAAACCTGCAACAGAGAAGATACAAAGTACTAATTCGGCCTGAGGACCGAATTCTGCTAAGTGTTGCACTAGTGGCGAAGGTAGCAATATGTTACACAGATTAGCGTATACTTCACATGCGAAGTAACCAGGGGAGAACAATCTATTACGCAGATTAGCGGATACTTCACAAGCGAAGTAACAAGGCGATAGCAATCTATTACGTAGATTAACGGATACTTCACAAGCAAAGTAACAAGGATTACCACTGTTTCGATGTGGCTGTCGGAGGGCTTTCAGGAAAACCCACGAAGAGGTATAGAAAAGTAAAGATAAAGTAAATGTGATCAATGCGATCTGATCAGGCTTCACCTCTCTATTTATAGGGGCTAAACCTCTAATCTAATCTGCTATAATTCGGCTGGATAGAGATAAAAACTTAGCCAGAATCGTGTCCAACTCTATCTCTTCCAAAGTAGGCCTTCGTCCAGGCCCGTCGAAGCTTGCTCCTCGGGCCGAAGCTTCGACTGCGTGGGCCTCCGAAGGCTTCCTGGGCGAAGGCCGTGGGCTGGCCGGAATCTTTCGGAGCACCTAACACAATGGTCCTTCGGCCCTGTAGGGCTTTGGCCTGACCCGGGACATGTTTATTTTTGACCCAAATTGCCAAAATTGCTATTTTGACTATCTCAGCTATTGATGCCATTTTTTGTTGTCAACACATGCCCCCCTACCTTTTAGTGAACTAAGTGTGCTAAAAGCACAACGAGCTAAATACGATACCTTCCATATCGGCCTTTTGACACCTTTTATGCTATTTGCCACACGCTTGGGAAATACCTTTTCAAGTATCTACCATTCAAAGCCCTCCGAAACTGCTCTCCATGCAGAGATTCTAACACATACGCGTTGCCGGGAGCGATTTTGGCTATTTTAATAGGGCCTTCCCAACTAGGTGACCATTTAACAAACTTGGGACTCTTAGTACCTAAAGGTAAAATTGTCTTCCAAACCAAGTCACCCACTTGAAATGATTTTTGTTTGACCTTCTTATTGTAGGCTATAGCTACTCTCCTCTTGTCTACTTCTATGGCTTCTAAAGCCTTCACTCTCCTATTAGTCACTTCTTCTAGGTTGTCCTTCAAAAGAGTTTCATACTCGTCGACCGATAAGCCATCTTGCTTTAACACCCTTAGAGAACCAATATCTACTTCTACAGGTAGAATGGCTTCTTGTCCATACACTAACTCGTTTGGACTAACTTTGGTAGCACCGTGCTTTGCAATCCTACAAGCCCATAACGCCTCGAAAAGCACCTCATGCCACCTTTTAGGGAACTCTTCAATTTATTCCTAATGAGCTTAATCATGGTTTCATTACTAGACTCGGCCTGACCATTGGCCTGAGCATAGTAGAGCGATGAGCTTATCAACTTAATACCATAATATTCGGCGAAGTCCCTCACTTCCTTAGAAACAAATGAGCTACCTTGATCTGTAGTAAGAGTTTGAGGAATGCCGAATCTATGTATGATGTGCTTCAAGATAAAGTCAAGTACCTCGTGGTGAGTCATGTTCTTGATAGGCACGGCCTCGGTCCACTTGGTGAAGTAATCCAATGTCATTAACACAATCGATGCCCTTTTGAGGAAGAAGGGTGGATTTGGCCGATGAAGTCTAAACCCCAACCTCGGAACGGCCATGGCTTGAAAATAGGGTTGAGTAATGAAGCAGGAGCTAACTGAATATTGCCAAACCTTTGATACGCTTCACACCCTCTATAATACTTAAAACAATCATGAGTCATAGTCGACCAGTAGAAACCCGCTCTTTTGAGCATCCAACTCATTTTCTGGGCCGACTGATGAGTGCCACAAAGTCCTTCATGGACTTGTCCCGTAGCCACCTGGGATCGTTCATGATCTAGACACTTTAACAGTACTCCGTCAATGGTTCGGTGATACAGTGTGTCATTTAGCAGCATAAACTTAAACGCTTGTCGTCGAACATTCTAATCAACCGTTTGGCTAGGGTCTCTCAAATATTGGACGATTGGCATTCTCCAATCACCCTTATGGGCTTCGGAGGGTTTTGCTAGCTCACTCCCTGGAGAAGTCTCGAGGCTACTGATTTTGAGGTTCCCCCCGAGCCCTTCCTGCTCCAGCCAAAGCCTGGCCGGACTGGTCGTGCAAAGTGTATCAGGCCGAAGCCCTATGCCGGAGGGTCTAGGCTCCCAGAGGTCCTCACTATGTGGAGGACTTTGGCTCATGGTCTCCGGCGTGCCAGACCCCTCGAAGGGCCGAGCACTCCGGTCCTGGGACCTCGGCGCGCAGTAGCCTCCGATAGCCGGAGGGGTCTGACCTGGAGAGTGCACTGGTCCGGAGTCACTGGCTTCGGCATTGAGACCAAGCATCAGGTTCTCCCATACAGAAAATTTTCCTCTCCTGACTTGGTAACCAGATGCTTGCTGAGCCAAATCTTTTGCGATTGAATTGGCCTCTCTTGACACATGCGAAATTTTGAAGTCATCAAAAGTAGCAACTATGTTCAGGCACTTATCCAAGTAGCTGTTTAGCAAGCCATTAAAACATTGAGCACTCTTATCCAGTTGTTGCACTACTAACAGGAATCACCATGTGCATGGACATGTTTAACACCCATGGAATGTAACAATTCAAGCCCTAACAGTAAAGCCTCCTATTTAGCTTGGTTATTAGTAGAAGGAAACTCTAAATGAGCCGAGGCCTCAAAGTGCATTCCGCTAGGTGATATGAGAACCACTCCGATACCTTGGCCATTTTTGCAAGCTGAACCATCAAAGTAGAGTTTCCACGGTATTACCTCAATCAAAGCAACGTTGTCACTCCAACTGGCGTCTATGTTTTGATAAACTATAAAGTTGGCTACGATATGGCCTTTCATGGCTCTTAGGGGTTCATAGGCCAAATCATACTCGATCAAAGCATAAGCCCACTTTCCGATTCTTCCACTTAGAATCGGCTTTTGCAACTGTTGATAGCAAAAAATGGCATCAATGGCTAAGATTGTCAAAATATCAATTTTGGTAATTTGGGTCAAAAATACACATGTCCCGGGTTAGGCCGAAGCCCTATAGGGCCAAAGGTCCATCGGGCTATGGGCTCCGAAAGCTTCTAGCCAGCCCATGGCCTTCGGCCAGGAAAGCTTCGGAGGCCCACGCTGCCGAAGCTTCAGGCCGAGGAGCAGTCTTCGATGGGCCTTGCCGAAGCCCACTTCGGCAGAGATAGAGTTGGATACAATTCTGACTAAGTCTTTATCCCTATCTAGCCGAATTATAGCAGATTAGATCAGAGGCTTAGCCCCTATAAATAGAGAAGAAAAGCCAGTTCAGAACCCCCCCCCCAACACAACCCAAACACAAAGCCCTAGCATTGATCGCATTTACTTTATCTTTACTTTTCTGTACCACTTTGTGGGTTTGCCTGGAAGCCCTCCGATGACCACTTTGGTATAGTGGTAATCCTTGTTACTTCGCTTGTGAAGTATCCGTTAATCTACGTAATAGATTGCTATCACCTTGTTACTTTGCATGTGAAGTATCCGCTAATCTGCGTAACAGATTGCTACCTTCGCTACTAGTGCAACACTTAGCACAATTCGGTCATCAGGACGAATTAGTACTTCAAATCTTATCTGTTGCAGGTTACCTACATTCGGAGCTACTTCGTTGGAGGTGTACGGAGCTGAGAGATCGGTTTCGGAGGTTGCTAGAACACCCTTCAGCGAGACTACTTCTTCGACCGCACGCTTTGCCAGCACACTTCGTAATGATAGGCTTCACCACACTCATACTCCGCTCTGGACAAAGTCACGCCCGCATGCTGTGCTCGAGTCATTATTATGTCTCTTACTGTGTCAGAGACTTCACGCCGAACCCCCCTTACCACGGCTAAGGGTAGTTAGAATGCGACGTCAGTGATGTGTTACGCTTAGGCTTGTCCCTAAGTATCCGCACACTTTTGGATCGTCGCACTGACCCAAGTGCAGGGGCATGTTTTTGTGTCAACACACTATTTGTTGACTCCGCTGGGGAAAAACTACGCCAACATGATGGGTACGTCAACATCGGCCACCGGTACATCTACAACGACTACTACGTCTACACCACAACATCTCAACACCTACTCTTGAAGATATCCCCAATGAAGACCGAGCTGAGATCGAGGCCAAGTTGAAGGCGCTCCAAGACATGATGCTTGGAGGTTACGTCAAGACACACGCAGGCTTCATCAAGCACGACATCATCGCCCCCGACCTCGCTTGGGTCCAGGTAACACCCGTATCGCCTCGTTTATCATCGTTAGAGATTGAGTAGAAAATAGTTGCATCAGTAGATCAAGCCATTAGCGCTTCGCTAGCCAACCGTTTAGATTCGGTAGTTACCTCCCAAGTAGAGGCAACTCTTAGAAGGTTCGGCTTTTCTGAGGCCGTACCCCCAGTCCCTATTGCTAGTGCACCTCCGGTAAATCATGTGTACAACAGAAATGACGGTAACACTGGCACGACTGTTACGTCTTCGGCCTCAAAACTTATGGCTGAGACTAATCAGTATGCTTACGGCTAAACTAGCACCGCATACCACACACCACCACCTGCGCTAGAACCCGCGCTGCCCACACCACATGTGCAGGCGCCTAGGCACGAGCATGTCATACAGATAGCGCGTAGGGAAGAGGCCTATAGCCGACACGCCGACATCCCGCCATGTGTCATGCCCCCGCACGAGAGACGTGCGCAGGCAGTAGGCCAAGATGACATAGAGGAGCGGATCTACGCACTATTTAGAGAGTGTGCCGGCTTTGTGCCCAAGGGTCGGGTTAGGGTTTACCGTAAGACATATCCCGACCATCTCGATACAATACCATACCCCCGTGGCTATAGAATCCCTGAATTCACTAAATTTGACGGTGAGGGTAGCAAGACTACACTAGAGCACGTTAGTCAATTTTTAGCACAGTGTGGAGAAGCTAGCGGGATAGACGCTCTAAAAGTTAGACTATTTTCTCTCTCGCTATCCGGCTCCACTTTTACTTGGTTTTTGGCGTTCCCGCCGAACTCCGTTCAAACGTGGGATGATTTAGAATGGAAATTCCATGATTACTTTTACACAGGTGAGACAGAACTTAGGCTTTCACACTTGACATCGGTTAGGCAGACATCAAACGAGAACGCCTCTGAGTACATCAAGCGTTTTAGGGATACTAGAAACCGATGTTTCAGCCTTAATATTTCAGAAAGGGACTTGGTAGAACTAGCTTTTAATGGGTTGCATTCCGAAATTAAAGAAAGATTAGACAACCAGAACTTTTTAGAAGTTAGCCAAGTTTTAAAGCAGGCAATAGTCCAAGTTGGTCGAACCAAAGATAAAAAGTTTATTAAAATGTTTAACAAGCCTAGGGCTGAAATCCACATCATGGAACACTCTGTCAGGGAGGAGTCAGAACAAGAGGATTCGACCGACATGTACACGGCCGAATGGGTTTGGAACGCTAAGAGCAAACCCATCAATTGCTCCAAATTACGTTTGTCTCCCACGAAGAATCGGCCTAGTGAGGTCAAGTACTCATTCGATATAACTAAGTGTGATAAAATATTTGATTTTCTCTTAAAGAACCAGCTTCTCAAGTTGCCTAAAGGTCATGTCATTCCATCTGCCAATGAGTTGAAGAAGCATCAGTACTATAAGTGGCATGATTTGCATTGACATAATACTAACGACTGCAATGTTTTTCGACGGAAGGTCCAATCAGCAATAGAAGAAGGACGATTGAAGATAGATCATAATCCAAAGATGAAGCTGGACAAAGATACTTTTCCCGTCAATGCCGTCGACCTCGGCGAGAAGAAGTATTGATTCGGCCAGAGCAGGCTGAGACGACTAAGGGGAAGGATGTAATTGTTGGAGAGACATGCACTTGCACGCTCATACCAAAGAACCCCGAGGTAGGAGTATGGAAACAGAACATTAACACCCCTTCGGCTAAGGCTCACAAGAGGCCAAAGGTAACGTACAATATACTGTTGAATAAGCATCAAAGAAAAGCCATAGAAGCAGGTCCCCGCGCTAAAAAACTAAGACAACCGAAAGGCCCAATACTTTCGGAGGGTGGCTTCAGACTGAAGCGGTCGAACCCTCTGCACTGTGGCTTCGGGCCACAGTGGCCTGACACTCCGCACGGTTGCTTTGAGCCTCAATGGGCGAACCCCCTATAAAGTAACTTCGGCCCCCAATGGCCAAAACCCGCACCGCTTTGGACGAGTTCTCCGACAGGAGGCTTCGGCCCGCACTGGCCAAACGTGCCTCTGGCTTAGCAGGACCCCTCACTGATATGGTATGAGAAACCGTCGACTCTGCCAAACCCCCCTCCAGGTAACAGGTTTGGCTCATAGCGGGCAAAGCCACTGGAGCCACCAATGCCTCCGCCATACAGCTGGGCAGGAACTCCGTGGGCTCCGTACATATCCCAGACGGAGTACCCTCCACAACTTAACGCTATGCCTTGTTTTCCCTCGGAGTATTATGGATGGAAGGGAGAAAAAGACGCAGCGAAGGGAGGCACCATCCACAGGATGTCCGTGGTACCTCCAAATCAGACCGTGCAAGGCGAAGTCGAAGAGTACAGGTGCGAGGAGGCCGAGGAAAGGGAGTCTGAAGCTATCACAATAAGATTAGGGTCTCAGGAAGTCCTAATCCCGAAGGCTTTATCGCCGAAGTCTGATAGAGGTGAGTCCCATGCTTCAGCCGGAGCCCAAGGCCGAACAAGGCCGATCTGACTGCCGGGGTTCGCAGCGAAGGCCCCTCCGAATATAGAGTGCACGAGGCCGAATAGGGGACAATACCACTTCGGCCAGAGTTGACAGGAACCACGCAGTAGCACCTGGCACCAAGCCACAACCATCTTGGGCACCTCCAGGCATGTCCAAATCACAAAAGAGACATCTGCAATGACTACGGGCACATGAGATGCGCGAGAAGAAAGCCGAGGATGAGCGCGACGCTATCTTTGAAGAAATCTGCCCTCGGCCGACCACAAAATAGGTATGGAGGATAAATCTGTTTGAGATGACAAACCCGACTCCTAGTCCGAGCGACGACGATAATGACATGCTCGACGACGACTACTCGCCAGTCTCCGAGGGGCCCGTACCCCAAGCGATAGACATCAATGTCATCACGCTGCCCGCCGAGTTCTCCCTACTATAGGACGAGGCCGAGATCGCTCAATTGAACCTCGGCCCGCGCAATGCCATTTTTGAGAAGCCCGAGGACTCAACACGCCATCTAAAGCATCTCTACGTTAGAGGTCACATTGACGGAAAGTTGATTTCCCGGATGCTCGTCGACGGTGGTGCCACTATTAACTTAATGCCTTACTCGTTATTGAAGAAACTTGGCAGGGACGAGGATGATCTGAAGAAGACTAACTTGATTATAAACGGCTTCAATGGTGAGAGCTCTGATGCCAATTGCGTGCTCTCCATGGAGTTGACGGTGGGCAACAAGACATTGCCAACAACATTTTTCATCGTCGATGTACAAGGTAACTACAGCGTGCTGCTAGGGCGCGACTGGATTCATGCGAATTGCTGCATTCCTTCTACCCTACACCAGTGCCTGATTCAGTGGGACAACGATGAAGTAGAGGTCATTCATGCAGATACTTCGGCCCAAGTGACATTGTCCGATGTATCAGTTGACGCCGTTCACAACAAAGTAGAGTGTCTGTCAGGTAGAGATCTTTCGGACTATGATTTTGTTAGCGTGTTCAAAGGGCGTTTTGTACTAGTGTATGTAAAGCCGGCTGGTGTAGCACGGCTGTTTTGGTATTAGTAGTTGTCTTGCAAGTGTAATCTGGATTGGCTAAAGTCTCGTGTAGAGAAGTATCGGTCTAATAAAGACGGTATTGCCGAGGCCATCGAGGACTTTAGCGAAGTAGAGAAATTAGGACAAGGTTTTGCGTCGGTCGATCCATTAGAGGAAGTTGACATAGGTGATGGTAGCATCCTGAGGCCGGCTTTTATAAACCAACATTTACAGCCTAATGAAAAGGCCAAAGTAATAAAGTTACTTCGGTCGGATGTTGATTGTTTCGCATGGGAGTATAGCGAGATGCTGGGACTAAACCGCGAGCTAGTAGAGCATCGGCTACCTATCAAGTTCGGATTTAGGCCTTATAAACAGCCTCCTCATCGCTTTAACTCCGCCATCTATGACCGAGTTAAAGAAGAAGCAGAGTGACTGCTCAAAGCTGAATTTATTAGGCCATGCAGGTACGCGGAATGGGTTGCTAACATTGTTCTTGTAGAAAAGAAAGGAAGCGGCAAGATACATGTATGTATTGATTTCAGAGATCTGAATAGAGCCACTCTGAAGGACGAGTATCCAATGCCGATAGCCGACATGCTAATTAACGATGCTTTAGGACACAAGGTACTGGGTTTTCTTGATGGGAATGCTGGTTATAATAAAATCTTTATGGCCAAAGAGGACGTATACAAGACTGCCTTTCGATCCCCTGGTTTTGTCGGTTTGTTCGAGTTGGTCGTTATGACTTTTGGTTTGAAGAATGTTGGCGCCACATATCAGCGCGCTATGAACTTAATCTTTCATGACTTGCTAGGGGTTATGTTACATGTTTACATTGATGATGTTGTAGTCAAATCGGATGCTATGGGAAACCATTTAGCCGATTTGAAAGTTGTTTTTGATAGGATGCGGTAGTATGGTTTGAAAATGAACCCACTCAAGTGTGCTTTTGGCGTGTCAACGGGTAAGTTCTTAGGTTTCATGATTCACAAGAGAGGCATAGAGATTGATCCTAAGAGGCTTGAGAAGATTAGAAACATTGCAGCGGCGACATGCAAAAACGATGTGCAGAAGTTGCTAGGCAAGATGGATTATTTGCGTCGCTTTATATCCATCTTGTCCGGCAAGATTGATGCCTTTGTCCCCATACTCCGGCTAATGAACAAAGCCAAGTTCACTTGGGGGGCAAGCCAACAAAGTGCCTTTGAGAAAATCAAGGAGTGTTTGTCATCACCGCCCGTTGTGAGAGCACCCAAAGCCGGGATTACATTTCGGCTATACATCGCTGCTAAAGATAGCATGATCGGGGCCGTGCTAACCCAGGAGGTAGAAGGAAAAGAGTACATCATCACATTCCTGAGCCACCGCCTGCTGGACGCTGAAACAAGGTATGCGTTTGTGGATCGTTTGTGTTTATCACTTTACTACACGTGCACCAAATTGTGCCATTATCTTCTCCCTACTACATGTGTCGTCGTTTGCCAAACCGATGTTATAAAACACATGTTACGAAATCCGATTCTAAGTGGAAGAATCAGAAAATGGGCATACACGTTGATTGAATACGATTTGGCCTACGAACCCCTAAGAGCTATGAAAGGCTAGATCGTAGCCAACTTTATAGTTGATCACCACATAGATGTCAGTTGGAGTGACAATGTTGCTCTAATTGAGGTAGTGCCTTGGAAACTTTATTTTGATGGTTCGGCTTATAAGAGTGGCCAATGTATTGGAGTGGTTCTCATATCACCTAATGGAATGCATTTTGAGACCTCGGCCCGTTTAGAATTTCCTTCTACTAATAACCAAGCTGAATACGAGGCTTTACTGCTAGGGCTTGAATTGCTAGAATCTGTAGGTGATAAACATGTCCATGCATATGGTGATTCTTTGTTAGTGGTGCAACAAGTAGCTAAAAATGCTCAATGCTTTAATGGCTTGCTAAATAGTTACTTGGATAAATGTCAAGACATAGTTGCTACTTTTGATGACTTCAAAATCTCTCATGTGTCAAGAGAGGCCAATTCGATTGCAAACGATTTGGCTCAGCAAGCATCTGGTTACAAAGTCAGGAGATGAAAATTTTCTGTATGGGAGAAGCCGATGCTTGGTCTCACTGCCGAAGCTAGTGACTTCGGACAAGCGCACCCTCCGGGTCGGACCCCTCCGGCTGCCAGATGCTACTGCGTGCCGAGGTCCCAAGACCGGAGTACTCTGCCCACCGAGGGTCCTGGCATGCCGGAGACCGTGAGCCAAAGTCCTCCGCACAGTGAGGGCCTCCTGGAGTCCGGACCCTCCATAGTGCTTCGACCCGGCACACTCCGCACGGCTAGTCCGGCCAGACTACGGCAGGAGCTGGAAGGGCTCGGGGGGCACGCCAAAATCAGTAGCTTAGAAACTTTTTTATGAAGTAAGCTAGCAAAATCCTCCGAATCCCATAAGGGCAATTGGATAATTTGAATTGTCCAGTATTTGAGATACCCTAGTAAAAGGGTTGATCGGAAGGTTCGGCGACAAGCGTTCAAATTTGTGTTGATAGACGACACACTGTATCACCGAACCATTGATGGAGTACTGTTAAAGTGTCTAGACCATGAATGATCCTAGGTGGCTATGGGAGAAGTCCATGATGGATTTTGTGGCACTCATCAGTCGGCCTAGAAAATGTGTAGGATGCTCAAAAGAGTAGATTTTTACTAGCCGACTATGACTGAGGATTGTTTTAAGTATTATAGAGGGTGTGAAGCGTGTCAGAAGTTTGGCAATATTCAGTTAGCTCCTGCCTCATTGCTCAACCCTATTGTCAAGCCATGGCCGTTTCGAGGTTGGGGTTTAGACTTCATCGGCCAAATTCACCCTTCTTCCTGAAAAGGACATCGGTTCACGTTGATGGCGACGAATTACTTCACCAAGTGGACCGAGGCCATGCCTCTCAAGAACATGACTCACAACGAGGTACTTGACTTTATCTTAAAGCACATCATACATAGATTTGGCATTCCTCAAACTCTCACTACAGATCAAGGTAGTTCATTTGTTTCTACAGAAGTGAGGGACTTCACCGAATATTATGGTATTAAGTTGATAAACTATTCACCCTACTATGCTCAGGCAAATGGTCAGGCTGAGTCTAGTAATAAAATCGTGATTAAGCTGATTAAGAAGAAAATTGAAGAATTTCCTAAAAGGTGGCATGAAGTGCTTTCTGAGGCGCTATGGGCTTGTAGTATTGCAAAGCACGGTGCTACCAAACTCAGTCCATATGAATTGGTATAAGGACAAGAAGTCGTTCTACCTATAGAAGTAGATCTTGGTCCTTAAGAATGTTAAAGCAAAATGGCTTATCGGTCAATGAGTATGGAACTCTTTTGAAGGATAACCTAGAAGAAGTGACCGATAAGAGACTAAAGGCTTTAGAAGCCATAGAAGTAGACAAGAGGAGAGTAGAGAGTAGCTAAAGCCTACAATAAGAAGGTTAAACCAAAATCGTTTCAAGTAGGAGACTTGGTTTGGAAGACAATTTTACCCTTAGGCACTAAGAGTCCCAAGTTTGGTAAATGGTCACCTAGTTGGGAAGGTCCTTTCAAAATAGCCGAAATCACTCCGAGCAATGCATATGTGTTGGAATCTCTGCAAGTAGAGTGGTTTCGAAGAGCTTTGAATGGTAGATACTTGAAAAGGTATTTCCCAAGCGTGTGGCAAACAACATATAAGGTGTCGAAAGGCCGATATGGATGGTATCGTCTTCAGCTCATTGTGCATTTAGTTCACTTAGTTCACTAAAAGGCAGGGGGCATGTGTTGATAGCAAAAAATGGCATCAATGGCTAAGATTGTCAAAATATCAATTTTGGTAATTTGGGCCGAAAATACACATGTCTTGGGTCAGACCGAAGCCGTATAGGGCCGAAGGTCCATTGGGCTATGTGCTTCGAAAGCTTCCAGCCAGCCCACGGCCTTCGGCTAGGAAGGCTTCGGAGGCCCACGCCGCCAAAGCTTCGGCCCGAGGAGCAGTCTTCGATGGGCCTAGCCGAAGCCCACTTCGGCAGAGATAGAGTTGGATACAATTCTGGCTAAATCTTTATCCCTATCTAGCCAAATTATAGAAGATTAGATCAGAGGCTTAGCCCCTATAAATAGAGAGGGGAAGCCAGTTCAGAAACCCCCCAACACAACCCAAACACAAAGCCCTATCTTTTATCGCATTTACTTTATCTTTACTTTTTTGTACCTCTTCGTGGGTTTGCCTGGAAGCCCTTCGATGACCACATCGGAATAGTGGTAATCCTTATTACTTCGCTTGTGAAGTATCCATTAATCTACGTAATAGATTGCTATCACCTTGTTACTTCGCCTGTGAAGTATCCGCTAATCTGCGTAACAGATTGCTACCTTCGCTACTAGTGCAACACTTAGTAGAATTCGGTCCTCAAGCCAAATTAGTACTTCAAATCTTATCTATTGTAGGTTACCTACGTTTGGAGCTACTTCGTTGGAGGTGTCCGGAGCTGAGAGATCGGTTCCGAAGGTTGCTAGAACAACCTTCGGTGAGACAAATGCTTCTACCGGACGCTTCGCCAGCACACTTCGTCATGACAGGCTTCGCCATGCTCATACTCCGCTCTGGATGAAGTCACGCCCGCAACACTGCGCTCGAGTCATTATTCTATATCTTACTGTGTTGGAGACTTCACGCTGAACCCCACTGTTCAGAGGTGATTGTCGCGTCCAAATCCGTTTGGAGTTCATCTTCGACCAGATCAGTCCGAGCACCGAAGGTACCCTTCGGCGGGACACTTCACACTAGACATCGAAGGTATACTTCAGTGTTCCCCTTCGCACCACACTTCGAAGCAGATAGGCTCCGACGAGTTTGCTGATTTATTCTATTTAATATATTTCTTTCGGCTAATTGGATTATTTTGTGTGATCTGATTGCCTGGCGACTCCACCCCCCTTACCATGGCTAAGGGTAGTAGAAATGCGACGTCGGTGGCGTGTTACTCTTAGGCTTGTCCCTAAGTATCCACACACTTTTGGATCGTCGAACTGACCCAAGTGCGGGGGCACGTTTTCGTGTCAACAACAACATGTGTTTTATAACATCGGTTTGGCAAACAACAACACATGTAGTAGGGAGAAGATAATGGCGTAATTTGGTGCAGGCGTAGTAAAGTGATAAACACAAACGTTCCACCAATGCGTACCTGTCTCGGCGTCCAGCAGGCGGTGGCTCAAGAACGTGATGATGTACTCTTTTCCTTCTACCTCCTGGGTTAGCATGGCCCCGATCACGCTATCTTTAGCAGCGATATACAACCGAACGGAATCCCAGCTTTGGGTGCTCGCACCACGGGTGGTGATGACAAGCACTCCTTGATCTTCTGAAAGGAGCTTTGCTGGCTTGCCCCCAAGATCGATATAAAGCGATGCAAATAATTCATCTTGCCTAGCAACTTATGCATGTCTTTTTTACATGTCGGCACCGTAATGTTTCTAATCTTCTCAAGCCTCTTAGGATGAATCCCTATGCCTCTTTCATGAATCATGAAACCTAATGTTGGGGTAATAAGTTTTCCCTTAAACAGGCACCGAATGATGTCAGCCTCCGACGGCCTTCGGCCCGAAGCCCGACACTGTCAAAGCATGTCCCTATCTGGTGAAGTTATTTCTAAGTCTCAAGGTTCTTTCCGGAGCCCTCTGGAGCGAGTCCTCCGAACCCCTTGCGGAGTTCTCCGGAGCGAAGCCTCCAAGCTCCCTTTGAAGTTTCGGAGCGAAGCCAAGTCTCAGGCTAGTTTCGGAGTTATCCTCCGGGCTAACTTTGGAGTTAAGATCCGAGCTTTGTTCGGAGCTCCCTAGAGCCAGTCTCCAAAACCTCAGCTGATTCGAAGGTAAGTCTCCGAGAACCCAGTTCGGAGTTCAGTTCGGAGTATACTTCGAAGCCCACTTCGGAGCGTCCTTCGAAGCCTTCCTTGTAGCCTCCGCCCGAAGAGCTTCGGCCCCTGCTCCGAACCCAAGAAATATTTTTAGTTCGCTACAATGTAGAAGTCATACTAGGGGCCTTTCTGCCCATACCATGTCGTTTAGATGGTCAAGAAGTGACGTTTATCTTACACGTCTGTAAGCTGTAAAGCATTTTGTACAGTAGACTAGTTTTTTCCCTTTTCGCCCCTATAAGCCTACGACTTATAGATGGCATTTAGGTCTTTTCCTTTGGCCCACGTGCCTATAAAAGCATGGCCAAGCCCTTGTAATAGTTCAGCTGCTCTAGGGGCCATGAGAGCCCCAGAATTCACTAGTCTCTACTGAGGCATACCATGCCAAATCCACCACAAACTGGACGTAGGGCTATTATCCCATAGGGGAGGTCCGAACCAGTATAAATCTTTCTCCTTCCGAGAGAACCCATCGAGGTTCATTTTACACACCATACACACATACAAAACCTGTAATGTAGCTAACACAATTGCTACAACAGTTGGCGGCATCCTTGGGGACTTAGTCCTAAAAGCTAAGTTATCTGCCACTGTCTGCAATTCGAAGTGCGTTTGAGGGGGGAGCTTCGAAGCTTTCTTGCTTCGCGCACCCTCCGGCAAGGGGCTTCGGGTGCAGTTCGAAGGCCTTCTTCGCCTTCCTCCATCCTTCGCGCTTCGGAGCTCACCCTCCAGTAAGGGGCTTCGCTTCGCGTGTCGAAGGCCGTCAAAGCCCTAGGAGCTACGAGGAAAGTTTTCACTCACTTTATGAGGTATGTACACTGCCGAAGCATCCCTTCGATGTACCAATCTGGAATTACTTTAATATAAAATCGAAGCCCTGCTTCGCCTTAAGTCGAAGCCTTGCTTCGCCTTTAAAGCAAATGTTTGCTCCATCTTGTTAAAAGCTGAAGCCTAGCTTTGCATTTTAAATTGAAGCTTTGCTTCCTTTTCTTTCAAAAACTAAAGCTCTACTGTGTCCTTCTCAAGACTCGAAGCCAACAGCCTCGTTCTCTAAAGAACTAAGGTTTCCATCTTTGTATTGTTAAGGACCAAAACATGACTTCGAAGACTTTAAAATCCGGAGCACCCCTCCGAAGGCTACACAGCGCCCCTGGGCCCGTAGCAGTGGGCTTTGAGACTTCCGAGTGATGGCTCGGCAAGTCCAAGATTCTAGGCTCCGGCCTGATGCATCCCAGGGTCATAGGTGACCCAGAGTCAAAAGTGACTCAACCTATCACAGGTACGTGAATCCACACCAAATATCCTTTTCACTACAGGATCAAGCTCAAGAAGCCTTGCTTCACTATCTAAACATGCACCGAGGCCTCGCTTCGTGTGACGTGATCTAATCTAAAAATTAAGCATCTCGAAGTCATGCTTCTCTTAAAATCTAAGTGCATTTCGGAGCCTAGCTACCTCGAGGACCACCCATAATTGGTGATGTTCTTCAGAGTCCTCAAGTACTTCGAGGTCAACATTAGAAGGCTGAGGCTGGGCAGGTATAAAGTAACCCCACATTTATATTAATAAACTGATAAGTTTTTACAAGCCTACAGCTGAGAATTACAAGGAGCCTAAGGATATCTACACCTTCAGAGACGGAGGTGCCGATGTCGAAGGCTGAGCTGGCGAGGCCTGTGCCCTGGCTCAGCGAAGGCGGATGGCCTTCTGGACTTCGAGGACTGCTTCGCAGCCTTGGGCCTTCCAAGGTTCTTGAAGTCGACGCTAGGCTCCGCGGGCGCCTAGCGGAGGCGTCACCATGTGCTGGCCTCCGAAGGCCACTAGAGTCACCAAGGTCGCTGCTTTGAGGTGGTTGCACCCTGAGTTGTGAAGCATTTGCAACACTCCTTGACCCGCCACTCGGCCGGCCATCAAGGCAATGCCCTTCTAGGATTGCTCCGCCGTCATAGCCACCACCTTCAAGAAATCAACGCGGTCTCCAATTGGGTCCTAAAGGCCGAAGTCTGGAGCCCAACACTCGGTCCCTATTTGTTCAAGGACCTCGGTCAAGCTCAGAGTGGCTTCGTCGACGTTAGCAATGACGAAGTCTTGAAGGCAGTGGCCGGCTTGGCGAAGCTTTGAGTTCTCCTCCGCCAACTGATCTCTGGCTTCCTCCGAATCTCGAAGCTCTGCTCGGAGCTTGTCGGTCTCTGAAGCCAAGACTTCCGTTGCCTTCTTGGCCTCAGCCCTCGCCGTCTCCATTGAGGCTTCGGCCCGCCTTCGCTTCTCGGCTTCCACAGAGACTTCGCGTCGGAGGGCGTCCCTCTCCTCCACCATGTGCATCATTCGCCAGTCCGCAGAGGTTGATGCTGCAGCGTTCAGTGCGAAGGCCTGAAGGAATTCAAGAAAATCATAAGTGCTGATTGAAGAGCAAGCACGACTCGAAGGCTGTATAGCACTTCGCTCACCTGGATGAGGGCTTCGTTTGCATTTATGAAGAGGTCCATGGGGCTCGAGCGGCTGAGTTGAGCCACCAAGCCCCCTACCTCTGCAGCCACGCATCCTTCATGAAAATCATGGATGGCCACCTTCGTCACAGCCCCCTTTGCCTGTAGGGGTCAGACTATCTCCTTCACCTCAACCTCCGTCACAGGCTCCAGTGGAGCCGGGCTCCGGTCCACCACCTCGACGTGCTCGTCGTCTCGAGGGTCCCCTTTGTCGCGACCGTTGCCTCCGTCTTCTTCAGACGAGGAGCTGTCAGACTCTGAACTCCTGTTGCTGCTGCCAGAGGCCTCCGCTAGCTTTGGTTCGGTGGACTTCACACCGGCATCGTCGTCTGCAAAAATGTTCAAGTCAATATCCACATATGAAAAGAGAAGTATGTTTAAAGTGTTTACCTTCGTCAGAGATCTCTTCGAAGGTGGAGGGGTCGATGAGTGCACCCCAATCCTTTTGCTGTGAAGCTGGCGCCTCAACCTCTGCGACCGAAGTCATCGTTGTGGCCTTAGCCACCATCTCGGTAGCTGCTGCTAGAGCCCTTGCTGGCTCCACTCCGGTTTCAGGGTTCGTGACCATTTCCTCCTCCGCAGTAGAGGCTTCGGTCGCTGGGACCTCCGACCGAGCCCTCGAAGCTTCGGGTTCGTCATCGTCCACCGTCTTCCTCTTGGAGCCGGTTGCCGAGGGTACAAGGTTGGAGAAGTCTGGCAGAGCCTGGACCCCTTCGACGCCGAGCAGGGTCCACACTCTATTCCAGTGCTCCCAAGTCCACACCAGAGCAAGCCGTTGGGCCTGCTCCTCAGTTGTCGGGGCTCCAACAACACGCTCCGCCGCCATGATGGCCTCCTCCGGAGTCCTCACTTCAAGAGTGGCTTCATCAAGATTCCAAGTCAGAGCAAAGTTATTTGACGAAGTATGAAAGTGGAAAGGCTTCGAAGTCTTACAAAGGCGTTCTTTTGCCACCTCATTTAGGCCCCCTCAGCCCGAAGGTTGAAAGAGGCCATCCGACCAAGAGCGCGCGAGGGGGCTGAGCCGAAGGGTGATAAACTCCTCTGCGAGGTCCATCATGCTCATCTTTGAAGCCAACTTCCGAAGGAGCAGGATCCTCGAGCGAAGGGTGTCGGGGCTTGTCTTCACAACGCCTTCGCGCTGGTAAGAGATGAGCGCGTTGGTACTTCGAAGGGGAGAGTTCGCGCCAACGGAGGCGTAGAACCACTCTTGATCGCACCTCGAGTACCACTTGCTATTGGCAGCCCTCACTGGGAAGGCATCCTGATACTCCCTCTAGAGCTAGAAGTTGGCACTTCCAAAGGCCAAAGCCCTCTTGACGAAGTCTATACCCTCCCACGGCTTCGGCTAGCAGTTGGCGTCGTGGAGGGCTACGAAGACATCGGCGCTCCCTTCACAGCCTTCGGCCCTCATGGCCCATTAAAACACTGCTAGCCTCACCACAACGTTAGGCAACAATTAAGGAAGCTCGAGGTTGTAAGCCTTCAAGACTTCGCTCAACATCCACACGGCTGGCAATCCGAGGCCGGCTTCGAAGAAAGCCTCGAACAGTACCACTTCGTCAGCCCGAGGCCTTGGTATGGCCTCCGACTTCTTCGACACTCGAAGTTGGATCTTCAATGATATCTTCCCCACGCAGGCCCTTCGGATAGACTCCTCCATTGAGATCAAAGCCCTCATCTCCAAGGTTTGCTCAAACTTATCTGATGGCGACTGAAGATCCCTCGGCCCCAACCGCCTCGCTACAGGCTTCGCTGCCGCTGCAGCCGCTGCCTGCGCCTGGGTAGAGCTCGAGCTCGAGCCCAAGGCCAAAGCCTTCGAAGCAGCTTTATTCGGCATTTTTGTGGAGCTTAGGTGCGAAGGGCGCTAAGGCTTGCGAAGTGGGCTCCGTGTGAAGCTAGGGATAAGGAGAAGAGAGCGAAGGATGCAAGGCGTTGAGAAGAAAGCAAATGAGAAGTGTGTCGAAGCCATGTGCGGTAAACCCCTATTTATCGGCGGTAAAAATCCTGATAGTTCCCATACCGAAGCCACTGACAGGTGGGCCTCAAGCGAAGCTGAAACGAACCAGTGCACTGTAATGGTCAATAATATAGCCGTTGCGAAGTCAATTGATCTCCCCGAGGTCGTTCTGATAGCCGAGACAGGCAAGTATTACCTACGCAAGTCGAAGCAGCCTTCGATCCAAGCTCTAAAGGCCTGTCTTCTTTTAAGTTGCAATTTTTACTGTCATTTGTACCAAGGGCGCACGCACCCCTTCGTCTCGAAGGTCTGCAAGCAAGGGGCTACTGTTGGGGGGAATAAGTTTTCCCTTAAATAGGGGCCAAATGATGTCAGCCTCCGACGGCCTTCGACCCGGAGCCCGACACTGTCGAAGCATGTACCTATCTGGTAAAGTTATTTCTAAGTCTCAAGTTTCTTTCAGGAGCCCTCTGGAGCGAGGCCTCCGAACCCCTTACGGAGTCCTCTGGAGCGAAGCCTCCAAGCTCCCTTTGAAGTTTCGGAGCGAAGCCAAGTCTCAGGCTAGTTTTGGAGTTATCCTTCAGGCTAACTTTGGAGTTAACATCCGAGCTTTGTTCGGAGTTAACATCCGAGCTTTGTTCGGAGTTAACCTTCGAGCTCCTTTCGGAGCTCCCTAGAGCCAGCCTCTAGAACCTTAGCCGATTCGAAGCTAAGTCTCCGAGAACCCACTTCAGAGTTCAGTTCGGAGTATACTTTGAAGCCCACATTAGAGTGTCCTTTGAAGCCTTCCTTGCAGCCTCCGCCCGAAGAGCTCCGGCCCCTCCTCCGAAATCAAGAAATATTTGTACTTCGCTATAGTGTAGAAGTCATACCAGGGGCCTTTCTGCCCCTAGTATGTCGTTTAGTTGGTCAAGAAGTGACGTTTATCTGACATGTCTGTAAGCTATAAAGCACTTTGTACAGTAGACTAGCCTTTTTCCCTTTTCGCCCCTATAAGCCTATGACTTATAGATGGCATTTAGGTCTTTTCCTTTGGCCTGCGTGCCTATAAAAGTAGGGCCAAGCCCTTGTAATAGTTCAGCTGCTCGAGGGGCCATGAGAGCCCCGGAATTCACTAGACTCTACTGAGGCATACCATGCCAAATCTACCACAAACTGGACGTAGGGCTATTATCCCTTAGGGGAGGTCCGAACAAGTATAAATCTTTTCTCCTTCTGAGAGAACCCTTCAAGGTTCATTTTACACACCATACACACATAGAAAACCTGTGCTGTAGCTAACACAATTGCTACAACACCTAAGAACTTACCCGCCGACACGCCAAAAGCACACTTGAGTGGGTTCATTTTCAAACCATACTATCGCATCCTATGAAAAGAAACTTCCAAATCGGCTAAATGGTTTCCCATAGCATCCGATTTGAACATCATCAATGTAAACTTCTAACATAACTCCTAGCAAGTCATGAAAGATTAAGTTCATAGCGCGCTGATACGTGGCGCCATCATTCTTCAAACCAAAAGTCATAACGTCCCACTCGAACAAACCGACAAAACCAGGGCATCGAAAGGCAATCTTGTAGACGTCCTCTTCGGCCATAAAGATTTGATTATAACCAGCATTGCCATCAAGAAAACTTAGTACCTTGTGTCCTGAAGCATCATTTATTAGCATGTTGGCTATAGGCATTGGATACTCGTCCTTCGGAGTGGCTCTGTTCAGATCTCTGAAATCAATACATACCTGTATCTTGCTGCTCCCTTTCTTTTCTACTAGCACAATGTTAGCAACCCATTCTACGTACCTGCATGGCCTAATAAATCCAGCTTTGAGCGATGAGGAGGTTGTTTATAAGGCCTAAACCCAGACTTGATAGGTAGCCAATGCTCTACGAGCTCGCGGCTTAGTCCCGGCATCTCTCTATATTCCCATGCAAAACAATCGACAAACGACCGAAGTAACTTTATTACTTCGGCCTTTTCATCAGGCTGTAAATGTTGGTTTACAAAAGTCGGCCTCGGGATGCTACCATCACCTATGTCAACTTCTTCTTAATGATCGGCCGACGCAAAACCTTCTCCTAATTTCTCTACCTTGCTAAAGTCTTCAATGGCCTTGGCAATATCATCTTTATTAGACCGATACTACTCTACCCGAGACTTTAGCCAATCTAGATTACTCTTGCAAGACATGACTACTAATACAAAAACAGTCGTGCTACACCAGCCGTCTTTACAGACACTGGTACAAAATGCCCTCTGGATACGCTAACAAAATCGTAATCCAAAAGATATCTACCTGACAGACACTCTACTTTGTTGTGAACGGCGTCAACTGATACACCGGCCAATGCCACATGGGCCAAAGTATCTGCGGGAATGACCTCTACTTCATCGTCGTCCTACTGAATCAGTCACTGGTGTAGAGTAGAAGGAATGTAGCAATTCGCACGAATCCAGTCGTGCCCAAACAGCACGCTGTAGTTACCTTGTACATCGACGACGAAAAACGATGTTGGCAATGTCTTGTTGCCCGTCGTCAACTCCATGGAGAGCACGCCCTTGGCCTCGGAACTCTCGCCGTTGAAGCCGTTGAGCATCAAGTTAGTCTTCTTCAGATCATCCTCATCCCTGCCAAGTTTCTTCAATAACAAGTAAGGCACTAAGTTAATAGTGGCACCACCGTCAACAAGCATCTGAGAAATCGACTTTCCGTCAATGTGACCTATGACGTAGAGAGGCTTCAAATGGCGAGCCGAATCCTTAGGCTTCTCGAAAATAGCGTTGCGTGGGCCAAGGATCAATTGAGTGACCTCGGCCTCGTCCTACGGCAAGGTGAACATGGCAGGCAGCGCGGCGACATTGATGTCCATCACCTGGGGTGCGGGCCCCTCGGAGGCGCGCGAGTAGTCGTTGTCGAGCATGTCGTCTTCGTCGTCGCTCGAACTAGGAGCCGGGTTTGTCATCTCAACCAGCTTTATCCTCCATACCTATTTTGTGGTCGGTAGTCATTGCAGACATCTCTTTTGTGATTTGGACATGCCTGGAGGTGCCCAAGATGGTTGTGGCTTGGTGATAGGTGCCACTGCCTGCTTTCTGCCAACTCTAGCCGAAGTGGCACTACTCCATTCGGCTTCATGCACTCTGAGTTCAGAGGGACCTTCGCTGTGGACCACGGCAATCAGACTGGCCTTGTCTAGCCGATTGAACTAGGCTTCAGCGCGGGCTCCGGCCGAAGCATGGGGCTTACCTCGTCAGACTTCGGTGATAAGGCCTTCAGAATTGGGTCTTCCTGGGACCCTACTCTGACCGTGATTGCTTCGGACTTCCTGTCTTCGGCCTCCACATGCTTGTACTCCTTGACATTGCCCTGCATGGTCCGATTCGGAGGTACCACGGACAGCCTATGGATGATGCCCCACTTCGCTGCGTCTGCTTGCAACTGCCATTCATAATACTCCGAAGGAAAACAAGGCATAGCATTAAGTTGCGGAGGGTACTCTGGCTGTGACACGTACGGAGCCCACGGAGTTTCTGCCAGTTGTACGGTGGAGGTATCGGTGGCTCCACTGGCCTCGCCCACTGTGAGTCGAACCCGTTACCCGGAGAGGGGTTCGGCAGAGTTGATTGTGTCTCAGACCATATAAGTGAGGGGTCCTGCTAGGCCGAAGGTACATTCGGCAAGTGCGGGCTGAAGCCTCCTGTCGGAGGGTTCGTCCAAAGAGGTGCGGAGTTCGGCCATTGGGGGTCGAAGTTACTGTATGGGGGGTTTGGCCATTGAGGCCCGAAGCCACCATGCGGGGTGTTCGGCCACTGTGGCCCAAAGTCCCTGTGCGGGGTGTCCGGCCATTGTGGCTCGGAGCCATCACGAGGAGGGCTAGGCCATTATGGTCTGAAGTCGTCCTCCGAACACCTGGGGCCCTTCGGCTGACCTAACTTTTTAGCGCGGGGACTTGCTTCCTTGGCTTTTCTCTGATGCTTGTTCAACAACATCTTGTACGTTACCTTCGGCCTCTTGTGAGCCTTAGCCGAAGGGATGTTAATGTTCTGCTTCCACACTCCTACCTCGGGGTTCTTTGGTATGAGCGTGCGAGTGCACGGCTCTCCAACAATTACATCCTTCCCTTTAGTCGACTCGGCCTGTTCTGGCCGAATCAATACCTTCTTCTCGCTGAGGTTGATGGCGTTGACAGGAAAAGGATCCTTGTCTAGCTTCATCTTTGGATCATGGTCTATCTTCAATCGTCCTTCTTCTATGGCCAATTGGACCTCTCGACGAAAAACATTGTAGTCGTTAGTATTATGTGAATGTGAACCATGCCACTTACAGTATGGATGCTTCTTCAACTCATCGGAAGAGGGAATGACTTGACCTTTAGGCAACCTGAGAAGCTGGTTCTTCAAGAGAAAATCGAATATTTTATCACAATTAGTTATGTCAAATGAGTACTTGACCTCACTAGGCTAATTCTTTGTGGGAGACAGCCATAATTCGGAGCAAGTGATAAGTTTGCTCTTAGTGTTCCAAACCCCTTCGGCCGCATACATGTCGGTCGAATCCTCCTCTTCTGATTCCTCCCCGTCGGAGCGTTCCATGATGTGGATTTCAGCCTAGGTTTGTTAAATGTTTTAATAAACTTTTTATCTTTGGTTCGGTCTTCTTTGACCAGAGCCTGATGTAAAACTTGGCTAACTTCTAAAAAGTTCTGGTTGTCTAATCTTTCTTTAATCTAGGGACGCAACCCATTAAAGGCTAGTTCCACCAGGTCCCTTTTTGAAATGTTAAGGCTAAAACATCGGTTTCTAGTATCCCTAAAATGCTTGATGTACTCATAGGCGTTCTCGTTAGATTTCTGCCTAACCGATGTTAAGTGTGAAAGCCTAAGTTCCGTCTCACCTGTGTAAAAGTAATCATGTAATTTCCATTCTAAATCATCCCATGTCTGAATGGAGTTCAACGGTAGCGCCGAAAACCAAGTGAAAGCGCTGCCGGATAGCGAGAAAGAAAATAGTCTAACTTTTAGAGCGTCTATCCCGCTAGCTTCTCCACACTGTGCTAAAAATTGGCTAACGTGCCCTAGTGTGGTTTTGCTACCCTCACCATCGAATTTAGTGAATTCAGGGATTCTATAGCCACGGAGGTAGGGTATTGTATTGAGATGGTCGGGATATGGCTTACGGTAAACCCTAACCCGACCCTTAGGCACGAAGCCAGCACACTCCCTGAATAGTGCATGGATCCGCTCCTCTAGGTCATCTTGCCCTGCTGCCTGCGCTCGTCTCTCGTGCGGGGGCGCAACACACGGTGGGATATCGGCGTGTCGGCCATAGGCTTCTTCCCTACGCGCTACCTGTATGACGTGCTCGCGCCCGGGTGCCTGTGCATGTGGCGCAGGCACCGCGGATACCGGCGCAGGTGGTGGTGCATGGTACGTAGTGCTAGTTTGGCCATAAGCATAATGATTAGTCTTAGCCATATGTGTTGGGGCCGGATACGTAATGGTCGTGCCAGTGTTACCGTCAGTTTTGATGTACACATGATTTACCGGAGGTGCACTAGCAATAGGGACTGGGGTTACGGCCGCAGTAAAGCCGAACCTTCTAAGAGTTGCCTCTACATGGGAGCTAACTGCCAAATCTAAACGGTTGGCTAGCGAAGCACTAATGGCCTGATCCACTGATGCGACTATTTTTTGCTCGATCTCTAAAGAAGACAGACGAGGCGATACGGGTGTAACCTGCTCCCGAGCGAGGTCGGGGGCGATGATGTCTTGGAGCGCCTTCAACTTTGCCTCGATCTCAGCTTGGTCTTCTGCGGGGATATCTTCAAGAGTAGGTGTTAGGATGTTGCGGTTGTCGATATCCGTGCCCCATATGGTGTCCATCGGCGGTGTTGATGTAGTAGTCGTTGTAGATGTACCGGTGGCCGATGTAGACGTACATGTCATGTTAGTGTAGCTTTCCCCAGCGGAGTCGCCAAGAAGTGTGTTGACACGAAAACGTGCCCCGCACTTGGGTCAGTTCGACGATCCAAAAGTGTGCGGATACTTAGGGACAAGCCTAAGCGTAACACAACACCTACGTCACATTACGACTACCCTTAGCGATGGTAAGGGGGTGGAGTCGCTAGACAATCATATCACACAAAATAATACAATTAGCCGAAAGAAATATATTAAACAGAATAAATCAGCAAACTTGTCGGAGCCTGTCTGCTTCGAAGTATGGTGCGAAGGGGTCACCGAAGTATACCTTTGGCATCTAGTGTGAAGTGTCCCACCGAAGGGTACCTTCAGTGTTCTGACTGATCTAGTCGAAGATGAACTCCGAACGGATCTAGACGCGACAGTCACATCTGAATAGCGGGGTTCAGCGTGAAATCTCCGATACGGCAAGATACAGAGTAAAGACCTGAGCGCAACGCATGAGCATAACTTTGTCCGGAGTGGAGTGCGAGCATGGTGAAGCCTGTCGTGACGAAGTGTGCTGGCGAAGCGTGTTGTCGAAGCAGCAGTCTCGCCAAAGGGTGTTCTAGCAACCTCCGAAACCTATCTCTCAGCTCCGGACACCTCTAGCGAAGTAGCTCCGAACGTGGAAACCTGCAACAGAGAAGATACGAAGTACTAATTCGGCCTGAGGACCTAATTCTGCTAAGTGTTGCACTAGTGGCGAATGTAGCAATCTGTTACGTAGATTAGCAGATACTTCACAGACCAAGTAACAAGGGGACAACAATCTATATATTATGCAGATTAGCAGATACTTCACAGGCGATGTAACAAGGCGATAGCAATCTATTATGTAGATTAACGGATACTTCACAAGTGAAGTAACAAGGATTACCACTGTTCCGAAGTGGCCGTCGGAGGGCTTCCAGGAAAACCCACGATGAGGTACAAAAAAGTAAAGATAAAGTAAATGCGATCAAAGTTGCAGAACTGGCTTCGCCTCTCTATTTATAGGGGCTAAACCTCTAATCTAATCTGCTATAATTCGGCTGGATAGAGATAAAAACTTAGCCAGAATCATGCCCAACTCTATTTCTGCTGAAGTAGGCCTTCGGCCAAGCCCGTCGAAGCTTGCTCCTCGGGCCGAAGCTTCAGCTACGTGGGCCTCCAAAGGCTTCATGGCCGAAGGCCGTGGGCTGGCCAGAAGCTTTTCGAGCCCATAGCCCAATGGTCATTCGGCCTTGTAGGACTTCGGCCTGACTCGGGACATGTGTATTTTTGACCCAAATTGCCAAAATTGCTATTTTGACTATCTCAGCCATTGATGCCATTTTTTGTTGTCAACAAAGGAATTCAGTGAATAGTTGTTGTATGTTAATCATTGCAGGAATTTAAAAGGCAAAGGCTTCGAGGTATACCTTCGTCCATGCCTTGGGGGAGAATTGTGGGGTCCTCTAGAACTTCATACATTTGGAGATATTCTTCGAGGTCATCCCCCAAAGTTTGCTCCGGTGCAGTTGCTGCAGATGTCCCAATCTCCGGCACTATTACTCCGGCCATGGGTGAGTTAGGAATTGCTAACCCAAGTTCTGAGTTGGCTGCGATAGGCTCGGAGGAGTGTGCTACATCAGCTATCGCTGCTTCCCGAAGGGTGTCTCCGGCTACAGCTGGGGACTCTTCCTCGCTACCTTGCAAAGATAGTCTTCAAGGGCCTTCCCCATCTAGACATTGGAGTCTTTTTCTTCTGAGCCCTCCGAAGAGGAGCTCTGAATGTCGAGAGAGGAAGGCGAAGACACTGGAGATGCTCGGGCAGGAAGCTTCGTTGTCTTCTTCCCCTTCTTGACAGGGGTCTTGGCGTCCTTTTTTTAGGGCTCGGTGGTGGTTTTCCTCTTCCGAGGAGCCACTCGAGTTGAGTCGAAGTTTGGTAAAGGAGGAGACTCCATCCCAAGAGCACTCCACACCCTGTTGAAGCGCTTCCAGCATCCTACCAGCTCCACCCTTCGCTACTTCTCCACCACCGTAGGGGCACTGAGCACTCATTCGGTGGCTCTTGCGATCTGCTCCGGAGCTAGCGCCAAAGGAGCCGCTGAAAAGAGGTAGCATTCCATTAAGTATGTTATCTATTTTCTAATGTGTTAATGTAGAAAATGTGAAGACTTACCTAGTCTTCGAAGCTCCCCCTCCGAAGCATTTTGAAATGCAATCGTCCAATCAGCTCTGAGAGGTGGGATCCGGAGGGCGATGAATTCCTCTGCCAGATCCCGTATACTCATACGACTTGCTATTGAAGAAAGTAACGCAAGCCACATTGAAAGAAAGCTTGGGTTCGGAGTAACCTCGGCCTCCTTCCGGTACCAGATTTCTTGAAGGGGCCCTGTGAGGCTGGAGTCCTCTCCGACTTCGGTGTAGAACCATCGGAGGATCTAGTTGGTGTACCACCGATCATTGATGGCCTTCACCAGGAAATGTTGCGTGTACTCCTTTTGAAGCTGGAGGTTAATGTTGGGGGAAAATATTCCATCTTCAAGATTATCGTAGCAACAAGATAAAGACTGGTGATTAAGATGAAGATGTCCAATATATTATTTCGGAGATGCATCCAGTCAAGTTCGAAGTATGAAAACGGACTCTGGTTCGGAGTATATCTTCGAACGTGGACTCTTCCGAGAGCTTTTTTGCCAGCTAAGATGGAAGACTTATCTTCTTTCTCATTAGAATAGTCTTTTACCATTTTAGCCATATTAAGGGTACCAAATAGTTTCCACTATTTCGGTTGTAATAGAGGGGTAAAAAGGTCTTTTCCTTAATGTTTGGGCCTATAAATACCCCCCGTTTTACCCTGTAATGAGGACCGAATACAAGTTATTCAATACACACTTTCGAACTATTCTAAGTTATTATCCTTTCGGAGGCTTGGAATAGTTTCCTTCGCAAACACTTCGTTTGTTAGTATCTAATCTTCAGAAACCTGTTAGCGTAATCTTTTACGCCAACAGTTAACACTTCCGAACACCGTCAACACCTTGGTGTCACTAGGTCCATCTTGTGGCTTCAGCTGGCAGGAGGCTTCATGAGTGGCGGCGAAGACCTCCGATCTCCCTTCGCATCCTTCTGCCCAAAGAGCCCATTCGAAGATGGCCAGTCTTGCTATGGCATTGGGGGACAACTACGGCAAGGTAATGTGGAACATTTCCAGTACCTCTACCAGGAAGTTGATCCCAGGAAGTCCCAGTCCAGCTTCGAAGAAAGCCTCGAAAACCACCACTACTTCGCTCTGTGGCCTCGGGGTCGACTATGTTCTAGGGACTCGAGTCCTGATGCCAAGGCCCAGCTTCCTGTTCACCACTTCCTCAATGGAGTCCGTAGTACTCGCCGATTTCCCAAGGATGAAGCTCTGCGGCAATGGGTCTTGGATGGTGAGCAGAGTTCCCGAGGGTTCTTTGGCCAAGAACTCCCCGGAGCCCTCACCATGGTCGCCGCTGCCGACGCCGCCCATGCTTGCCTCTGCGCTAGAGTTCCTGCTATAGCCGGAACCGTTGTGCTGGTCCTCGCCATCGGTTGGTTGCTTAGAAGATTGGGGAAAATTAGGAGGTTGAAGAAAGGATTTTTAGAAGCAAAGCTTTGTAAAAAATTCCGATGGGATTTGGCTCCCCCTTTTATAGCCTTTCCGCTAGTTACTGCATTTCGAACATGCGTTCATATTGCAGGCTCAGCTTTTGTCGCTCACAGGTGGGACCAGGAAGTAAAAAGGTGTGAACCCATGGTAAAGTTTTGACCATTACTTTTTTCGGTAGCCTAACGGCTACTTGACGGGTAACGACTCAAAATTAACGGCTCTCACGATGCTTCGCCTCTACAACGGTTCATTTCTCTACGAAGCGTTCACACAGGAGTCGTAGTTCGAAGCTTTCGTCGGATGTACTTCCCTGAATAAGAAAATATTTCTTGCATATACTGCTCTCCTGCTATACATGTCAAATTGGAGAAGCGTATTCTAGGGGCTACTGTTGGGGGGAAATACTTCATCCCTAGGGCCATTAAGATTAAAAGGCAAAGAAAATTTATGCAGTTCCGAGCCGAAGGGTCCTCCGAACCTCAATTCGGAGGTACCCTCCGAAGACATCGTTTCTACAGTGGGAAACAACAAGACTTACGGGATGTATAACTTATCTATCTTCTTCGAATACATTTTACTATTTTAGCCCTATTCGGGGTACCGAATAGTTTCCACTATGAAGGTTGTAATTGAGGGGTAAAAAGTTATTTTCCTTAGGGTTTTTACCTATAAATACCCCCCTTCTCACCCTGTAATAGGCATCAAATACTCAGATATTCAATACACAACTTCGAACTACTTCAAGCTATTATCCTATTCAGAGGCTTGAGATAGTTCACTTCACAAACTCATTGTTTGCTAGTTCTTAATCTTAGAGAACCTGTTAGTGTAATCTTTTACACCCACAATGAGGATGAAGTATTTTCCCCCAACAGTATCCCCTCGAATACGCTTCTCTGAATAGCCTATACAGCAAGGAGAGCAGTATATGCAAGAAATATTTTCATGCTTAGGGACTTAGAAAAAATTCAAGGTATTATAATTGTTCGAAGCATCCTCAATATCAAAGGTGTATCGAATCTAAGCTTTGAGCTGGAACCTCCGTATGATGGCTTCGAAAGAAAGTGAACCGTTACAATTGTAGTGCATCACAAAGAGCCATTATTTTTGTGTCGCTACTCCTCAAATAGACGTTAGACCTTTCGAGAAAGGAACATACGCAAGGATTTACAGCGGGTTCACACTATTTCACCTTCTCGCCCCACCTGTCAGTGATGAGGGTTGGATCTGCAAGTATGAAAACATAAATGAATCGTCCTGAATGAGAACGAATCAGTTATAAAAGAAGAAAGTGACCGGCAGTAGAAAGTTTTTACAAAGCTTCGGTGCTTGAACCTTTCCACAATTCCATCTTCAACCTTCCTCCCTAATACTCTCGAGCATTCCTCCAATGGCGAGAACCAGCGCGAAAGTGCTGACGACGGTGGGGACCTTGGCTTAGAGGCATGCCTGGGCTGCATCTACAGCGGCGATGATGTCTGGAGCCTCGGGGGTTCTTCGCCCAAGAACCCACGGGAACTCTGTCCACCGTGTAAGAATCCACTGAAGCAAGCATTCATTATCGGGCCATCAACTTTCTCGACAGAATCCATCGAGGAAGAGGTGAGCGGGAAGTTGGGTCCGAGAATGAGAACTCGAGTTCCCGGAGAAGAAGTGACCCTAGTGCCAAGGAGTGGAGATGTCGTCGTCTTCGAAGCTTTCTTTGAAGCAGGACTAGGCATTCCTTCAATAGATTTCTTGATAGAAGTGCAGGAGATGTTCCATGTCACTCTGCCACAGCTGTCTCTAAACACCATAGCCAGGTTAGCTATCTTCGAGTGGGCCCTCTGAGCTAAAGGATGTTAGGGGAGGTTTGAAGTATTCGTGGCCACCCATAAAGCTTCGTCCCAACTGAAGCCGCAAGATGGGCCTGGGGACTCCAAGTGGTTAGTGGCCTTCGGAAGCGTCAACTTTCATCTCAAGAAAGGACACCTGAAGAATTTCCTGGTGAAGGCGATCAACCACCGGTGGTATTCTGATTGGATACTTCAGTGGTTTTATGCCGAGGTCGGAGAAGACACCCAGGCTTGCTGGTCCCCTGCAAGAAATATTGTACCGAAAGGAGGCAGAAGTGACTCTGGACCCAAGCCTTCTTTCAACACGGCTTGGGTTATTGTCTTTAGTTGCCAAGCGCATGAGTATGCAGGACTTGGCCAAAGAGTTCATCGCCCTCCATATACCTCCTCTTGGGGCCGACTGGCCTATTGTATTTCAGAGCGCTTCGGAGGGGGAGCTTCGAACCCTACGTAAAACCTCCGTACCTACTGCATTGAGATTAGTCATAGAGAATAACTGTAGTATTCTTAATAGATTGTTACCTTATTTTAGCGGCTCCATTGGCATTAGCTCCGGAGCACATAGCTCAGGCTACAGAACGGGTGCTCGGAGCCCCTAATGCTGTGGAGAAGCAATGGAGAATCGAGCTAGTTGGGAGTTGGGAACGCTCCAACCGAGTGTGGAGTACGCTCGAGATGGAGGCTCCTCAGCCTAGCTTCGACTCAGCAGGACAAGTCTCTCGGAAGAGGAAGGCTGCCGCTGGGACCTCCAAGGTTGTCAGGACTCTAGTGAAGTAGGCGGCGTGTAAGGCCAAGCTCCCTTTGCCTTCATCTTCTCTGTCTTCGCTTGACATTCGGAGCTCTTCTTCAGAGGAGTCTAAAGTGGAGGAGACTTCGAAGGTTCGCATGGGAAAGGATCTTGAAGATCTCTTATTGAAAGGTGACGAGGAGGATTCTTGGGTTGCGATGGTGGATCCCCCTAGGGTAGGAGTTGAAGTAACTCTAACTGCTGAAGAGGTGGCGGCCATCCACCCCGAACCTACGATGGTCCAATGAACGGAGCTAAAAAAATCCCAGCTCCCTGAGGATCGGAGTGGTAGCAACAGAGGCCAGGGCTTCAACGTCTGCTACTCCAATGCAAACCTCAAGGGAGGAACTCGAAGAATACCTCTCAATGTATGAATTTCTAGGGGACCCCGAAATCCTCCCTCAGAATCAAGATGAAGGTAGGCCTTCAATCTTTATTCTTTGATGTTCCTGAAATACCTTGTGTTTTGTAGATGCTTCAAGGAGCAGCATGGCTCCAACCAAAGATGGAGCTTCGGCTCCAACTGGAGATAAGGCTCTGTTCGTAGTGGTAGCTCCGATGACTGGAGTTACTTCGGACGAGGCGGCTCCGTCCGGGGAGCCACTCTCGAAGGGTGATCTACTCCAACCGAAGTCGGGGCTCTTCCGGTTTTTGTGCTGGGGAGAGGTAAGGGCAAGACTTGTCTTCGGCCTCTTCCTTCTTTGACAACAACGTCGTCGATGAACGACCCTTCAGTAGGCGCTTAGGAAGAAGACCCTGCTGAAGATGACAAAAGAGCCCTGTCCTGGCTCCCACTACTGGCTCTGTTCTTGGAGTAGCGGACAGGGCTCCGAACCCTTCTAGAACCTTGGGCTAAAAAGAGCCAAGAGGTTGGGAGCTCCGAGCTATTCTCCATTTTGAGCGAGGCCAGCGGACCGGAGCTCAACCTGGCCCTCGAAAGGGCTACCCTCCAGGTATGCAACAAGCATAAGGTATATTTACCTTATTGAAATTGCATCGTACTTACTTTTCTTTTTTGCAGCAATTTGTCCTTGCTAGAGTGACAACGACTTCCAATGAGCTCAAAACTAATCGGCTCAAAAGGAAGGTTACGATGCTTCAAAGGGCCCTGAAGGGCTCCGAAGATAAATCTCTGCGACTAGAGGAAGAACTCCTCGAGGAGCGGAGGGCCAAAGCTAAGGCAGAAGAAGCGCTCCGAACGGAGCAGCAGACCTGTGCCCAACTTGCCTCTTCGATAGAAGAAATCCATGCGGAGCACACGGTGTTGAGGGCTGAAATTGAAAAACTTCAGTCAGCGGAGGCGACTTCCGGGGCTGAACTCATAGAGCTCCGAGGGTCGCTTAACCAAGCGTTGGTTCAGAAGAATTACTTAATGTCGAAAACAGGTGAAATCTCTTCCCTTTCCACCGAATTGACAAAGGCCGAGAAAAGGCACATCTTGGCGGCTGATCAAACCATGGACACCCTGAGGGGTTCTAGACTATTTTGGCACGGTGTGCCCATCTTCCTCAGCTGCAGCGGATGAGCCTCTCGACCGAAAGCTTAAGATGATCCAAGCGGTGAACAAGATGATGAAAGGCTCCAGGACCCGCTATGGAGAGATCTCCGGGCAAGTAGCCGGGATCGGAGTCCTTCGACATCTCGAAGCCGTCGGGGTCTTTATTGCTCCAGTGAAAGGTTCGATGCCGTCAAGCATCTCCGACGAAGGGTTACTGCGATCATCATTGGACGTGGCTTCGGCTTGGGAAGCCTTCCGAGCGACATAGAAAGCAGACAACGAAGCCATGGCCAAGGCTTGGATCGACGAAACCCGTTGGCAGAGGCTAGCTCAGATGAACCCTCCGAATCCAACTCCGCCAACTGCTCCACCCCCCGACCCGAAGGTCTAGCTTTTAGGGTGCTTAATTAGGTACATGAGATCTTGTAATGCTCTTATTTTAATGAATGAAAAGTTTATAAATGAAAAGTCTTTGCATGAATGTTTGTTTTTAGGTTTTGCTACATGCTTTGGATCCTGATCTCGAAGTATTAGAGCTCAATGAAGGGCTTCACCAACAACGGGCTACCCTCGAAAGCTTGAGGCCTTACAGGCGCTCGCGATTTTCGGTTCCTCGAGGAGAGCAAGGGGAAATAGCACCTGATGTTGTAACAAAGTTCTTTCTTTTATTAAAGAAGAGGATAAGGTAGTAGTATCTTCCTCTTCATAGTATGTAGATTGGTCCGACTCAGAGTACCAAGTCGAAGACCCAATGGAGGCTAGCTCCGAATGACGTCTAACCTGGGCCGAACTTCATGAAGAATAGAAAAAGCTGAGGGCTTCGAAGAAGAGGGGCACTCGGACCAAACGAAAAGTTTTGAGAACTCTAGGCTCCGAAGACCGAACTTGTCCCGGAGGTAGCTCTAGAGGTCTGAGGGGTCTCCATTTTTATTTAGATTTAGATAATAATTTTTCCTAATTACGATGATTGTAATATGATTACCAGATTAATAAAATTGTCTTAGAAGTATCACTTGATTGTGCCTCGCTCCCCTGCCCCTCCTTGTGGGTGGGGGACTATACGCAATGCGATAAGGTCCATCGGACACAATGCTTGGTATAATAAAATTGGTGCTTCGCAAACAGTACTTGGTAATCATGAATTCGACTCTTTCGTAGAGTTCTTCGAACTATACATTCTTATTATGATGTTTACGATCTTAGAGCTTCGAATTTATAAATTTGAGCTCCGAAATTGGTCGCTTAGGACTCTTAATGTGTTTCATTTGACCGGAGCCTTGAAACCTTATTATATGGTCGCCTTCGACTCTTTTATAGATGCTTCGAACCTAGAGGATCGGAAATCTGCTTTTTTAAAGTCCTTAGACTCTTCTACGAATGCTATTAGGCTGAGGCCTGGAATCCATAGGCTTTGGCAACCTATGGCTCTTTTATAGATGCTTCGAACCCGAAGGATCGGAAATATATTGTTTTAAAGTCCTTAGACTCTTCTACAGATGCTATCAGGCTGAGGCCTGGAATCCATAGGCTTTGGCCACCTACGACTCTTTTACATATGCTTCGAACCCGGAGGATCAGAAATCTATTCTTTTAAAGTCCTTAGACTCATCTTCAAATGCTATCAGGCCGAGGCCTGGAATCCGTAGGCTTTGGCCACCTACGGCTCTTTTACGGAATCCCTGAACCGATTGTTCAAAGGTCGTTTGTTGGGTTCTGATGAAAGATGCTTATCTCTGCAAGCATCTTCGTTCCTCTGATGCGTCCACTACGGGTAGGAAATATTTGAAGAGTAAGCATAATTCAAACCTCCATTTTTATTTACTTTAGAAATGTACTTTACAATTGAATACAAGGAGCCCCTAAGCGTAATAATGTTTAATGTGCTCCGCATGCCATGCATGCTTTAACTCTTCCCCTTCTAAATTAGCTAATTTAAAAGATCCGGAGTGCCCTTAGCGTAGGATAATATATGGTCCTTCCCATTTGTTTCCTGACTTCCCCGGAGCAATTACACTTCGCAATACCAATTGAACTGGTTTAAGCTCATTAAATTTTACCTTCGGGTCATACCATGCCTTCGTCTGGTCTTGGTACTTTGTCAAATTGGTGACAGCTCAAAGCCTTGTTTCTTCCGACAAGTCAAGCCAAGTGTTCCTTTCATCATTATATTCGGGCTCCGTTGCGCGAAGGGATCCACCTTTCAGCTCCATTAGAGTCATGGCCTCGTCTCCGAACAACAACCTAAATGGGGTGAAACCTGTGGACATGGCTTGAGTGGTCCGAATGTACCATAAAATCTTAGGAAGCTCTTCGGTCCACAACCCCTTTGCTAGCCCAACAATCCTCCGATTTAAGCCAGACAGAATATTTCCATTGGCCCGCTCGACGGCTCCGTTGGATTGGGAATGACGAACGGCTACAAAGCACAATTTAATGCCTAGTCCTTCGCAGAATTCTCTAAAAGGGTTGGCTTTGAATTGGGTGCCATTGTCGATTGTCAACTCTCTAGGCACTCCGAACCTATAAATAATATTCTGCTAGAAGAATTTCTGCACATTTTTCTAAGTGATAGCAGTTAAGGGTTTAGCTTCGACCCATTTAGAAAAGTATTCAATTGGTACCACCGCAAATTTCAGGCTACCCTTCGCCATTGGAAACAGCCAATGAGATCAATTCCCCATCGTGTCATTGGCCACACCAGAGCTATGACTTGAAGGGGAGTCGGAGGACGATGGCTTCGTCTTCCCATCCATTGGCACCCTTGACAGGTTCGAACCAATGATTCTGCATCTCTTACAATTATTGACGAATAAAGCCCCTAGTGAAGTGTTTTGCCTACTAAAGCCAGATGGGCTAAGTGGCTACCACACAAGCCTTCATGAATTTCCCGAAGTATATCTTGGCCTTCAGGTTCTGTGATTCATCGAAGTAGAGGAGAACAGACTCTGGCTTTATAAAGCACTCCATTGACAAGCTTATAATTTCGGACCCTTGATTGTAGCCTTTGCAATTATGGGCCTGTAGGACCGAAAGTAGCGACCAGAGGGGGGTGAATGGGTGCCTAAAAATTATTTCGAATCAATGGCCTTCTCCCAACACCCAACGCACCTCAACAAACAATAAGCAGAAGCAAAACAGATCAGAGGTATTAAAAATAATCTTGCCTAAAAACGACCGATGTCCTAGACGAAAAGACACCAACACAGTGCTTAAAGGAAGATCAAATAGGTAATCACAAACTAGGCAAGTGAATCATAAAAAGCTAACAATATTCATCAATCACATGCAATCCATCAAACACAAAATAGACATCATCAGTTCACAAGCATTTAAACAAATACATCAAATGCATGTGGTTCACAAAGGAATATTGATAAATGTGCATGAATTAATCTGAGACTAAAATATTTGCATCCATTCAAACAAGCACAGATTAATCAACCGAAATATTATCGATGCACGAAGATCAAGGAAAAACATGAACTACTGTTTCACAAGTTGTCTCATGTTCACACTGTGTCGAACACACAGCATGCGCATCAACTCCCGAGCGCACTGCCGCGTGTGCTGCTGCTCCGGCCTGTCTCAGCAACCCTTCACACAAGCAGAGATAGGAGGAAATTGATCCAGAAAGGAAAAAGCACGAGTCTTCAGCTTCCACGAACACCGTAGCACTACACTAGACCCAAGTGCTATGCGCATGTGCTGCATGGACTGCAACTCCGTCTGGGCGCCATGATCACTTCGCCTATTCCTCCGCCCATAGCCAGAGGCTCTTGCCAGGCGCGCTGCTCTAGGTCCCGGGACTTCACGCCTTGCAGCTGCATTTGCTGGCTCCAGGCGCATGCACCGAGAAGCAGCTGGACGCCACGCCTCTCAGCATGTGGCGCCTCCAACCACGGAATCCCTACCGAACCAGGCCAGTGTGTCGATTGAAAACAAAACATCACTGCCAGCCAAGAACCAACCTCTGAACAAAATGCCACCGAATCAAAACATGCGCCTAGAGATTTCTGTGGCTGTAGCCGGTTTTCTCAAGGGAAAAAAAACTGGTGCCGACAGGGAATAAACAACAAGCGATATGGAGAAAACAGTAGCGGTGCAGGTTTGAGCAAGAGAAAGAACAGAAAAACTTGGGGGAAAATTGAACTCAGATTTGCATTGAATGAGTTAACCCTAACCATAATTATTGGGGCCTTTTATAGGCAGCCCAATAAATGGGAAAAGACAGATTTACCCCTAAGGTTTAAATAGATGCTGAAATAAAAATGGAAAAGACCAAAATGCCCTTAAGATTTTTACAGACCTAGACTGTGGGCCTAAAAGGCAAAATAGTAAAATCCTAAATAAAGATAACTTGTTCTGATGCAGAGCTTTTGTAGCAGCTACGACTTCACTTCAGAACGGTCGGATCCAAGATCAGCGCTCGTCGGTTTTACGCCGAGTACCCGGATTGGGCCGGCCCAATTTTGCGGCTCACTCAGCCCGGCAATCTCTCGCCGCCCGTGTACTTAAGTCAATCCCGGTCAACATACTCCTCAATATCCCCTGATGAGTGCATAATCAACACCCTCAAATGAGTGCATAATCAACACCCTCAAATGATTGCAATATCAGAACTATCAACAAGGATATCCAACGAGTAAGGGAAAAAGAGACTAAGAACTCACCCTGAAACAAATCCTAGAGAAAGCCAAAACTCCCCCTAAACTCTTCTAAAAGATCAAGTAACCCAAAATTTCTCCCCCTTGTTGACAATTAGACTCATCAAGTGAGACTAAATACACTCAAAAGAGACACAGACTCAAACTCTCCCTGAAATGTAACTCCCCCTCAAAATATGCAATGAATGCAACTAGGGTGCAAGTGGAATGTAAAAAGCATGATTCTCATATATGATTGACTGCAATTACAACATCTAGCAAGTATAGCACAAAATACTGTCTAAGACACATGGCGTGATCAGGGCAATAGATGATATCTAAAGAAAGTCATTAGCATGCATTTTTAGATTTTTGCAAGCAAAAGCATCACCACATTTTCTAGTTGATAAGCAAGGTAAAACATGAGATGCAAAGGCTAGCTGATATCTAGCAAGATAAGCATTGTCCAGAACAGAGAGCTTCAGCAAACTTGTTATCTTTTTAATTTTCAGGCTTTTTCTTTTCCATTTTCATTTTAGCCAGGGGTTATTTGCATGTCAACCTTATGCTAATAGACCAAGTCAAGCCTAGGCCAAAATAGGACAATTAGAAGCTTAAGACATTGGTCTTGGCATACATTACACTGTCTTAGTTCATACCAAAGTGTTATGGTAAGCAGTGTAGAACAATGCAATGCGACAAAGCAAACTCACCTGGATCTTTTCAATTCTGCATAAAAGGCATGGAATTTTCATTTTTCTGATTTTTTTAATTTTATAGCAGATTTTCCATATTAAAGCATATAGATGTCCAAGTTTCATATCTGCACTAAGGAACTAGCTACCAGGCATGTAAAAGATAGCAAGAGCATTCAACCTACACATGCTAGTTACTAGAAGCAATGGTGATCATTTTTTAATTTTAAAGCATAAAAGCCATGCATATGACAGATATCAGACATATCATGTGACCTGAAGCAAAGCATGATCATCGACAGGTATTCAAAAGCATATACTAGCTAGAATAAGTAAAGCAGGTCAATCATATAACAGAAGCAAGCTCAAAGTGTGATATGTGAATATGCATGGTATGAACTCGCACGAAAAGACTCAATAAAAGAGTAAAGAAGAAAGAAAACATACTCAAAATATCCTAAAAAGGATACACAACTCCCAAATCCCCTCGCAAACGCTCAAAAGTAGACTGATCTATGGGTTTGGTGTGAATGTCAGCCAACTTATGATGGGTATCAACATGAACAAGGTGAATGAAACCTTTCTCATATTGTTCCCTCAGAAAGTTAAAGCGCACATCGATATGTTTGGTTTTTGAATGAAGACATGGGTTTTTCCCTAAACTAATCGCGCTGGTGCTATCAAAAAACAAAGGTACTCTGGCAGGGAAAAACAACCCAAAATCTCTCAACGTGAAAATCATCCAAACCAACAATGAGCAGCTAGCAGCAGCTACATACTCAGCCTCAGTAGTAGAAAGCACAACTCTAGATTGTTTTCGAGAAGACCAAGAAACATGCGAAGAACCGAGAAACTGGCAAGTACCGAAAGTCGACTTGTGATCCAGTCGGCACCCACCAAAATCACCATAGGAAAAGCCAGATAACTCAAGAGACGATGATACTGAATAGTAAAGACCAAGATCAAGCGCATAGGTAAGGTACCTGAAAATGCGCTTGACAGCCTGCCGATGAGATGCACGTGGTGAATACTAGAAGCGCGTGCACAGTCCCACGTCAAACTGAATGTCTAGTCTCGTCGCTATCATGTACAGCAACGATCCGATCAGCCCTCAATACTCTCTCTCTCGTTGACCTTGACACCACTCTCGTCCTTGTCTAGGCCACCAAATGTACCCATTGGGGTCATCTGATGCTTCAGCTCTCCACCGAAGTCGAACTTCTTCAGCATGTCTCGCGTGTACTTTCTCTAGTGGATGAAGATGCCGTCCTTGGTCTGCTTGATCTGGAGCCCTAGAAAGTACTTGAGCTCACCGATGAGGCTCATCTCAAAATCGCTGTGCATCTGCTCAGAAAACTTGGACACAAGCTCATTAGTAGAACCACAAAAAATACTGTCGTCCACGTAAATCTGAGCAATCAAGAAGTTTGAGCCAACACTAAGAAAGAAAAGAGTCTTGTCCACAGAACCCATCACAAATACACTCCTCAACAAAAACTGCTTTAGATGATCATACCAAGTCCTGGGGGCTTGCTTCAGACCATATAAAGCTTTCTGCAACTTGAAAACATATCGAGGAAACTTAGGCTTCTCAAAACCAGGGGGCTGCCTAACATAGACCTCCTCCTCTATGTACCCATTCAGAAAGGTACTCTTGACATTCATTTGAAAAAGCTTCAAACTTTTACAAGCAGTGAATGCCAAAAGTATGCGAATGGACTCAAGACGGGAAACAAGGGCGAACGTCTCCTCAAAATCAATACCCTCTTTCTGGCAAAAACCCTAGGCAACTAATCGAGCTTTGTTGCGCACCACAACCCCATCTTCACCTTGCTTGTTATTAAACACCCACTTGGTGCCTATGGGGTTGCATCCATGTGGCAGCTCAACTAGTGTCCAAACCTGATTACGAACAAAATTCTCAAGCTCTTCTTGCATGGCATTAATCAAATTTGCATCAGAAAGAGCATGAGAAACATCTCTAGGCTCAAAAGTGGTGAAAAACACATACTCGGCAAAAACAGCGAGTGAGCCAACAGAAGAACGCAAGGATCTCGAAGTGAGATCACCGATGATGAGCTCTGAGGGGTGATCATGCTGAACTGCTCAGGGATCCTAGATGATCAGATGTCACCTCACCAGAGTCAGTAGCTGGCACCTCTAGAACTGAGGGGGATCGATCAAAGTGGAAGAAGTGATCAGAGGTCCACCCTCATCCTCAGTCGAAGTCTCAGAAGGTGTGGGGTCTGCAGGTTGTGCAGAAGGCCCACCCTCATCAACAGCTGGAGTGTCATCATCTTCTTCGAAGATGGACTCTCCAAACTCATCATCTCCAGAAAGCTCAAAAGAAGGAGTCAGCGAAGGCATGACTGATCAAAAGAAACCTCACAAGTATCGACAAGTTGCTGGGAGTCGAGGTTCCAAACACAGAAGCCTCTAGAATGCAAAGCATAACCAAGAAAGACTCCATCCCAGCAACGAGACTCAAACTTGTCCAAATGCCCTCCCTTCTTGAGCACAAAGCACTTGCAGCCAAACGCTCGCAACTGACTCACTTTGGGTTGTCTGCCAAAACGCAACTCATATGATGTCTTACCTAAGTAAGCTCTAAGAAAAATGCGGTTGGATAGATAGCAAGCTGTGTTCATAGCTTCAGCCCAAAAGCGCCTAGGAGTCCTATGCTCATCGAGCATCATCCTGGCCATCTCGACTAGCGTGTGGTTCTTTCGTTCCACAACGCCATTCTATGGGGGAGTGAAAGGAGCAGAAAACTAGTGCGCAAGACCCTAATCACTACAGAAACTGACGAACTGAGTGTTCTTGAACTTAGAGTTGTTGTCAGAGCGAATTGCTCACATCCGACCATTGTTCTCATTCTTCAACTTCAAAACCATGTCATGAACAAACTTGAAAGCCTCATCTTTAGAGTCCAAAAAGAAAACCCACGAGAATCGAGAAAAGTAGTAAACTATCACAAGGGCGTACAACTTCCCACCGACTGAACGTACCTGAGCTGGACCAACAGTATCCATGTGTAACAGCTCTCCCAAGTACGAAGTCATCGCCTGAGTCACAAGTGCATGAGAAGCTGTAGGACCGAGGGTAGCGACCACAGGGGGGTAAATGGGAGCCCAAAAAATTCTTTCGAATCAATGGCCTTCACCCAACACCCAACGCACCTCAATAGATAATAAGTGGAAACAAATAGATCAAAAACAATGAAAATAATCTAGCCTAAAAATTACCGGTGTCCTAATAGAAAAGACACCAACAAAGTGCTTAAAGGCAGATCAGGTTAACTCATAGGTCAAATGATAGTTCTACAAATGATTCACCAAAGACACATATATTCCATCAAGAATGTCCAAAACATCTATAGTACACAGGCAGTACACAAGTGAGAGACAACACAATTTTTAGCACATTTAATCTTGACAAATAATGCAAGAAATAAATGTGCTATGGATTTAATTCATCTATTGCAGAATATTTATCACAGATTAAATAAACAGTTCATAGTGTAGTATGAATAAAAGAGACTGATAGATCTTGAATAAACCTCAGAACATAAAACTAAAAACAAACAGCAAGCATTTAACTAATCCTAGAATATCCTGCTAGAAAACTGCATAGCACGTGGATCGAGAAGTGCAGCCGATTGAAAATAAATTTCTATGTTGATTTGATGGGAACTGTAGCTACAGTAGCAAATGTATTTCTCTCTGACTCTTCTCGCTGCATCCACGTCAATCAAAGAAAAGTACTAAAAGCAGACTCACTTGTGCTGGTCTTCTGTATAGCCACACAAAGCTTCTGCGGTGGCGTGGAGCTGCTTCCTCTGACCTGGCGCAGCAACCGATGAAGGCAGGTTGTGGCTTTCTTCCTCTTCCACTCATCATGTGCCGAACCAGCAGCACGTCTTCATGCGTTCACACGATGCCAAGAGCAGCCAGGCGGCCTGCACGCGCGGAGATGGCTGAAGCTCCTACACGCAAAACCAGGCAGAGATGACCCTACCGCATAGGTAGACCAGAGCGGTGGAAAAACCACAGGTGACCAGAGATCGAATACATCTAGGCGAACAAAAGCAATCACATGAACAGGAAAAATATTGTGCTTGCGAAGAGAGCAGTTTTTGTGGCGGCTATAGAAACTTGGGAAGAAGATAGAAAAATAAAGTGAACTCTGATTAAAATTTGTAGTGAGTTCACCCTAACCCTATGTATTGGGGCCTTTTTATAAGCAGCTCAATAAATGGGAAAAGACAGATTTACCCTAGGGTTTAAACAGACGCTGAAATAAAAAATGGAAAAGACCAAAATGCCCTTAGGATTTTTACAGACTCGACTAACACAGTCTGTGGGCCTAAAAGGCAAAATTGTAAAATCCTAAATAAAGATAACTTGTCATGATGCGGAGCTTTCGTATCAGCTACAACTTCGCCTCAGAATGGTCGGATATAAGATCAGCGGTCGTCAGTTTTGCGCCGAAACCGACAAAGTGTCCACCATCTTCGCACCGGTTACATGGATTGGGCCGGCCCCGATTCCGTAGCTCCCACAACCCGTCAATCGCTCCCAGCCCATGTACCTGAGTCAATCCCGGTCAATAAACCAGTGTATCTCCTGCTGCCCCTAGCCCATGTACTCGGATTGGGCCGGCCCGACTCCGCGACCCCTCTGCCCGGTAGTCACTCGCGGCCTAGACACGACAGGTCTCATCTTCTCTTCTCTCTTTGACTTCTGTTGACAATCACTCATCACATTTGGATCCATGAGGCCCATGATCTTCATCATGGCTCCTTAGAAGCGGCAACCATTTTCCCATGATGACAGGGATGGAAAACTAGATCCTTCTCCATCTTAAGCTTCGGCAATCCTCGGATAAGGTCCATAGAGCTCAATCTGACTAGCAGATCAAAGCTTAAATGACCTAGCCTCCTATGCCACCTCCAGAGCTCAGAAGAGGATCTAGCAATCAAACAGCGAGAATGGCCAAAAGAACTAGAGAAATCAATCTGAAAAACCTTACCAAATGTTAAGATCTGGTAAATCAAAGATCCTCTATAATCAACAACAGAAGACATGCCCTTCCTAAAAAGAACCTCTAAACCATCCTCAAAAAGTTGCGAAACAGAGACCAAATTAAACCTCAAGTTTCCAACCAAAGCAACATTCTTTAAAGAGAAATGCTCAGAGATTTGAATTGAGCCAATACCATGTACCTTCCCTTGACCACTGTTCCCGAAAGTGATGTAGTCCTTAGAGCTCGGGGAAGTGAGGCTAGAGAACCATCTGCGATGTCCCATCATGTGGCGAGAGCATCCTGGATCCATAATCCGCACGTCCTCCAGTCATCGATCTTGCACGATCAATGGTCATAAGTGAGATCAAACGGTCTGACACCAGGTTTAGCAAAGGAGCTAAATGAGTGTCGAGCCATCTGCTCAAAAGAAGGAAAGCAGAAGGAATCATAAGAGTCTAGACCAAACACGGCTCAAAGCGCGGTCCTCTGTTTTGCCTAAAGTCTCAGCCATGAGGTCCAAAGCTGTATCTAGAATGACCTGGAGCACTGCTGGAGCAAAAACCACCCTCTAGAGCACGAGCACGAAAGCCATCTCCTCTACCACCACCTACACGATGCGCCCTAGCCTCTAGCCTCTCTTCGCGTCGAGGGACTCTCTATCTACCACCTTGCTGGTAGAACTGCTCAAGATGCTCGTCTCTCTAACAAAACTCACAGTGATAGGTAGGCTTCTTGAGATGTGGTTGAGGCTTGGGGTTCTTGGGCTTGGTGGTGTTGGGTGTAGACTCTTTGGTGTGAGAGGGTCCAAGTATAGAGTCAAGGGAATTGTGGAGATGCTTGGGCTTTGGGACCCAGACAAGCTGCTTGGGTGGAGCTTTAGGTTGTTCTTGGAACACTCCATCCTTGGGCTGGCAGGCATGGAAAGACTGAGTGGAGTGAGTCTTGGGATATCTCTGCTCTGGAGTTATATTACTCCACTCCACTGCATGACTAATGGCACTCTCAAAGTCAGCCTTGGTGTAGGTGTAACCTACCGCAAACCCATCCTACCTCTTGAACTACTGGATCATCATGTCGAGCTGTGGCTCTCTGGCACTCACCCAAGTCAGGATCTGACGGAGGTAAGAGTTCTCGTTCTGAGCATCAGCTAGCTCCTCTCTCAAGGAAGCTAGAACCTCCACCTGAGACAAGCAGATCTCACATTATCTATCAACTTGAACAGACTTCTCAGCTTTTAGCTTGATCAGTTCCAATCTCAGGGACAAGAATTTCTCACAAACAGTGGGTGGAACTGACAATGTATCATGATCTAGCTTACTCTGCTCCAGCTCAGTTCTAACTCTCGCTAACTCGCCCAACTCCTCATCACTCTTGGCTTTCAGCTCAGCTGAACTAGCTAGATCGGAAGGACAGTCCATATAGGGCACGATGAAAGTGGCATGAGCATCTTTCAGATCTAGCTGAGCGCTCTCAAGCTCAGTGGCCAAAGCATCTCTCTCATCTACCCTCTCTGTGTACCTAGACTTCAGAGTCATCAGGTCACACAACAACAACTCACAGTTAGGGCACTCACTTATACCATCCAAGCAAGGGAAAGAAGATATAATCTTAATCTTGCCATTGGCCATGGCAAGCTCACTCTCAAGCTCATCTATCCTCTTCTTAGCACCTCTAAGCAGTTTCTCCCGATATCTCAACTCCTAACGGTTCTCTTGTAGTAAATCAACGACTTCTTGTTCATAGGAGGATACCTTTCATCATCGTCGTCGTTGGAGTTGTTAGGGGAGCCCTTCTCTTCCTTATCCCCAAGAGCCATTGAGCAGAAGCTCTTGCGGGATCTTCAACTGTGGTGCAAGCGGCTCTTCAGCTTGTCCCCGAAGGCCATGAAGTATAGGCCCGCCGGATCATCCTTGTCCTTCCCCTTCCTGATCATGGTCTCCTCATCACTTGAGCTTGATGAAGAGGAAGAAGAAGACGACCTCTCGGAGTAGCTTCTCTCCATCTCGGCGAAGAAGGCCTTGTCTCGCTTTTTGTTCTCACGCCGGTAGTCCTTTTGTAGGGCCTTTCGAAAGAACCTTGTCTTGGGCTTGCCATTTGTGAAGGTGGAGCTGTCGTGCTTGCTGGAGTCGTAGGAGCCACCACCGGTGCCATTCTTGTGACTGTTTTGCTTGGGGCAGTCGGTGATGAAGTGACCTGGATCACCACACTCAAAGCATCCGGATTTTGTGTCATGTCTTTTGAATATTCGTTTATCATAGACACGACGCAGTCGGTTGTTAAAAAGACACATATCATCATCTCCTAATGAATAAAGCTGGTCCTAAGTGATAGAAATCAGGGAGAACGCAACACAACTCAAATACGAGGAGTCAGCAGAATGTGTCGCAAGAGCCAGGGTTTTTGAGCCAGAACCAGTGGGATTTGATCTCAACTGGATATCAACCTCTGTGGCCTTGAGCTTACTGAAAAGCTCTGCGATAGTCAAGGTACCGTAAGAAGTGCTCTCAATGATAGAGGATACCTTGATCTCCTAGATTTTAGAGTCCAAGGTATGAAGAACCTTGAGCGCCTGCTCATTATCTGAGACCAGTTGAACTCCATCGGCCTTTTTGGCCTGAATCTTGTTGATGATCGATTGAAAACGACCAAACAAAGCTTCAACAAATTCACCTGACTTCTGTGTGAAATTTTCATATTCACGCTGGTAGGTCTGATAGAGCTGAGCCTTGACCTAGGTTGTCCCCTCATGGTGTGCCTGAAGGGTAGCCTAGATCTCTCTAGCAGTTTTGAGATGGCTCACACAATCAAACTCAGTGGGTCCTAGACCAGAAAATAAAATGTTCACAACTTTGTTGTTGTTCTAATGCTAGGAGACTATCTCGGGGAAAGTGCGCTCAGTAACAAGAAGCACAGCAAAAGTTTCGTGAACGCAAACATCCAAAATGTCCGAGATCTGGCTCATGAGATAGGCTCGCATGCGAGTCTTCTAGTAATTGTAGCCAAAAGCTTCAACGGATGGGACCATGAACCATTTGTCGGAGCCTTTTTTCTTGATGAAGACCAAGTTAGCCAACCACTCTGTGTGGGCTACCTCCCTGATGATTCCATCTCTTAACAACTTTTCCACCTCCACCTTAGTGAGGTCTGCTCTCTCAATTGACAATTTGCGGAGCCCCTGGCGAATTGGTCGAGCCTTAGGGTTAACCAGTAAACTATGCTCAATAATGCTCCGGTCAACTCCAGGGATATCTTCGTTTGACCAAGCGAAGATGTCTAAATTTTCTCGAACTACATCTTCAAGTGATGTAGCAATTTCCAAACGCAACCCCTTACCAAACTAAATGGGGTATTCTTTGCCTTCTTTGAGAATTATCCTCGTGACTACATGACCTTCTGGGCTTGGTTTGAGGTAAGGGTTCTTCAGAGGGTCCAGGGACCCTGAAGCATCCTCTGAGTGTTCTTGCACACTGTTTACCTGTCGAGGATCGAGAGGTGGGCCATGGCCATATTCCGCTCTCCGAGCTATGGCCTGGTCTCCTGAAACTGTAAGAACTCCAACGTTCATGAGCATTTTGAGACACAAATAATTATGGTGTCCAACAGCTCCAAATTGGTTCAACATCCCTCGCCCAAAGATTGCGTTATAGGCATACGGGACGTCAAGAACATCGAAGATGACTTCCTCAACTCTGGCCAGGGGCCCCTCACCGAAAGCAACATCAAGGCCTATTTGGCTGAGGGCATCGAGAGGAGGGCCTGTGAAGCCTTGGAGTGGGCGGGCTGCTAGAAGAAAATACCTTTGGCAAATACACATTTGGTCGAAGGCAGGGACAAAGAGTATATCAGCGGAGCTTCTGCCGTCTACTAATATCCTTCGAACTTCCATTCCTGCGATGTCAGCTGAAATGTTAAGGGGGTCAGCGTGGGGGAATTTCACCCCTACAACATCATGGGCAGAAAATGAAATGGGCCCATGGGACCACTTGGGCATTTCTGTAGCTGAGTTCGAAGTCCCTATATGTCCTACTTATCAAACATATTCCTTTCGCTAACGCTTCGACATACTTCCGAGGGTCCCTCCTCTAGAGACGAGTAAGACCACTCGTTTGCCATGATCTTCAGGGTCTTCTTGCTTCGGTGGTGGCATAATGTTGGCCACCGGAAGTTGCCTTGGAGCTTCGGGATTGCCTACGTGCCCGATAGCTTGTATAGGCTCCGACTGTGTTGCTAGAGGAGCTCGATCTTTAGTGCCTCACCCTGAACCTCTCCCCAGATACTCGCCCCAGAGAGCCAATATAGACTTACAATCTTTTGTGGCATGGCTTTGAGGCACTAGCTTTATTACCTTGAGCACGTTGATAGTTGGAAGGCATCTTCGGAATGGAGGGGGCAATATTCAGCACCTCGTAGTGGAAGTGTCTCTTTCCCCTTCTCTGATCATTAGGGTGATTATCGAAGGGGACTTGTGGAGGATTCGGAGTCCCTGGCTCCAGCTTTACTTCTTGGTCTAGGGTTGGTGGGGGTACCACAGTTCTTCGGAGGCATCCTTCTTCTACCTTGGCATATTGCTCGAAGTATGCCATCAATTATGGTACTGAAGACACCGACTTTCGACGAAGTTTGCTGAGGAGGTCAGGATTCAAAACACCTTCACGCGCCGCATCCACCATAGACGATGTGGACAGTCCTTTTATCTGGGACTTGGTGTGGGCGAAGCGCGTGAAGTATTCTCAAAGAGTTTCTCCCGCCTACTGCTTCACTTGAAAAAGGCTTCTAGTAGACATTGGGGCTACAAAAGTCCCGTGGAAATTGCTCACGAATTTCTTTTAAACTACTCCCACGACTTAATTGATCCTGGCTTTAGAGACCATAACCAATGAAGGGCTACCCTTTCTAGCGCGAGGTGGAAACATTTTGCCATCGTATTTCATACCCCTCCGCTTGCTTCTATTGCAAGGGTGTTAGAGCAAGAAAATTCTCCAGGATCAGATCCTTCAGAGTACTTGTGCAGCTTCGAGGCTCGGAACCTGGGATCGAAGTGCACCTTCTGCAAGTCCATATGTGGTGGGGATTCATCGTCGAAGGAGGCGTTCTCAACATCTTCTTGGACTTGAGGGGCTTCAGGATAATCATCGAGGTTGTCATCTTCTTGCACCTTTGAAGTAGGAGGGATGGCTTGAGGGTGAAGCCTGTCCGCAGCCTCCTGCCTCCATCTTTCCACCTCAGCCTGAAGCCGCGCTACCTGAGAAACCACGTCTTCAGGAAGGTCTTCTCTTCCTCCGAAGGGATCCTTCGGGTCTTGAGAACTGACATAATCAGTTCGAAGCACAGACGAAGCTACTTGAGGAACTTCAGCTGCTCGAGGCCTATTGACTACTTCGGGAGTCTGAGGAACGTCTGAAGGTCCTGCACCGGAGATACAAGGGGACCTTCAGAGGGGACCAGTGGCTAAACTACTCTTGGGAGGCATGACTTATGAAGCTAAGCAAGGTCCGAAGACTAGAAGCTTCGGACGATTGAGGAAGGCGAAGAAAGGCCTTCGAACTATATTTTGAAGCCCCTTACCGAAGGTTGCGCGGAATCTTGAGACTCCGAAACTCCCTCCGCAAACGCTCTTCGAAATACAGGCAGTGGCAGAGAACTATCTTTTAGATCTAGGTTCCCCATGGATGGCGCCAACTGTTGGCGCAACAAATTACGCTAACAAGTTCTATTGGATCAAGAACTGACAAATGAAATGATTGTGAATGCAGACTATCTCAAGCCTCTGAAAAGGATAATAACTCGGAATAGTTCGAAGTGTGTATTGAATATCTGAATATTCGATACCTATTACAGGGTGAGAAGGGGGTATTTATAGGTAAAACCTATGGGGAAAATTCCTTTTTACCCCTCAATTACAACTAATAGGGGAATTGGGTCCCGATCTTCCGCTATTTAAGGATAACTTGGATTGGTGGAGAATCTCGACGTTGACAATCCAAGGCTCTAGTCCGACGGATCAAAACCTTACAATCGCTACACCACCATCTCCGTTGGTTATCAACCACACAGGGCGCAATTGACCTCGCCATGAAGGCTGGTTCCTGCAAGAGAATCCAAGAACACAAGCAAGAATAGGAAGAACACGAGTCGAATGCCAAATCACAGATGAACTATGATGAGGAGAGGTTTAACAAATGCTGTTGCAGCAGCCAATCGGTCTAGTGCAAGAGCGGGATCTAAACACACGAGTGTAGATGCAAACAAAGCAAAACCTAACCCTAATGATGGCTGTCATGAGTATATAGGGTGTGGGCATCCTATAGGAGTTGCACACGACTCGGACTATTGGCCAACACGGCCTCCAAAAGATCCGTATTCTCCTTATCTTTCCAAAAAGTCCAAGAACGCGCCAATCAAACTTCGTATGAGGAATTTACGCCCATTTTGGTGCATGGTGGTTGATGTAGTCCGAACCAGCGAATTCATGACTTCAAATCATCCGTGCGACTCCGTCTTCAACTCCAACTCTCCTATTCCATCTCCCATGTTCCTAAGCAACAAAATATCACTAGTATTCAGTAGCATCCCATCCAAACAAATATTAACATAGTTGCAAAGGAAAGAATTAACCTCATGGTTCAAGCGACGGGCACGGGCGCATGTGATTGGTCCTTGTAATTGAATTGTAGGTGGAGGCTCCATGTGTGTATCATGTGAAGTGATGTCCTCATCAACAACCGACATAGTGGAAACTATTTCGGTATCTTGTATAGGGTTAATATGGTAAAATATATTCGAAGGATGTCGATAGAGTAGATGTCCCACCCTTTTGGTTGTTTCCCATTCCGTAGGGGAAGCCTTTCGGAGTGTCTCTTCGGACCGGAGCCTGGATGGACCCTTCGACTTTAAGTCCTTCAATCTGGAGACAAGTCTTATGCTCTGAGATTATGATTTGCCTTTATCTTGGAATCTTGAGGATCATGAGGATGAAGTATTTTCCCCCAACATCTATGCTAATGTATAAGTATAATTGTGTTCTTGTTCCTTGAATAAATATCATTTGCATTTAATTAATGAGTACGACTTGTTATATGAAACATTTTGCTTTATGACGGTGTTGTTCAAAAGGGTCCATAATATTGTCGTCATGTGGGACAGTGATGATACATGGATTAGTACATCTGACTGATTGATGATTGTGTTTCACAGATCATAGACATATGTTGGTGAACATGGTGTTGGACAGACCCACTTGAGATACTGCTGAGATTGTTATGTGCTAATAGTTGTCATCTCAAATGGTATACCTACAGAGTCCTTGGACCTGAGTTTGTCATTTCATTCCAGAATGGGTAGTGACACACTTAGATGCTTCTTAATGCTATTCCGTAATAGAGTAGTAATAAGGGTTGTTTTCAGGTGTGTTGTGAAACATGTCTTGGTATATGAGCGATCAAGATGGAATTTACCCCTCCTAAAAGGGTCGTCTCTGGGCCCCTCGAGGTATTGGATTATAAAAGTGCATGGCCATGCCACTATGACTAAGGAGTTAGTCATGATTTGAATCCAATGCTCGATCGAGTGAAAATGTCGAGTTAACCAAAAAGGGTGGCACGTATCTCACCTTGAGCTTGACTGGCGATGGGTGGTAAAGGGACTAGTGCTTCAGTATATCAAGGTTCATGAAACTTTTATTTTGTACGCTTTCGGGGGTAAATATGTGCTGCTAGGTACCACTATTGATCAGTGAGCCCAAAACGGTTTCCAGTGAACAGTCGTTAGTGTATGAACCTATCGGGTCACACACTTAAGGGGATGGATTAAAAACATGCAAAGAATTGGTTCTTGTCCAAGTGGGAGATTGAAGGATATGCCCAAGAAAATTATGTGTATCGGAAGTTCCGATAGGAAGTATCGGAAGTTCCATTTATTTTCTAGTCTCAATACAGAGAGAAAATGTTGCTTCGGAAGTTCCGATATGGTATCAGAAGTTCCGACGAGCCAAAAGTTATGATTCAGAATCGGGGAATCTTGTGCTGATCGGATGTTCCGATATGGTATCGAAAGTTCCAAGGTGGGTGATAACAGATTGTATTTGTTGCATGTTGTACTGTATTAGTAGACCTAAAATACCCTGTCAGAAGTTCCAATGCACGATCGGAAGTTCCGATGTGGGCAAATAGATTGGATCTATTATGATTTTTAGGGTTTTGGGATGAGCACGACCAGGGGCTCTTAGCCCTATAAAATGAGAGGAGGAGGATGTCTTTGGGCGAGTAATAAGCCTAGATTAGACCTAGCCAACCATGAGTTCTCTCCTTCCTTTCTTGATCTCAAACATTGAGGTCAAGGATCCCCGTCTCTCACGTGCGGTGCTAGCACGCTGCCGTGGGAGATACTCCATCCCTGTACGTGTGGACTCCGTGGAGGCATTGCTCCAATAACGACACTCGTGGACATCTACATTCAAACGACTACGTCATCTTCATCGATCAGATCGGTGAAGGACGGCAAGGACGAATCGAGGATAGACTTGACGCGCGGCTCCAACATCTTCTTCCACTACACCTAGCGCATCTCATGCTAGAAGGTACTGATCTATGATCCCACACATGCATGAGTCTTGGGCCTAGGGCGTAAATTTTTAATTTTCCGGCTAGCGTAGCTCCCCTATTCCCCAACAAATCGAACCCAGGTGAAAGTAACTAGGCTGTAGTAAAGAGTATCCTCAAGTACATGAGAAGGACTGGGGAAATGTTCCTAGTATACGGTGGTGGAGAGGATCTCGTTGTAAGTGGGTACACGGATGCTAGCTTTCAGACCGATAAAGATGATTCTCGATCGCAATCTGGCTTTGTGTTCTGCCTCAATGGTGGCGTAGTGAGTTGGAAGAGTTCCAAGCAAGAGACGGTGGCCGATTCTACAACAGAAGTTACATCGTTGCTTTAGAAGCTGCGAAGGAGGCCTTTTGGATCAGAAAGTTTGTTTCTGAGTTGGGTGTTGTTCCTAGTGCATCTAGTCAAGTGGACCTCTATCGTGATAATAGTGGTGCCGTTGTGCAAGCCAAGGAGCCTATATCGCACCAGAAATCCAAACATATACTTCAGCGATATCACCTGATCCACGAGATCATTAAGAGAGGTGATGTGAAGATTTGCAAGGTGCACATGGATTTGAACATGGTAGATCCATTGATGAAGCCTATTCCACAACCCAAGCATGAGGCGCATATGAGCTCCATGGGTATTAGATACTTGCGTGAGTGAGTCATGTGTTTAGGGAAGATGATAGTAGAGTCTATACTAATTTTTGAGGATAATTGTAATCTTGTTTTTTCAATAAATATCGTTTGCATTTAATTAATGAGTATGACTTGTTATGTGAAACTATTTGATTTATGACGATTTTGTTCAAAAAGGTCCCTAATCTTGTCATCATAGGCATAGAGATGTCAAATCAGTGGTGTGGACACAAGTTGGTGAACATGGTGTTGGGTAGACCCACTTGAGATATTGCTACGATTGTTATTGTAAATGTGCCAACAGTTGTCATCTCAAATGGTGTACCTGCAGAGTAATTGGACCTGAGATCATCATTTGATTCCATAATGTGTAGTGACACACTTAGATGCTTCCTAACGCTATTTCTTAACAGGGTAGTAATAAGGGTTGTCTTTAGATTTGTCGTGAAACATGTCTCGTGCATATCTACATTCCAATGACTACGTCATCTTCATCGATAGGATCGGCAATGGTGAGGAACCATGTTGAAGAGCATGGATCTTATGCTCCAGATGTGATGAGTGATTGTCAACGGAAGTCAAAGAGGAGACATGAAGACCTGTCGTGTCTGGGGCGCGTGTGACTCATGTACACGGGCAGCGAGCGACAGCTAGGCAGAGGAGCCGTGGAGTCGGGCTGGCCCTATCCGAGTACATGGGCTAGGAGCGGCGGAGGATCCACTGGTCTGTTGACCGGGGTTTCACTCAGGTACATGGGCGGCGAGCGATTGCCGGGCTGAGGGAGCTGCGGAATCGGGTCGGCCCAATCCGGGTAACCGGTGCGAAGACTATGGATGCTTTATCAGTTTTGCGCAAAACTGACAACCGATGATTATCTTTATTTAGGATTTTTATATTCAGTATTTAAGTCCACAGTATTTGTTATTCGAGTCAAATGAATATTCTAAGGGTATTTTAGTATTTTCGAATTTTATTTTTAGAGTCAATTTAATTTACCCTAGGTGTAAATTAGTCTTTTCATGTATCAGCGGGATGCCTATAAATAGGCCACAACCCCCTAGGGTTAGAGTCGACTGTCATTTTCTAGATTAATCTACAGTCCACCGCCATCTGTTTTTTTCTCGTCAGCCAGATTTTCATCTCTTTCTTCGTGTGTGCTATTTGTCTCCGGCTGCTGGTTCTTTTTCGCCCGGTTGCTGCATCTGGCGTAGAAGATCGCAGCAGGCAAGCTACGCGCGTCACGCAGCGCCTACATGGGATGTCAGCGTCTAGCGCGGCCTAGCGCAACGGCATCAGGCTGGGCAACACCTATGCAGGAAGCTAGGGTCTAGCTGCACGGCGTGGCTTGCGTGCAGTTGCAGCTTAGCCAGGCGCGTGCACACATCTCGTGTATGAATTTGACAGGCAGCGGCCAAGGCGTACGTCAGCTCGCGCATGCAGCAGCATTGCTTCGTCCCATCCGTGGCAAAAAGGCAGGCGTGCAATCGGCTTTTGGCGCTGCGGCGGCCGAGACGAGTTTCGACAATACGACTTTTCGCGCGGAGACGCTAGGACGCAGGTGGCCGAGCGGCGCATGGGGGAAACCGCGGGCGACCGAGCAGCGCGTGGGGACCACTAGAGCTGATTGCTATTCACGGCAGCAGATCAGGTCAAACGCAGGTATGTTTTTTTAATCTACTATTTTTCTACTTAAATTAATTAGATAGATAATCATCTATTTTAATTAGCATGCAAATCTGGTTAATAACTTCATAGTTAATTTTTATCTGCTAAAATTTTATTAGTGCTCACATATTATTTATTTAAGTATTTTTAATCTGCTTGTATAAAAATAAAAAAAATATTATTAGTCGCAGCAATATTTTTATTCTAGATTTACGTGAAATATTTTAGGTTTATTTCTGAATTAATTTCTAGATGATCCATGTTTTATTCAGTTGATTAGTATTTTATTTTAGGCTGCAATCTAAATATTTATTAATATATTTAGGTATTTTTCCTTATGCCATTAAATATTTTCGAGAACACATTTTTATTTACTGCAGTTATTTTATTTAGTTTAGTTTAGTTTTAAATATCATTTTATTTCCTACGATCTACTTTGCTACTGTCGGTTGTGTGTCAAGGTGCGTAGGGTGTTGGGATTAGGTTTTTGATTCGCAAGAAATTTTTAGGCGCCCATTCACCCCCCTCTGTTTGCTATTTTTGGACCTACAAGTGGTATCAGAGCAAGGTTATGGTTTTCCCATACCTTAACTGATTCTAAACCCAGGTAGTGATTATGACTTCCTCTAGTAAAATCTCGTTCCTTGAAGCTTTTGGCTACACTTATTGGAAGACTCGCATGCGAGCCTTTCTTATGAGCCATAGCTCGGACATTTGGGATATTTGTGCTCACCCTACTTTTACTATACTTCCTATTGCTGAGCGCGATTCTCCTGATATAATCGCCCAACATCAAAACAATAGCAAAGCGGTGAACATTTTATTCTATGGTCTAGGTCCTAGTGAGTTTAAGCGTGTTAGCCATCTCGACACTGCTCGAGAGATCTGGGCTACCCTCCAGGCACATCATGAGGGGACATCTCAAGTCAAGGCTAGGCTCTATCAGACCTATCGGTGTGAGTATGAAAATTTCTCACAGAAGCCGGGTAAGACTGTTTAGGCTATGTTTAGTCGTTTTTAAACGATCATTAACAAGCTTCGGGCCAACAAGGCCGATCGTGATCAGCTAGTCTCAAATCATGAACAGGCGCTCAAGGTTCTTCATACCTTGGACCCTAAGATCTAGGAGATTAAGGTTTCTTCTATTGTTGAGAGCACTTCCTATGATACCTTGACTGTCGTAGAGTTATTTAGTAAGCTCAAGGCCTCAAAGGTTGATATCCAGTTGAGATCAAATCTCACTGGTTCTGGCTCAAAAATTCTGGCCCTTGCGACACCATCTGCTGATCCTACTGCCTTGAGTTGTACTGCATTTTCTTTGATGTCTATCTTTGAGGATCATCTTGATTCGCTAGGAGATAATGATCTGTGTCTGTTTAACAACCGGGTGCGACGTGTCTATGATAAACGAATGCTTAAAAGACACGACACAAAATCCAGATGCTTTGAGTGTGGTGATCCAGGTCATTTCATCGCTGACTGCCCCAAGTGTAAGAGTTACAAGAAGGGAACTGGCGGTAGCTCCTACTACTCTGGCAAGCACGACAACTCCACTTTCACAAAGGGTAAGCGCAAGACAAGATTCTTTCGAAAGGCTCTAAAGGACTACAGGCGTGAGAACAAGAAGCGAGACAAGGCTTTCTTCGTCGAGATGGAGAAAAGCTACTCCAAGAGATCTTCTTCTTCCTCCACGTCTTCAAGTTAAAGTGATGAAGAGTTCGTGATCAAGAAGGGGAAGGACAGGGGACAATCCGGCGGTCCTCTGCTTCATGGCCTTCGGGGACAAGACAAAGAGTCGCTCGCATAACAGCCGAAGACCTCGCAAGATCTTCTGTTCAATGTCTCTTGGGGATAAGGAATAAAAGAGCTACTCCGACAACTCCGACAATGACAACGATGAAAAGGTATCTTCCTATGAACAAGAAGTTGTTAATTTACTAGAACAGAATCGTGAGGAGTTGAAGTATCGGGAGAAACTGCTTAGAGGGGCTAAAAAGAGGATAGATGAGCTTGAGAGTGAGCTTGCCATGGCAAATGGCAAGATTGAGAGTTTGTCTTCTTCCCCTTGCTTGGGTGGTAGTAGTGAGTGTCTTAACTATGAGGTGTTGTTGTATGACCTGATGACTCTGGGATCCAGGTACACAAAGAGAGTAGATGAGAGAGACGCTATGGCCACTGAGCTTGAAAGCACTCAACTGGAGCTGAAAGATGCTCATTCCACTGTCGTCGTGCCCTGTGTAGACTGCCCATCCCATTTAGCTAGTATAGCTGAGCTGAGAGCCAAGAGTGATGAGCAGGTTGGCGAGTTAGCTGGAGTGAGAGCTGAGCTAGAGCAGACCAAGCTAGAGCTTGAGACCTTGTCAATTCCACCCACTATTTGTGAGAATTGCTTGTCCCTCAGATTGGAGCTGATCAAGCTAAAAGCTGAGAAGTCTGTCGAAGTTGATAGTGAGTGTGAGATCTGCGTGTCTCAGGTGGAGGTGTTAGCTTCCTTGAGAGAGGAGCTAGTTGATGTTCAGAACGAGAACTTTTACCTCCGTCAGATCCTGAGTTGGATTAGTGCTAGAGAGCCACAGCTCAGCATGATGATCTAGCAGTTCAAGAGGCAGGATGGGTTTGGGGTAGGTTACAACTATACCAAGGTTGATTTTGACAGTGCCATTAGCCGTGCAGTGGAGTGGAGTAAGATGACTCCTGAACAGAGATATCCCAAGACTCTCTCCACTGAGTCTTTTCAGGTTAGTTAGCCCAAGGATGGAGTATTCCAAGAACAACCTAAAGCTCCACCCAAGAAGCAAATCTGGATCCCAAAGCCTAAACCTCTCCACACTTCTCTTGATTATTTACCTGGACCCTCTCACACCAAAGAACCTACACCCAACACGACAAAGCCTAAGAATCCTAAGCCTCAACCACATCCAAGAAGCCTACCTATCACTGTGAGTTTTGTCAGAGAGACGGGCATCTTGAGGAGTTTTGCTTCAGGAGGAAGCAGGTTGAGAGAGCAGAGAGAGCTTGAGGTGGGCAGGAGTAGTTCTACTAGCAGGGTTGTAGACAGAGAGCCCCTCGATGTGGAGAGAGGCCAGGTCACGTCGAGTCAGTGGTGGTAGAGGAGACAGTTTTCATGACCATGCTCCGGAGGGTGGTTTTCGTTCCGGTAGAGCTCCAGATCGTTATGGATACTATTTTGGACCTCTTGGTCGTGATTTTAGGAAGAACCGAGGACCGCGCTTTGAGCCGCGTTTTGGTCCAGACTCATATGATTCCTTCTGCTTTCCTACTTCCGAGAAGATGGCTCGACACTGGTTTAGCTCTTTTGCTAAACCTAGCGTCAGACCGTTTGCTCCCACTCATGACCATTGATCTTGCAGGATCGAGAACTAGAGGACGTGTGGATCATGGATTCAGGATGTTCTCGCCATATGATGGGACACCACAGATTGTTCTCAAGCCTCTCTCCCCCGAGCTCCAAGGAATACATCAATTTCGGGAACAGTGGTCAAGGGAAGGTACAAGGTATTGGGTCGATTCGCATTTCTGATTATTTCTCCTTGAAGAATGTTGCCTTAGTTGGAAACTTGAATTTTAATTTAATTTCTATTTTGCAACTTCTTGAGGATGGTTTAGAGGTTCGCTTTAAGAAGGGCATGTCTTCTGTTGTTGATTCTAGAGGATCTTTAGTTTGCTAGATCTTACCCTTCGGTAAGGTTTTTTGTATTGATTTCTCTAGTTCTTCTGGCCCTTCTCACTGTTTGATGGCTGGATCCTCCTCTGAGCTCTAGAAGTGGCATAGGAGGTTAGGCCATTTGAGCTTTGATCTGTTTGTCATATTGAGTTCTATGGACCTTATCCGAGGATTTCCTAAGCTTAAGATGGAGAAGGATCTAGTTTGCCATCCCTATCGTCATGGGAAAATGGTTGCCGCTTCTCACGCACCTGTGACTCAGGTGATGACTTCGTACCCGGCTGTTACACATGGATACAGTTGGTCTAGCTCGAGTACGCTCAGTCGGTGGGAAGTGGTACGCGCTGGTGATAGTTGACGATTTTTCTCGATTCTCGTGGGTTTACTTTCTAGAGTCTAAGAATAAGGCTTTTCAGTATGTTTCATGGCCTGATTTTGAAGTTGAAGAACGAGAACAATGGTCGGATGCGAGCAATTCATTCGGACAATGGCTCTGAGTTTAAGAACTCTCAGTTCGTCAGCTTCTGTAGTGATTAGGGTCTTGATCATCAGTTCTCTTCCCCTTACACTCCCCCACAGAACGGTGTTGTGGAACAAAAGAACCGCACGCTAGTTGTTGTAGCAATTGTGTTAGCTACAACACAGGTTTTGTATGTGTGTATACAGAGTGTAAAATGAACCTCGAAGGGTTCTCCCAGAGGGAGAAAGGATTTATACTGGTTCGGGCGTCCCCTAGGGGATAATAGCCCTACGTCCAATTTGTGGTGGATTTGGCATGACATGCCTCGGTGTGGAGAAGTGAACTCCAGGGTTTCATGGCCCCTAGAGAAGGTGTCTTGTTACAAGGGCTTGGCCCTACTTTTATAGGCACGCATGCCTTAAGGAAAAGACCAAAATGCCCTCTATAAGCCCTAGGCTCATAGGGGCAAAAAGGGAAAAAGGAGCTAGCTACTGTACAAAAGTGCTTTACCACTTTACAGACGTGTCAGACAACGTCACATCTTAACCAGCTAAACGACATACTAGGGGCGGAGGGGCCCCCGGTATGACTACTATACTGTAGTGAGGTGCAGATATTTCCTGGGTTTGGAGTAGGGGCCGGAGTTCTTCAGGCGGAGGCTGCAAGGGAGGCTTCGAAGTACACTCCGGAGTGGGCTTCGAAGTATACTCTGAACTGGACTCCGAACGGGACTCCAAACTGGGCTCCGAACTGGGGTCTCAGAGACTTGGCTTTGAATTGACTGGAAAGGGTCCAGAGACTAGCTCTGAGGAGCTCTGAAGGGAGCTCGAAGGCTAACTCCGAACAGAGCCCGAAGGTTAACTTCGAACAAGGCTCGAAGGCTAACTCCGAACAAGTCCCGGAGGCTAGCTTCGAAGTTAGCCTGAGACTTAGCTTCTAACAATCTTTAAGGAATATTGAGGGCTTCGCTCCAAAGGGCTCTGAAGGGCTTCGCTCCAGAGGGCTTTGAGGTGTACCTTGAGGCTTGAGAAATAGCTTCTTCAGAAAGGAATAGGCTTCGACAGTGTTGGGCTCCGGGCCAAAGGCTGTCAGAGGCTGACGTCATTTGGCCCCTGTTCAAGGGAAACTTATTCCCTCAACACTAGTCGAGAAGGACAGGACGATGCTTGATGAGCATAGGACTCCTATGCGCTTTTGGGCTGAAGCAATGAACATAGCTTGCTATCTAGCCAACTGCATTTTTCTTAGAGCTTACATAGGTAAGACATCATATGAGTTGCGGTTTGGCAGACAGCCCAAGGTGAGTCACAATGGGGGATTGGTCCCGATCTTCCGTTAGGTAAGGATAACTTGGATTGGTGGAGAATCTCGACGTTGACGATCCAAGGCTCTGGTCCGGTGGATCAAAACCTTGCTATCGCTACACCACCGTCTTCGTTCGTTATCAACCACGCTGGGCGCGATTGACCTCGCCACGAGGGCTAGTTCCTGCAAGCGAACCCAAGAACACAAGCAAGAACAGGAAGGATACAAGTCGAATGCCAAATCACAGATAAACTATGAAGAGGAGAGGTTTCACAAACGCTGATGCAGCAGCCAATCGGTCCGGTGCAGGAGCGGGATCTAAACACACAAGTGTAGATGCAAACAAAGCAAAACCTAACCCTAAAGGCGGCTGGCGTGAGTATATAAGGAGTGGGCAGCCTGTAGAAGGCGTACAGACTCGGACTATGGGCTAGAAGACGTACATTCTCGGACTATGGGCCAACACGGCCCAATTCTGTCACGCAGGACTGTTTCAAACACACAGGATTGCTCGAGACTCCAAATGAGGCGAAACCAACGCCAAAAGATCCATCTTCTCCTTCGCTTTCCAAAAAGTCCAAGAACGCACCAATCGGACTTCGTATGAGGAAGGTATGACCATTTTGGTGCATGGTGGTCGATGTAGTCCGAACAAGCGAATTCTTGACTTCAAATCATCCGTGCGACTCTGTCTTCAACTCCAACTCTTCTATTCCATCTCCCATATTCCTAAGCAACAAAATATCACTAGTATTCAGTAGCATCCCATACAAACAAATATTAACATAGTTGCTAAGGAAAGAATTAACCTCATGGTTCAAGCGACGGGCACGAGCGCGTGTGATTGGTCCTTGTAATTGAATTGTAGGTGGAGGCACCATGTGTGTATCATGTGAAGTGATGTCCTTATCATCCTCCCCCTCTTGAATTGGAGTCCTCCTCGACTCAAGCTCATCCTCATCTCCCAAATAGGGCTTTAAATCTGAAATGTTAAATGTGGGACTAATCCCAAAAGCTGCAGGCAACTCAAGTTTATATGCATTATCATTTATCTTCTCAAGCACACGGAAAGGACCATCAGCACGGGGCATCAATTTAGACTTTCTCAAATTAGGAAAACGATCCTTGCGCAAGTGCAACCAAACAAGATCACCCGATTAAAATGTTATCTCTTTTCTACCCTTACTACCATAAGCACGATATTTCTCATTCATTTTCTCTATGTTTGCTTTAGTAGTTTCATGCATCTTAAGTAATAATTCAACACGTGTAGTAGCATCAAAATTCAATTTTTCAGATGGTGGTAATGGTAGCAAATCAATAGGAGCACGCGGATTAAGGCCATAGACCACTTGAAACGGACTTACCTTAGTAGTGGAGTGTACTGACCTATTATATGCAAACTCAATATGAGGTAGACACTCTTCCCAGAGCTTCAAGTTGGTCTTCAAACAACCCTCAGCATGGTGGACAATGTACGGTTTACGACCTCCGTCCCCAACTTATGCCACAACGTCCTCCAAAAATGACTTAAAAATTTAGCATCACGATCTGAAATGATGGTATTGGCAACTCCATGCAAGCGTACGACCTCTCTGAAAAACAAATCAGCAACATTTGTAGCGTCGTCGCTCTCGTGACAAGGTATAAAATGCGCCATTTAGAGAACCGATCTACCACCACAAAAATACTATCCCTCCCCCTCCTAGTTCTAGGTAATCCTAACAAAAAATCCATAGAAATATCCTCCCAAGCTACACTAGGAACGGGCAGAGGCATATAAAGACCATGTGGGTTTAGACGGGACTTAGCTTTATTGCAAGTAGTGCATCGTGCCACATAGCGCTCAACATCTCGTCTCATCCTAGGCCAATAGAAGTGTGTGGACAACACATCTTCAGTTTTCTTTGATCCAAAACGACCCATCAAACCACCACCATGTGCTTCCTGCAATAACAACAAGCGAAGAGAGCTAGCCGACACACATAACTTGTTAGCACGAAAAAGATATCCATTATTCAGCACATATTTGTTCCAAGCACGGTCATTTGTACAATTTGCAAAAGCATCTTTGAAGTCCAAATCAGTAGCATACATGTCCTTCAATGTTTCTAAACCAAAGATCTTATAATCAAGTTGAGAAAGCAATGTATAACATCTAGATAAAGCATCGGCAATCACATTATCTTTCCCTTTCTTATGCTTAATGATATATGAAAAAGTCTCAATAAATTCTACCCATTTAGCATGTCGTTTATTCAGATTTGCTTGACTACGTATATGCTTCAATGCTTCATGATCCGAATGAATAATAAACTCCTTAGGCAAAAGGTAATGTTGCCAAGTTTCAAGCACACACACTAAGGCATATAATTCCTTATCATAGGTAGAATAATTCAACTGTGGACCATGTAATTTCTCACTAAAATAGGCCACGGGTTTACCTCCTTGTAGCAGCACACCTCCTATTCGAAAACCACTAGCATCACATTCTAACTCAAAAGGCTTACTGAAGTCGGGTAGCTGAAGTTGAGGTGCATGTGTAAGGCGATCCTTGAGTGTGGCAAGAGCTTGTTCTTGTGCTGGTTCCCAAGTAAAAGTAACTCCCTTCTTGGTCAACTCATGCAAAGGACCGGCTATGGTGCTGAAATCTTTCACAAAACGCCGGTAGAAACCGGCAAGACCAAGAAAACTACGTACTACAAGGTTATTTTTAGTTGCAAGCATGACACATCCTTTCAGATTAATAACTTGTGATGAAGAAGGAGAAGCAACTTTATCTTTTTGTTGCCTCGAAAGTGTTTTAGCTTCTTGCTGATTTTCAGAAGGTTGTTTGCTCTTTGTGCGTCCTTAGCATGATTTTCTTGTTCAAATTTCACAATTTCAGCAGGAGTCATAGGAAGCAATGTACCTTTCTTTCCTTTATACATAAATGTGTACTTATTGCTCCTACCATGGTGTGTAGCATCAGTATCATACTCCCAAGGTCTACCAAGTAATAGAGAACATGCTTGCATTGGTACTACATCAAAATCAGCAACTCCGACGTATGTACCAATGGAAAATTTGATGTGAGCAGTTTGTGTTACCTTGACCTTACCGCTATTGTTGAACCATTGCACGTGGTAAGGGTGTGGATGTACACGTGTGGGAAGTTGAAGCTTAGATACCATGTCGTGGCTCACCAAATTGTTGAAACTACCGCTGTCAATGATGACACGTACACGGCGGTCATTGACGACGAAGAAGATCTGAAACAGATTGTTCCGTTGTGCCCGGTTGTCGTGGTCCATGTGAGTGCTCAAAACACATTGTACAATAAGTGCTTGGGTACCATTGATATCTGCCATGTTAGTGAAAAGACAAACAACAAAGAATAATCCTTATGGAATGCAACTAGGTGGAGTGGTGGGTGTGTGGTGGAAGCAATCCGTCAAGCGCCTTACCCACGCTTGCAAGTGTTCTTACCACGCCGCAGTGAGGTCACCGGCCTACAGGTGATGAACCAAGTGGAGGGTGGTGTGCAATTGCAAGAAATGAACCTGTCCTGACCAAGAGAAAGGTGTAGCTTGGAAGGCAAGGTGAGTCGCAAGGATTAGCGATAGTAATAACAGTTAAACCAAGTTCAATAAGTGTTCCCTAGTACTCGTCAAAGTTGCTGGCCTTAGTGCTCCCAATGTGAAAATTCAAGCAATAGAGGGAAACTATGCCGCTGCCGTTGTTCGGACAAGGGATCAGACAAGAGATCGGACAAGCAAACGACTTTCGGCCCAGCCCAGCTCTTTGCCGCTGCCGCTGATCGGACAAGGGATCGGACAAGAGATCGGACAAGCGATCGGACAAGCAATCGACAGGACCGCTGCCGCTGATCGGACAAGGAATCGGACAAGCAATCGACAGAACCGTTTTTTTTTTCTTTTTTTTCACTCTATTTTTTTGTCCAAGGATGACAAGAGATGCAACCACAAAAATTGGAACCTGCAACTGAGGTGGGATGTGGTTCAGAGAAATTCAACAAGTTCGCTGAACGGCGAGCAAAAACTTTGACCAATTTTTTTCTTTATCTTCCTGATTTTTTTTTGGCGATTCTAATGAAGTCTAACAAGGGGGATTAAACCAGCAACAAGACTCGACCAAGAACACAAACTCAACAAGGTTAAAAACTGAAATTAAAATTGCAAGGCACAAAGGGGTTATCGGTGGGGATTTTTTTTGTGAGGGTTTTCTGGACTCTAGGTAAAATAAAAGAAGATCGAGATTACCTAACGGGAAATCTGAGCTCTGATACCAACTAATGGGGGATTGGTCCCGATCTTCCGCTAGGTAAAGGATAACTTGGATTGGAGGAGAATCTCGACGTTGATGATCCAAGGCTCCGGTCCGGTGGATCAAAACCTTACAATCGCTACACCACCGTCTTCGAAGGTTATCAACCACGCAGGGCGCGATTGACCTCGCCACGAAGGCTAGTTCCTGCAAGCGAACCCAAGAACACAAGCAAGAACAGGAAGGATACAAGTCGAATGCCAAATCACAGATAAACTATGAAGAGGAGAGGTTTCACAAACGCTGATGCAGCAGCCAATCGGTCCGGTGCAGGAGCGGCATCTAAACACACAAGTGTAGATGCAAACAAAGCAAAACCTAATCCTAAAGGCGGCTGGCGTGAGTATATAAGGTGTGGGCAGCCTGTAGAAGACGTACAGACTCGGACTATGGGCTAGAAGACGTACAGACTCGGACTATGGGCCAACATGGCCCAATTCTGTCACGCAGGACTGTTTCAAACACACAGGACGACTCGAGACTCCAAATGAGACGAAACCAGCGGCAAAAGATCCGTCTTGTCCTTAGCTTTCCAAAAAGTCGAAGAACGCATCAATCGGACTTCGTATGAGGAAAATACGCCCATTTTGGTGCTTGGTGGTTGATGTAGTCCGAACCAGCGAATTCTTGACTTCAAATCATCCGTGCGACTCCGTCTTCAACTCCAACTCTCCTATTCCATCTCCCATGTTCCTAAGCAACAAAATATCACTAGTATTCAGTAGCATCCCATCCAAACAAGTATTAACATAGTTGCTAAGAAAAGAATTAACATCATGGTTCAAGCGACGGGCACGGGCGCGTGTGATTGGTCCTTGTAATTGAATTGTAGGTGGAGGCTCCATGTGTGTATCATGTGAAGTGATGCCCTCATCACATCCTCTGAATTGTGTGTTCGACGGGTATGAGTACAAAAAGTACTCAACAAGCCACCGCAAGTGCAATAGTAATGCAAGATAATAACAAAGGAAGGATAATGGCTAATTTTGCGGGAAAGTATATTTGTAAAGCAGTTAATGTGATCCAGTTATTAATACATAAACATAAACATGTATATGCATCATCTTCTAACTCGAGGGGTACAGTCAGCTCACCCTCGCTCAACAGTCCTTACATGTCAAATCATCATGCATGTTCATTTAAAAGTAAACTAACTATGGGATGTCACGCAACCCGCCATTGACCGTGGGCTCGGCTTTTCGAAAAGATTTTTGACTCTGATCAGAGATGTACTACTGTACCCACAAGGCACGCACTCATCCCAAATACCAACGTGTAACGAGATGACCCATACCACGGGAACTCGTGCCAAAACCTCGGCATGAAATGCTCCAAGCGATAACGACCCGCTCTAGGTTTCGCCGGCACGCCGGGCCGCATCCCGGCTAACGTCGCACCCCCTTTTGCTCCACGACGGTACAAGCCACCCGCAGGTGCAGCTTGACCCATCTCCAAATTGTGGCCTCGGTTTGGAACACTCCATACCTTAGTTAGGACTTACCCATTAGACTTGTGGTTAGTACGGAAGTGTATTGCAACGGATCCCGCAAACCGGTCCTTATAGTGCCCCGGGTGCTACCGACCAATGCCCTAGCTTGCACCCGGAACCCACCATGCATACACTCACAACCAAAACTCTATCACCAATAGCATTCCAGAGATGAGAATAACGGGGATCATATAATAGCTTCCAATCGCTACGACTCATTTTTAATCCTATAGCAATCGTGTCAATACATTGGACACTAGCTAATAGTAATAATCATATGGTGACAAGGAGTTTATGCTAGATAGCATGGCTTGGGTTGCACATCAAGGTCGGGGGATCCTAATAAATATATTGTAAGGGTTTCATTTGACTAATGCATGTATATCCTATTTGTTTTAGCGATAGTTTAGTAAAACATGGGTTCAATATGCTCAAAAGATTAGTTTGGTGACTTGCCTTGTTCAGCGAAAGGCGACGGGGGAACTTCCGGGTAATACTCCGGCTCCTCGGTGGCGTCGTAGTCTTTTCAACATGAATAATAAACATAACATTCAATAAACAATACAAAATCCACACAATAGGCATATAGGTTTTTGATTTGGTTTGAACTAAGGAAAATAAAGTTATTAACTTTCTGAAGTTTATCTTAAGAACATATTAAAATAAAATATTAATGAAATAATTGCCTTTCCAAAAGGGGTAATAATGTAAACTAATGTATTTTAAATTTTATAACTAAATTAAAATAAGAGGTTCAGTGTAAACCTAGTGGTTTTATTAGACTAACATGAAAAGAATAAAAGATAAATTTTTCTAAAGTTTAAATGAACCAAATTGGTAATTTACCCTAAAGTGCATTTTAATATATTATTAAACAAAAACAAAATACTCCATATAAACCTACTGTTTTTATTGCATTAACATGTAGAGAATAAAATTGTGAATTTTCTGGAATTGAAATGGTAATTTTCGGAGTTAAAATGTGCCAGATAAGAATTTTATAAGTCTAAAACTATTTCTGGAAATTAATTTAAATCTAAATACAGGCGTCGGTCCACGATGAACCGAGTTCACCATGAACCCGTGCACTGTGTGTGTGCCGGATCGAGATCCACCATTGGATCATGATCGGGCGGCCACGGGCGAGGCGGGAGGTGTTGGGGGAAAATACTTAATCATCAGGGCCATTGCTGCAATAAGACATAGGCAGGTGATTTAATCGAAGGTTTGCAGCATATGACTTCGGAAGTATACTAGATCAAGTTCGAAGGATAGAGGCGGACTCGAGTTCGGAGTATATCTTCGAACATTGACTCTTCAGAGAGCTTCTTCGCCAGCTAAGATGGAAGATTTATCTGCTTTATCATCAGATTAGTCATTTACCATTTTAACCCTATTAAAGGTACCGAATAGTTTCCACTATGTCGGTTGTAATAGAGGGTAAAACGGTCCTTTTCCTTAATGTTTGGGCCTATAAATACCACCCGTTTCACACTGTAATGGGGATCGAATACTGAGTTATTCAATACATATATTCGAACTTTTTGAGCTATTATCCATTCGGAGGCTTGAAATAGTTTGCTTCACTAAAACTTCGTTTGTTAGTTTCTAATCTTAAAGAAAATTGTTAGCATAATCTTTTATGCCAACAATTGGCGCCGTCCGTGGGGAACCTAGTCCAAAAACACTGTTCTCTACCAAGCTCTCAAACCATGCCTCCCAAGCGGAGTTCAGGTGGTAGTCCTACTCGGAGGTCCCCTCGGACCTCCGGAGCAAGATCTTCAAACATAGTTGAGGTCGAAGGACCTTCGACATTTCCTCCACCTCTGACTCCGAAAGGGATTCCCCTTCCTCGAGCATACGGAGTTCCTCCCCCAACTGCATCCATACTTTAGCCAACCGGAGTTCCTCTTCCACCTCAAGTTCCACTTTGAACTGATGCATACTGTTCTCAAGACCCGGAAGGTCCTTCCGGAGGAGATGAAGATGGTCTTGGCGGTATGGCCGCTCAAATGGCCAGTCTCCAAGCTGAAGTAGCAAGGTGGCGGCAAGAAGCAGCAGATAGGCTTCGTTCTCAGGCCACCTCCGTCATCCCCGAAGTGCCCGAAGACGACGAACTTCCTTATCCTGAATCCCCGGAGAACGCCTCCTTCGATACAGAATCTCCGCTGCATCCTGAGTTACAGAAAGTGCGCTTCGACCCTAAGTTTAAAACTTCGAAGCTTTGCAAATATTCCGGAGATGAAGCCCCTGGGGAGTTCTCCCATTCTTATGCATTGGCAATTGAGGCCAGCGGGGGAGTGCGAGACACCATGGCTAAATGTTTTCCTCTAACTCTTGAAGGAGTGGCATTGCGGTGGTTCTGGTCCTTGAAGCCAGGGTCAATCAGAACCTGGGAGCAATTAAGGAAGAAGTTCATAAGCAATTTTCAGGGTACCTTCGTACCCCAATGTCAACAGGAAGTCTTTTCCACGTGAAGCAGCTCCCCGGAGAGACTTTAAGGCAGTATTTCAAGTGCTTCGCTCATACGAAGTCACAAATTCGAGGGTTAACTACATCCTCTGTAGTTGATGCAGCTCGAGAGGGAGTTACCCATGCGGGCCTCCTTGATAAACTTCATCGGAAGCAGATATCTTTTGTTGCTCAGTTGATGTCTTATTTCGAAGAGTATGCAAGGTTTGAAGAGGGGTGGCTTCGGAGAACTGCCGCAACTCCGTCAATCGTGCAAGAAGTCAAGATGGAAGTGAAGACTTCAACACAGTCACAGAGGCCTAGCTTCGAAGCTCAGCATGACAGGCGTCGGGGGCAAAAGCATCCTCGTTCAGAAGTCGTGAACATTGCACCTCCGCAGAAATTTGCCCCAAGGACTTCGCAACCTTCAGGAAGCAAGACCAGCGGCTGGAGGCCACCAGGGAAGTCGGCTGGAAAAGCCCAGGCCTTCTTTTGCTATGTCCACGGTGAGAATCGAAGTCACGCAACTGATGTGTGTAAGTCTATACTCGCTTTAAGAGGCGAGTACCTTGAAAGAACTTCGGGTCGAGGCACTACCGACCGAGTTCCGACCGAGGTGCGTCTGGAGCCTGTCCAGGCTATGGCGCGTATAGAGAAGTTTGACCCTGCGAGAAGGCCCTCCGGTGGTCAATGTTATGCCACCTCCGAAGCAGGAAGATGGTCAAGATCGAGGGAAAAGAGTAGTCCTCCCAATCTATGGCGGAGGGACCCTCGGAAGTATGTCGAAGAGGCAGAGAAGAGAATATGTCCAAGAAGTGAGCCATATTGGAACTTCTTCGTCTGCAGCTGCTATGCCTGAATGGTCCCATGTGCCAATATCTTTTTCTGTAGATGATGCAGCTAGCATAAAATTTCCACATGCAGACCAACTTGTCATCAGTGCCAACATAGCAGGGACTAAGGTCCGGAGAGTGCTGATTGGCGGAGGGAGTTCAGCGGATATTATATTCGTCCAAGGTTTTGATCAACTCTGCATCTCCAGGAAGCATCTTCTCCCAGCAGCTCGTCCTCTGCAAGGCTTCGCAGGACCCCCTCTTGACGCCCTCGGCCAAATATGCCTGGAGGTTACTTTCAGAGAAGGGCTATTGGCCAGGACGGAGGAAGTGATTTTCTATTTTGTGAATGCCCCATATGCATACAATGTTATCTTTGGAACGGGCATGTTAAATCAATTCGGAGCTGTGGCGCATCATAATTATCTGTGTATGAAGATGTCCACACAAGCAGGAGTGCTCACTATTTTCAGAGATCAAGCCACTGCGCGAAGAGCAGAGTATGGTCATGGCCCTCCTCTTGACTCGAGACAGGTGAACAACGTGCAAGGTAACCCGGAGGATTTTTCTGCTCCTGGCGAATCTTCGAAGAAGTCCTTCCCAAGGCCAAGCCCTGAAGGAGAGATTGCAACGAAGGTTATTGTCAAAGATGTCAAGGAATATTCATTTCAGTTTGGCAAGGTCTTGCCCCCAGAAGTCGCTACTTCGTTAGAGAAAGTAGTTCAGGAGAATTTAGATGTCTTTGCTTGGTCTGATGAAGACATCACCGGAGTCAGTCGGGATATTATTGAGCATAGTTTACTTGTGAACCCGAAGGCTCGGCCTTTTCGGCAAGGACTCCGGATGCTGTCTACAGAGAGGGCTATTCTTGCTAAAGATGAAGTTGAAAAGCTGCTGAAGGCTGGGATTATCAGAGAGGTAGCTCATACGGAGTGGCTAGCCAACCCAGTCTTCGTTAGGAAGAATTCTTCCGGGAAACGGCGCATGTGTATGAATTTACATCTTAGAATAAAGCATGCCCCGTGACCCCTATCCATGCCCCGAATCGATCAATTGGTTGACTCTACTGCTGGTTCGGAGTTATTAAGCTTCCTTGACGCGTATTCTGGCTATCATCAAATCTGGCTAAACCACGAAGATGAAATCGAGACAAGTTTTGTAACTCCTTCGGGAGTCTTCTGTTATGTAAGAATGCCCTTTGGCTTAAGAAATGCCGGGGCAACTTTTTCGAGGTTAATTGCTAAGGCTCTAGGTCATCAAATAGGCCGCAATGTAGAGGCTTATATGGATGACATTGTAATAAAGAGTGCTTTAAAGCACCAACATAGCCTAGACTTAGCAGAAACATTCAATACCCTTCGGGCATGTGGAATCCGTCTTAACCCCGAAAAATGTATCTTCGGGGCTCTGGCTGAAAAAATGTTAGGGTATCTAGTTTCAAGCAGGGGGATCGAAGCTAGCCCCACTCAAATAAATGCGCTTCAAAGGATGACTCTCCGAAGAATTTAAAGCAAGTACAAAAGCTGACTAGTCATCTTGCAGCACTTAGCAGATTCTTGGCAAGGTCTGCGGAGAGAAGTTTGCCCATTTTTAAAGCATTGAAACGGTCCAAAGATTTTGCATGGACACCGGAGTGTCAAAAAAGCTTCGAAGATATTAAGAATTATCTCAGTAACCTCACTACACTCACGGTGCCTATTGCGGACGAAACCCTACTCCTCTACCTTGCAGCTATTGGCTCTGCTGTCAGTGCAGTCCTTGTTAGAGAGGTTGAGAAATTCACTTATGCTCTGGTAATGGCTTCGAGGAAGTTAAGGCATTATTTCTTAGCACACAATTTGATTGTACCAACTTCATATTCCTTGGGAGATATGCTCCAAAGTAAGGATTTCACAGGGAGAATTGGGAAGTGGGCTGTTGAATTAGCACCCTTCGGTATCTCCTGATGAGGACATCACTTCACATGATACACACATGGAGCCTCCACCTACAATTCAGCTACAAGGACCAATCACACGCGCCCGTGCCCGCCGCTTGAACCATGAGGTTAATTCTTTCCTTAGCAACTATGTTATATTTGTTGGATGAGATGCTACTGAATACTAGTGATATTTTGTTGCTTAGGAACATGGGAGATGGAATAGGAGAGTTGGAGTTGAAGACGAAGTTACACAGATGATTTGAAGTCAAGAAATCGCTGGTTCGGACTACATCAACCACCATGCACCAAAATGGGCATAACTTCCTCATACGAAGTCCGATTGGCGCGTTCTTGGACTTTTTTGGAAAGCTGAGGAGAAGACGGATCGTTTCTGTTGGTTCCACCTCATTTGGAGTCTCGAGCTGTCCTGTGTGTTTAAAACAGTCCTGCGTGACAGAACTGGCCATGTTGGCCCATAGTCTGAGTCTGTACGTCTTCTAGCCAAGAGCCATGTCTGTTCGCCTTCCACAGGCTGCCGCCCTATATTCTCACGCCAGCCGCCTCTAGGGTTAGGTTTTGCTTTGTTGCATCTACACTGTTGTGTTTAGATCCCGCCTCTTGCACCGGAACGATTGGCTGCTGCTGTTGGCGTTTGTGAAACCTCACCTTATCTTCGTTTGTCTGTGATTTGGCATTCGATTTGTATCCTTCCTGTTCTTGCTTGTGTTCTTGGGTTCGCTTGCAGGAATTAGCCTTAGTGGCGAGGTCAATCGCGTTCTGCGTGGTTGATAACCAACGGAGACAGTGGTGTAACGGTTGCAAGGTTTTGATCCGCCGGACTGGAGCCTTGGATCGCCAATGTCGAGATTCTCCACCAACCCAAGTTTATCCTGACCCGATTTGGGTGGGTACCCTAACCAGCTACGCCGGTTAGCCCTCACCAAACTCGCCAAAAAAAATCAGGAAGATAAAGAAAAAAATTGGACAAAGTTTTTGCTCGCGGACAGCGAACTTGTTTGAATTTTTGTGAGCCACATCCCACCTCAGTTGTAGGTGCCATTTTGTGGTTGCATCTCTGGTCATCCTTGTTCAAAAAAAAAGAGTGAAAAAAGAGAAAAATAAAGAGAAGCGGTCCTGTTAGTTGCTTGTCCGAACTCTTGTCCGATCTCTTGTCCGATCAGTGGCAGGCAGTGGCAGTTTCTGCTTGTCCAATCCCTTGTCCGAACTCTTGTCCGAACTCTTGTCCGATCTCTTGTCCGATCAGTGGTAGGCAGTGGCAGTTTCAGTGGCAGTTTCTGCTTGTCCAATCCCTTGTCCGATCTCTTGTCCGATCTCTTGTCCGATCTGCAGAGAGCTGAATTTGGCCTGTGTTGCTTCCATTTGAGTTTTGGGCACATAGTTTCCCTCTATTGCTTGAATTTTCACCTTGGGAGCACTAAGGCCAGCAACTTTGACGAGTATTAGGGAACACTTATTGAACTTGGTTTAACTGTTATTAATATTGCTATTCCTTGCTACTCACTTTGCCTTCCAAGCTACACCTTTCTCTTGGTTAGGACAGGTTCATTCCTTGCAATTGCCCACCACCCTCCACTTGGTTCATCACCTGTAGGCCGGTTACCTCACTGCGGCGTGGTAAGAACACTTGCAAGCGTGGGTAAGGTGCTTGACGGATTGCTTCCACCACACACCCACCACCCCACCTAGCTGTTTTTACATAGGATTATTCTTTGTTGTTTTTTTCTTTTCACTAACATGGCAGATAACAGCGGCACCCCTCTATCTGATTTAATGACTGTGTCTCACGGCGGTGCTCTACTCGAGTCTCAGCGGCAGACCCAACATTCCATCGAACGTCTAGCGAGTACTGTGGCTGACCTAGTGGACCGGATGACTGCCTTGGAAACACGCTTGCCTGCTGCACGAGCCAACAATGACCATGTGAAGAGGAAGATGACCATATGAAGAGGAAGACGACATATCCTATGCCGGGAAACAATGCCATTGACACTGACGAGGCTGCACGTCATCGCTTTCAGTTCAACCGTCAAGGTATTGGCGGCCACCGCAACCGCCCTCCAGAGGTAACAATGACAACCACCAGGAACAATGATCCCTACTCTAAGGTAAAATTTTCAGTACCTCCTTTTGCTGGCACCTATGATCCAGATGAATATTTAGATGGGAGATGTCAGTCGAACAAAAATTTAATGCTCACATGGTTCCTGCTATCCACCGTGTGCGCTAGCTACTAGTGACTTCACTGGATATGCTCTTCTGTGGTGGACTGAAATAGTTCAGGTTGGAAATGAACCACAAACTTGGGATATGTTAAAACGGCAAATGCGTGGTAGATGGGTCCCTCCTCATATAAACGTGATTTGAGAAAAAAATTGCAGAGCCTAAACCAAGGAAATAAAGCGGTAGAGGAGTATTATCAGGAGTTTGCAAATAGGTTGCATGCGTGCTGAAATTGAGGAGGACAATGAGGATAAAATGGCCCGTTTTTATGGTGGTTTAAGACGTGAAATTCAGGATATCATTGATTATAAAGAATACAATACTATCACTCGTCTTTTCCACCTTGCTATGCTTGCAGAAAAGAATTGCAGGGTCGCCAACAACCACAACGCAGCATGAGACCAACATTGGTGGTGCTACTTCACGCTCAAGTCGGTCAGCAGCAACGACCACCCCCACTCCCTTCTCGACCGGCGGCTACATCAGCACCTTCTACATCTACAGCCCAGGTTGAGAGTTCCAAGACTGCAGAATCCAAGGCGCCAGCCAAGCCACCTCCTCGGCGGGCTCTTACTGCACGTTCTGCCGCGATCCAGTGTCACAGATGCAAAGGATTTGGCCATGTGATGAAAGACTGCCCTAGTCAGCGGGCTTATATTGCTACGGAAGACGGTGGCTACGTAAGTGCTAGTGATGTTGAAGATGAATATGCACTGCTGCTAACATTGCAGGAGATGATGATACATTCGAACGATGACGTTGTTATTGCGCCGGATGCCTCTGTCGACTTGAAGCACTTATTGTACAACGCGTCTTGAGCACTCACATGGAGCAGGACGACAGGGCACAACGGAACAATCTGTTTCATACCTTCTTCGGCGTCCAATAACCGTCGTGTACGTGTCATCATCGATAGCGGTAGTTGCAACAATTTGGTGAGCAGGACATGTAACGAAGCTTCAACTTCACACGTGCGCATCCACACCCTTACCATGTGCAATGGTTCAACAAATAGCGGTAAGGTCAAGGTAACACAAACGCTCACATCAAATTTTCCTTGGTACATATTCGGAGCTGTGATTTGGTAGTACCAATGCAGCATGTTCTGTATGGTAGACCTTGGGAGTATGATACTGATGCACACACCATGGTAGGAGCAATAGTACATGTTTATGTATAAGGAAAGAAAGTACATTGCTTCCTATGACTCCTGCTGAAATTGTAAAATTTGAACAAGAAAACATGCTAGGGATGCACAAAGAGCAAACAACCTTCTGAAAATCAGCAAGTAGCTAAGACGCTTTGAGGCAACAGAAAGGTAAAATTGCTTCTCTTCTTCATCACAAGTAATTAATCTGAAAGGACATGTCATGCTTGCAACTAAAACTGACCTTGCTGAAATTTGTGATGATACTCCTTTGCTGTACGGCGTGATTGCACAAACGTGTGTTTTCACTTGCAAACATTCCTAGCTCTGTTCCTGTGCAGTCACTGACCTTTTGAGGAGTTTAACGATGTTTTTCTTGCTGAGATTACCAACGGCTGCCGATTACCGGCATTGAGCACCAAATTGATTTAATCCCGGGGGGCGTCTCTTCCTAATCGTGCAGCGTACCGCACCAATCCTAGGAGACAAAAGAAATTGACGCCAAGTACAAGACCTTCTTATCGTGGTACGTCCGTGAAAGCCTTAGTCCTTTGTGCAGTACCCGTTCTTTTGGTACCTAAGAAAGATGGTAGTTGGCGCATGTGGTTTGATTGTCGTGCTATTAATCATACACCATTCTATATCGAACCCTATTCCTCGATTGGATGACATGCTTGATGAGCTTAGTGGTGCCATTATCTTTTCTAAGATCGATCTCCGTAGTGGCTACCACCAAATTCGCATGAAACTAGGTGATGAATGGAAACTGCTTTTAAAACAAAGTTTGGATTATATGAGTGGCTTGTCATGCCTTTTGGACTTACTAATGCACCTAGTACCTTCATGCGCTTGTGAATGAAGTCCTACGGCACTTTATAGGACGCTTTGTGGTTGTATACTTTGATGATATCTGGTTTTAGCAAGTCTCCACTGAACATGTTGAACACCTACGTGCTGTTTTTTCTATCCTCCGTGAGGCTAGAATGTTTGGTAACCTTGAGAAGTGCACGTTTTGCACGGATCGAGTTGTGTTTCTTGGATATGTTGTCACTTCACAGGGTATTGAGGTTGACGCGGCAAGGTAGAAGCAATCACAGCTGGCCGCAACCCAAACTATCACACATACGTAGTTTTCTTGGTCTTGCAGGTTTCTACTGGCGTTTTGTGAAAGATTTCAGCACCATAGCCGGTCCTTTACATGAGTTGACCAAGAAGGGAGTTACTTTTACTTGGGAACCAGCACAGAACAAGCTTTTGCCACACTCAAGGATCGCCTTACACATGCACCTCTACTTCAGTTACCCGACTTCGGTAAGCCTTTTGAGTTAGAATGTGATGCTAGTGGTTTTGGATTAGGAGGTGTGCTGCTACAAGGAGGTAAACCCGTGGCCTATTTTAGTGAGAAATTACATGGCCCACAGTTGAATTATTCTACCTATAAAGGAATTATATGCCTTAGTGCGTGTGCTTGAAACTTGGCAACATTACCTTTTGCCTAAGGAGTTTATTATTCATTCCGATCATGAAGCATTGAAGCATATACGTAGTCAGCAATCTGAATAAACGACATGCTAAATGGGTAGAATTTATTGAGACTTTTCCATATATCATTAAGCATAAGAAAGGGAAAGAGAATGTGATTGCCGATGCTTTATCTAGATGTTATATTCCTTTCTCAACTTGATTATAAGATCTTTGGTTTAGAAACATTGAAGGACATGTATGCTACTGATTTGGACTTCAAAGATGCTTTTGCAAATTGTACCGATGACCGGCTTGGAACAAATATGTGCTGAATAATGGATCTTTTTCGCTAACAGTTTGTGTGCCGGCTAGCTCTCTTCGCTTGTTGTTATTGCAGGAAGCACATGGTGGTGGTTTGAGGGTCATTTTGGATCAAAGAAACTGAAGATGTGATGTCCACACACTTCTATTGGCCTAGGATGAGACGCGATGTTGAGCGCTATGTGGCCACGATGCACTACTTGCAATAAGCTAAGTCCCGTCTAAACCCACATGGT
>JAAALK010000084.1:4692280-4703597 GCA_019279435.1 Zizania palustris | reverse complement strand
AACAAACGAAGTGTTTGCGAAGTAAACTATTTCGAGCCTCCGAAATGGATAATAACTCAAACAGTTCGAAGATGTGTATTGAATAACTTGATATCCCATCCCTATTACAGGGTGAAACGGGTGGTATTTATAGGCCCAAACATTAAGGAAAAGACCCTTTTACCCCTTTGTTACAACCGACATAGTGGAAACTATTCGGTACCCTTAATAGGGCTAAAATGGTAAAGACTAATCTAATTAGAAAGAAGATAAGTCTTCCATCCTAGCTGGCAAAAAAGCTCTCTGAAGAGTCCATGTTCGAAGATATACTTCGAACTAGTGTTTGCCTTCATCTTTCGAACTTGATCCAAAGTACTCCTGGAGCTAGATGCTCTAAACCTTTTATTCAATCATGTCTTTGTCTTGTCATAACAATAGCCCTGAAGATGGAGTATTTTCCCCCAACATATACCTTGTCACAAGAGCGACGACGCTACCAATGTTGCTGATTTGTTTTTCAGAGAGGTCGTACGCTTGCATGGAGTTCCCAATACCATCGTTTCAGATCGTGATGCTAAATTCTTAAGTTATTTTTGGAGGACGTTGTGGCATAAGTTGGGGACGAAGCTATTGTTTTCTACTACTTGTCACCCACAAACCGATGGGCAAACGGAGGTCGTCAACCGTACATTGTCCACCATGTTGAGGGCTGTTTTGAAGACCAATTTGAAGCTCTGGGGAGAGTGTCTACCTCATATTGAGTTTGCATATAATAGGTCAGTACACTCCACTACTAAGGTAAGTCCGTTTCAAGTGGTCTATGGCTTTAATCCGCGTGCTCCTATTGATTTGCTACCATTGCCACCATCTGAAAAATTGAATTTTGATGCTACTACACATGCTGAATTATTGCTTAAGATGCATGACACTACTAAAGCAAACATAGAGAAAATTAATGAGAAATATCGTGCTTATGGTAGTAAGGGTAGAAAAGAGATAACATTTGAACCGGGTGATCTTGTTTGTTTGTACTTGCGCAAGGATCATTTTCCTGATTTGAGAAAGTCTAAATTGATGCCCCGTGCTGATGGTCCTTTCCGTGTGCTTGAGAAGATAAATGATAATTCATATAAACTTGAGTTGCCTGCAGCTTTTGGGGTCAGTCCCATATTTAACATTTCAGATTTAAAGCCCTATTTGGGAGATGACGATGAGCTTGAGTCGAGGACGACTCCAATTCTAGAGGGGGAGGATGATGAGGACATCACTTCACATCATACACACATGGAGCCTCCACCTACAATTCAATTACAAGGACCAATCACACGTGCTCGTGCCCATCGCTTGAACCATGAGGTTAATTCTTTCCTTAGCAACTATGTTAATATTTCTTTGGATGGGATGCTACTGAATACTAGTGATATTTTGTTGCTTAGGAACATGAGAGATGGAATAGGAGAGTTGGAGTTGAAGATGAAGTCGCACGGATGATTTGAAGTCAAGAATTCGATGGTTCGGACTACATCAAGCACCATGCACCAAAATGGACGTAACTTCCTCATACGAAGTCCTATTGATGCGTTCTTGGATGTTTTGGAAAGCTACGGAGAAGACAGATCTTTTGGCGTTGATTTCGCCTCATTTGGAATCTTGAGTCATCCTGTGTGACCGAAACAGTCCTGCATGACAGAATTGGGCCGAGTTGGACCTTGTACTGAGTTGGAGGCCGTGTTGGCCCATAGTCCGAGTCGTGTGCACCTCCTACAGGATGCCCACGGCCTATATACTCACGATAGCCGTCATTAGGATTAGGTTTTGGTTTGTTTGCATATACACTCATGTGTTTAGATCCCGCTCTTGAACCGGACCGATTGGCTGCTGCAACGGCATTTGTGAAACCTCTCCTCATCATAGTTCATCTGTGATTTGGCATTTGACTCGTGTTCTTCCTGTTCTTGGTTGTGTTATTGGATTTGCTTGCAGGAACTAGCCTTCGTGGCGAGGTCAATCGCGCCCTGTGTGGTTGATAACCAACGGAGACGGTGGTGTAGCGATTGTAAGGTTTTGATCCGTCGGACCGGAGCCTTGGATCATCAACGTCGAGATTCTCCACCAATCCAAGTTATCCTTACCTAGCGGAAGATCGGGACCCAATCCCCCTATTAGTATGGTACCTTGACTCAGCAAGACCAAAGGGACCGAATGGCGAGCACACCGAGAGGGACTTCTCGGTAGTCATAAGTTTAATCGATGAGTAAGGTTTTCTTCACTTTATTACAAGTTCAACCTTTAACCTATTCTTGTTAACTCGATCTTGTTCTACCTCACCATAGAGCTTTCGAATCTACTGCCCGTGTCTAGAAAGCAAAAGCAACAAAAGACCTACAATAGGTTCATAAAGCCACAATGCATGTAAGTCTCTAAATGTTTACCCTTTCAAATTTAATGTGTCATCCAAACTAATCATGTATTTCCATTACAGTGTTATAGTCAACCTCCGAGAAACCAATGTGGGTTTTATATTGCACACCATATGACGCTAGCCCTGAAAATAGCGGATCTTAAATCACCCAGCATAATATATTATCATGAGCTTTGTTCTTTTGGTTAATTTACTTTTCACTTATGTAAACATTGACTAGTGTCAAAAACTCAATTTATAGGAATTCAACATACCTAAAGGCAGTCTTAGCTAGACTGAGTTTTCAGTGATCTGTTCACCACTAGCGAAATTCCTTGTGGAACAAGTCTTTTCAATGAATGGTGCTTTCCATTATAAAGGCGGGAATTAAAGATTCAATTTATCATGTAACCATTGCAAACATTTGGTGAAACATGTATGGAATACTATTTTTATGGATGCTTTGTTTGCGCAATGCAATTTGTGATGGTGCTATTCTGTGATGAATTATGTGTTGTATTTTCTGTGATGAATTCTATGTTGTTTGCAATTTAAAAAATTGGCTGCCAAATCTTACCTTTGATTCAGGTTGCAGCCTAAAAATAATTTTTTTAATATGACCATTGTTGGCATAAAAGATTACGCTAACAGGTTTAGTAAACTCGAAAGACTAACAAATGAAGTGCACATATATTGATTTAATTTCATTGAATTAATCAGATGATATCTTATCTTTCAGCTCCACTGATGACTTTGACTCCGGAGCAAATTGTCCGGGCTGCAGAGAATGTTCTCGGAGCCCCTACGCTCATGGAGAAAGAGCGGAGGGTGAAGCTAGTCAGGAACTAGGAGCAATTCATCCGAGTATGGAGCATACTTGGAGTTGAAGGGTCGTAGACCCTTTGAAATCACCTATCTCGTCGTCGGAGCCGAGGAAGAGGAAGGCCGAGGCCGGGACTTCCGGCTCGGTGAAGACGCCCATGAAGAAGGTAATTCGCAAGATTAAGGGTCATACCCCCTTTGAAATCACCTATCTCGTCACCGGAGCAGTCCGAAGAAGAAGAAGATGTGGACGTGGAGATGGCGGAGGAGTTCGAAGCCCTACTTGCGGTGGATGATGAAGATGGCTCTCAGATGGAAACTGAGACCTTCATCCGAGACAGCGCGGAGGTGGCACCAAATGACGAGGGGAGTGTGCCCGGGAAGGTGGATGCCGAAGTTGCTCCATCGGGCCGGACGGACGTCCTGGTTTGTGACCAAGGCAGAGTGGAGGCCATAGGGGTACTAACCCTAGAAACGGAGGCCACAGCTCTGGACGAATTGGTGGTAGCTGCAACTGAGGAAACTCCAGCAGCTATTGCTTCGGTTCAATCTCCGGAATCTGACGAATACTTTACTTGGATGTTCGAGCATCCGAGCAGTCATGTGCTCATCCGACAACAAGGCGGTGGATGTACATCTTTACCAACCAAACCTTGTTTCACTTTATTTTACCTGAAACATTTGAATAATAGTATATACCTTTGAGTTTGCATAATCATCTCCCGTGGAGGTGACTCCATCTAAGGAGGTGGTCCCGAAGCTAGAGAAAGCTTCGATGTTGTTGACAACTTCGGCGCAAGAGACAGCTCTAGCACGGGTGATGGCTCTGATGCAAGAGTCCACTCCGGCACAGGAGACAACTCCGAAGCACGTGGCAGCTCCTAGAAAAGGAAAAGGTAAATCTTGGCTGATGCCTGCTCCTGCAGTGGGGTTGACTCCATCTGAGTCAACTGATGGAGGCCAGTCAACAAAACTTCGGAGGATGCTTCTCTTCATTACAGACCTTCTCCCAACGATGACGACCGGAGTGCCTTGACAATGCTCTCCCTTTTGGCCCCTTTTCTTGAAAGGAGGATAGGGCTTCGGACTCTACTAGAGCCTCTAGCTCGGGCCAGTTGAGAAGTGGGGGAGACCAAACTGGTCTCTGTAATAAGCAAGGCTGAAGGGCCGGAGCTAGACGCCGCCCTTGATATGGCTGCCTACTAGGTACGGTGCACCTACAAAAGTTAATTTTATCTGAAGTAAATACCATACTCACCTCGCTCTTCTTTTTCTTTTGTCAGCACGTTGTTCTAGATCGTTGAGCTATTGTTTCTAATGAGCATGAGTGCAATCGGCTCAAAGGGAAGGTGACGGATATTCAAGACAGCCTTGTTGACTCCGAGAGCCGGGCCTCGAGCTTGGAGGAGATAGTTCATGTAGAGCATAGCGCGGATGCAAAGCTGGAAGCTGCAAATGAAGATAGTTTTTGTACTAAGTTCCCCACGGACGACGCCAACTGTTGGCGAAAAAGATTATGCTATCATGTTTAGTAAACTCGAAAGACTGACAAATGAAGTGTTTTCTTATGTGGACTATTCCAAGCCTCCGAATTGGATAATAGTTTGAGATAGTTCGAAGTGTATATTGAATATATGAGTATTCGATACCCCTTATAGAGCGAAGAGGGGTATTTATAGACACGATACATTAGGAAAAGACTCCTTTACCCTCTAATTACAACCGACTTTGAAGATACTGTTTAATATTAGGGTTAAAAGGGTAAAAGACTAAGTGAGCGTTGAGAAAGTAATTCTTCTGTCCTAGCTGGCAGTACCCCTTCGAGTAAAGAGGCTTCGGGATTTTTCGTCACGTCGAAGCCTTCGCGGAGGCTTTTATCTTAGAAGGCTCTGAATGCAGCTAAGCCTTGTTGCTTTAGGACCTTCGGAGATCAAATCTTCTGACTTCATTTTGTCTTCTGACAGTGTTGATGTAGAAGTTTTGTCATGATGCGGAGGAAATATTTTCCCCTAACATCCATAACATTACTAACAGGTGACATTGATGACCTGTCCCTAAAGGTCATAATAGTCACAGGTTGTGTAAAGTACTACCATCACTAAAAATGACCTATTCAGGTTGCAGCCTAAAAATAATTATTTTTTAATAAAACCATAACATTAGTGACGGGTGACATTGGCAACTCGTCCGTAAAGGACAAAATAGTGACAGGTGTAAAGTACTCTCCATCACTAAATATGACCATTAGTGATGGGTAAGAAATTTTACCTGTCACTAAAAGGGGGCATGTCAGACATGGTGGGGAGCTAGAGGGACTTTTTAGTGATGGGTAATTACTTGTCATTAATGATAGGGCTTTATTGATGCGATAACGGTGACGGGGGACATGCCCGTCACTAATGTACATTATGACCCATCACTAATGTGTGTTTCTGTTGTAGTGATACAACATACACATACATAAATAAAAGAGTTCAAGCGTAGTAGAAAAAGTAGCAAAAATAAAAAAGTTTCTCGCTGTGTCCATTTAACAAGATCACATGGGAAACCAGCTATAAACCACCTTAGAACGAGCCATCATCGAAATCCCCGGAAATAGACGTGAAACACTCATCGCTAGGTATATCCCTCCCTGCATCCAAATCTAAAAGAACAACATCCACACTAGGTGGGTCAATACATAAACGTATTTGCAAATACCTACCCACACCTTTGGAAGACATATTTCTAAATACAAGCTGAGATCAAAGAGGGCTGCATTTGTGGCTTATTTTCAACATAAAGAAAGGTTCGATTCAGAATAGTAAATCATACTATTATATAATTTGTAGATTGATTCTTCTACCATCATCTACCACGTATTAAATCTCATCCATTTATTCTTTACTAATCACCATCCGACCAATCTCATCAACCCATTTCTCTCATCTGCCTCCCCCGGCCTCCTCCTCTCCCCTTCTTCGCTGCTTAGGGTCATCCTCCCCCTTGCACAAACCATAACCCTAGATGCCACTGCCTCTCTCCCACGTGTCGCCTCCCTCCCGTGCACTACGTCCCTCCCCATGCGTCACTGCCTTGTGTGCCCGTTCTCTCCATTGCGGGACAACTTCCCATTCTACTGCACTTCCTCCTGATCCCCAAGACGTGCCGATTCTCTGCCCTACCTCAGGACCCACCGGCACTGCTCGCCGCCACATCATTTGTCGGTGCTTCTATGCCACAACGTAGGACTTTAACCCGGCATAGGCCCTGCCCAAGCCGTTGCAGGCCACGGGGAAGACGTGGGGGTGTTTAGGTCTAGGACGTGGGTGGCGGCCATGAAGGGAGGGGAGGATAAGGGCACCATGTGGTTAGGGAGGCATCTCGTCGTGCACTGCTGGCTGAGCAACTTTCGTGCCCAGAGGACCATCATCATCATGGAGGTGAGGAGGAACTTGCATTCTTGCCGTTCTGCTATTTTATTTGATCACTACCGTGGCCAGGTCTTTTTTCGGGTCGCCTCCACCGCCAACGTCATCACTGGATCTGGCTCTGGCCCCCTCCCGACCCCAAGCACTGTCACCACTGATCAACTCCTCCTCTTGCTACTCCTCAGCACTCAGCCATGTCAAGGAAGTTCCTCCATATTGCTGGCGTGCAATTCCCCTACCGCTGGCTCTGGTGGCCGGCTCCTCCCCAGGCACGGCCACTGGTTTGCCACTACAAAAGAACCCCCCTATAGCAATGCATATATGTGTAGGTAAAACCCTACATAAGAATTGCCAATGGCTATAGCAATGCATAATTATGCATTGCCTATGTTGACATTGCAAGGGTCTTGTACAACGCATATACATGTTTTGGAATATTCTATTTTTATCTGTTGGTAAGCTGCAACGGATATGTGTGTCTTAGAACAATTGTGTTAGTTCCAGCAGGTTTTTATGTGGTGGAGTGTGATGTGGAGAATGAACCTCGAGGTGTTCTAACAGAGGGAGAAAAGGGTTTATACTGGTTCGGGCCTCTCCTGAGAGATAATAACCCTACGTCCAGTTGTGGTGGATTTGGCATGGTATGCCCTAGAGTGGAGCAATAATTCCAGGGTCTCTTGGCCCCCTGGAGCGTGTGTCCTACTACAAGGGCTTGGCCCTGCTTTTATAGGCACGCAGGCCTTAAGGAAAAGACCAAGATACCCTCTACAAGCACCTAGGCTTATAGGGGTAGACAGGGAAAGGGGGCTAGCTACTGTACAAAGGTACCAGACAACTTTACAGCTTTACAGAGGTGTCAGGCTATGCCAGGCTTTGACCAGCTAAACGACACACCGAAGGCGGAGGCTGGGGGGAGGGCTTCGAAGTGTACCCCGGAGGGGGGCTTCGAAGCATGCTCCGGAAGGCGGCCTCCGAACATGGCTCCGGAGGGCGGCCTCCGGACTGGGCTCCGGAGGGCGGCCTCTGAGCTGGGCTCCCGGAGGGCAACCTCCGAGCTGGGCTCCCGGAGGGCAGCCTCCGGACTTGGCTCCGGAGGGCGGCCTCCGGACTGGGCTCCGGATGGCGGCCTCCGAGCTGGGCTCCCGGAGGGCACCCTCCAGACTGGGCTCCGGATGGCGGCCTCCGGACTGGGCTCCTAGAGGGCGGCCTCCGAGCTGAGCTTGAGGTCTGGGAACAGCTTCTTGTAGCGGAAACGGGTCTCGACAGCGCTGGGCTCTGGGCCGAAGGCTGCCTGAGGCTGATGTCATTTGGCCCCTGTACAGGGAAATATATTCCCCCAACAGTAGCCCCTGGCGAGTAGGCCTTCGGGACGAAGGGGTGCACGCGCCCTTAGGACAAATGACCTGAAAACACAACTTCAGAGAAAACATGCCTTCGGAGCTTGGACCGAAGGTGACCTCGATACCCGGGGGTAAAAAATGCCCGCGCTAGTTGCCAGAACGACCTCGGGGAGCCCGAACGGCTCCGCAACGGTCAGAAAAGTTACTGTTGGCGTAAAAGATTACGCTAACAGGTTTCTGTAGAAAAGAAACTAACAAACGAAGTGTTTGCGAAGCAAACTGTTCTAAGCCTCCGAAAGGATAATAGCTTAGAATAGTTCGAAAGTGTGTATTGAATCACTTGTAATCGGTCCCTATTACAGGGTGAAATGGGGGGTATTTATAGGCCTAAACATTAGGGAAAAGACCTATTTACCCCTCTATTACAACCGACATTAAGGAAACTATTCGGTTTCCTTAATAGGGCTAAAATGGTAAAAGACTAATCTAATAGGATAGAAGATAAGTCTTCCATCTTAGCTGGCAGTAAAGATCCTGAAGGGCTTTGGTTCGAAGACATACTTCGAACCAGTGCCTGTCTTCGGGCTTCGAACCAGGTTCCGAGCATCTTCGAAGAAGGTCTTCAAACAATCTTCGAACTAGTTGACTGTCTTCATGCTGCTTTAGCAATAACCCTGAAGATGAGATATTTTCCCCCAACAGTAGCCCCTCGAATACGCTTCTCCGTTCGACCTGTAACGTTAGGAGAGCAGTATACGGAAAGAAAAGATAACCAATCATAGGAGTTATTGATTTTCGTTTTATCTCCGAAATGCATGAAGATATGAACTTCGAATCAGTCATAAGGTAATTACCTTTCGAACCATCTTAGAACTGACTCAGGAAGTTCGAAAGTCTTTTTAGACTTAGAAAAAATAGCCGTTAGTTTCTGTTTCTAACGGAAGTTATACGAGGCGTTATTTTCGAAGGAAAATAACAGGCGGGAATACGAAAGGGCAGAACCCAAACGGTAACAAACGGAAAGATTAGGCTATAAATAAAGAGCCCCAAAACTTACCCGATTACCTTTTCACTGCTTCTTCCTAGTCAAAAGCTTTTTGAGCCCTTCAAGTTCTTGAGCCCTAGCCTTCAAGTTCTTGAGCCCTAGTCTCCATTCCCTCAGATCAATCCGGCAATCGCGATGGTGAAGACCAAGGGATCTGCGCCTCCTTCGGCCTTGGCTCGGCAGCAAGCAGCTGCAGCAGCAGCGGCGGCGACATTGGCGGCGGCACCCTCGACGCGGGCGACGATTTCCATGGCGGCAGGGGGAAGAAATCCCCAAATCCCCCGACGACCAAGGTCTGTGCCCACCCTCAACCAAGTACTTGGATCAATCTTTTGCGTTGGGGCCGTCTACCTGCAAGAAAGAATCTTTGGCAATCACAGCGGGGGGAAAGATTAGTGATGGGGTTATGATTCGGAAGCCGGGCAAAGAATCGATTCCATCACCGAGACCCGGAGAAGTTGTAGTGTTCGAAGCTTTTTTCGAAGCGGGCTTGGGCCTCCCGGCTGTGGATTTCTTAGCCGAAGTACTTGACTTGTTTCATGTAACCCTCCCCCAGCTGTCTCCGAATGCTGTAGCCAGATTAGCCATCTTCGAGTGGGCACTAAGAGCCGAAGGTTGTGAGGGGAGGGCTGAAATCTTCGCTGCGCTACATAGAGCAACTTGTCAGCCAAAGACCTTCGTAGGCTCCGGAGGTGAGAAGGTGGTGGTTTCCTTCGGAAGCATCAATTTTAGGCTTCGTGATGAATATGCCCTGCAATTCCCTGCTAAGGCCATCAATGCTAGATGGTACACCGATTGGGTTCTGAGGTGATTTTATGCCGAAGTTGGAGTGAGTAGTCCTCTGGCCGGTCCCCTCAAGGAAATCCAGTTCCGGAAGGAAGCCTTAGTGCAACCCGACGAAGGCCAACTCGAGGCTCGCCTCAACTTGCTTCAGAAAATCAGCAGAAGGTTGAGCATGCGGGACTTAGCCGAAGAGTTCCTCGGACTTCAAATTCCTCCGTTGATGGCCAACTGGCCTATCGCCTTCGAGGATGACTCGGAAGGCGGTCTTCGCAAGATAAACTATACTTCGAGCCCTGCAGGTAACTTCGAAACCATCATGCATAGTACATACTTACTTCGAAGAAAAACTAACTCGAATTATTTTTTAGCTTCTTCAGCCCCTATTACTTCAGAGCAAATTGTAAGGGCTTCGGAGAAGATTTTGGGTGCTCCAACTCCGTCAGAAAAAGAATGGCGAATCAAATTAGTCGGAAGTTGGGAGCGTTTTAACAGAGTATGGGGAATGCTGGAGTTAACTCCACCCCCTCTGATGGACTGGGTGCCTCAGGAGAAAGGCCGCAAGAAAAGAGTAGCTGAAGCCGGAGCTTCAAGTTCAGCAAAGACTCCGGTGAAGAAGGTGGCTCGGAAGCCAAAGAATCTCGCACCTTTGGATCCTGCTCCTTCAAGCTCAAGAACCTCACTTTCTGGTTCTAAAGAGGACGAAGGTATTTTATTAATAAAATTAATTGATGAAGATGCAACTCAACGAAGTATTCACATTGAAGATACTGCAGGTATTCCGGAGCCTCAAACCAACATCGAAGAAGTAAGAGCTCCGGATACCCAGAAGAACAAATCGAAGCCTCTATGGGTGTAGATGAGGCCGAAGTGCCTGCGAACGTACCGGAGTCTGGAGATAATGCTGATCAACCAATGACTTCGGTAGTTCAAGAAGATACAACTCAGGCTGGAGTTCCTGTGGATGAAGGTGGAGTCGAAGTCACTATGGCTTCGATTCTCGAAGAAGTAACGAGGACTCTTCAGGATGATGCTCCTGCAGTCCAAGATTTAGCGGCTGATTCGGATGAGGACTACACTTTTGATCCTCCGATCAGTCCGGTGCTCGATATTCCAGAGAATGTCGAAGGTAAATTTTGCTTAATTCTTATCAATTTTTGCAAAATTATACAATGTGTAATATTTTTGTTTTTTCAGAGCCTCCTGTTGTCGAAGTATCCCTCGAAGATACAATTCAAAGACCTTCGACAACTTCGGAGCCACAACCGGGGGTTACTCTACCGGGGCCTGGAAGAGGAAAAAGACACATAGAGCCCTCTCCCCAGCTCAAGGATCGACTTCATCTGAGTCAACAGATGAAAGCGAATCAACTGAGGGGGTGCCATCTCAGAAGTTCCAAGGGCCTCGGAAGAACCCTCTGGACCTTCGCTAAGCAGAGTTGATCAGAAGGCTTTAGCACTGCTTCCTCTCATAACTCCATTTTGGAGGAGGAAAACCGGACTTGGGACTTTGGTTAAACCTTGGGTGAAGCCAGTCGCAA
>JAAALK010000084.1:4520471-4691280 GCA_019279435.1 Zizania palustris | reverse complement strand
GGGGGGGACTTGGTGGCCCAACTTAGCCACCTGGACCCCACGGACCTCTTTGTCAGCTCTAACGAAGTCCTCATGCTGGGGAGTGAAGCCCCTTGCAGCCTCGAACTATATATTAGCCTTTCGTTGGTACTTATGATTTCTTGAATCTCTGCAGGCCTTCGCAATGAATGCGGCATCTTCGACTTTGCAGACAGGCGGATGGAGTGCCTCGCAGAGAGAAAGAAAGCCCTTCGCGCGCGCTAAGTCTCGGAGAAGCCGAGAAACGGAGGCGGGCCGAGGCTTCGGCTGCTGAGGCGAAGGAAGCTAAGGAAGCCTTTGCCTCGGAGACGACTCGGCTCCACGCGGAGCTCCAGGCTTCGATGGATGCCGAGGCCCGATAGGCAAAGGAGATCGTGGAGCTCCGCCAACGGGCTCAGGATCTTGAGAGCTTCGTCGTGGCCAATCTTTGGCGAAGCCCACCCAGAGCCTGACCAAGGTCCTTGAGAAAATAGGGACCGAGTGCCGGGCTCCGGACTTTGCCGATCAGGACCAGATTGGGGACCGGCGTCCGGACTTCTTGAAGACTGCGACTTCGGATAGCGGAGGAAGCGTTGACGGGCGTCGCCCTTATAGCCGGTCGAGTCGCTGGCCAAGGGTGTTGCAGATGCTCCCTGCCGCGGGGTGTGACCACCTTCGAGCGGCAACCTCCGGGACTCCAGTGGCTTTCGGGGGTCCGCACCTTGGTGACGCCTCCGGCCTGAAGTTCGCGGAGCCTGGCTGCGGCGCAGAACCCTAGAAGGAGCAAGGCTGCAAAGCGTCCTCGACCTCCAGAAGGCCCTTCGACACCGCCGAGCCACAGCGCCTGCTGCGCTTGATCAGCCTTTGACATCGACACCTCCGCCTCCGAAGGTGTAGATCTCTTAGGCACTTTTGTAATACTTAGCTGCAAGGCTTGTAAAAACTCTATCAGCTTATTATATGAATGCGGGGGTTTTTATACCTGCCCAGGCTTAGACTCCGAGCGTAGACCTCGAAGTCCTCGAGGACTCCGAAGAGCTTCAACAGCTGTGGGTGATCCTTGAAGTAGCTAGGTCCGAAGGCCCCCCTCGGTTTAAGCTTCCGAGGGGGCCTAACGGTGAAGCCATCTCCGAAGTAGCTCAGGATTTACTAGCCACTGTGAAGACGGAGTCCCGTCAGAGCCCTTTGTATTGCCTTCGCGAACGGCCTTAGCAGGCGACGAAAGCCCTAGATTTTTCTGCCTTCGATACGGCAACCACCTGCTTCGCTAACTTGGAGCGACCTGCAAAGTGGAAGACGAAGCCTACGGCTTTGGAGCTTGGACGGGCTGGTCGAGGGAGAGCGGGCTCTGACGAGGCAACGTCCAGCCGAGGTGGCCCTGGCCAAAAAAGGGGCAAGCGAGGGTTGGGGCCTCGCCCACGGTTCTTCTTAGGTTTAGATACAGGACTATACGTAGTTTTTGCTTTCGAAGTACGTTTGTAACACAACTTCCTCAATAATGAATGGAGTTTGTATATTTGGTATTACTTTCGCACACCTCGCATACATGCTTCCCCCCTTTGCTCGTGGCAGCTAGGGACTTAGCCGTTGCTGGTGCGGGCAAGAAATAAAAGATGCGAAGGGTGCGCCTTTCGGCAGCTTCGACGCATGAAATTTTATTTAAGCGAAGGCTTCTTTAGGCTTCGAATGCTTTAATTTGGTGCGAAGCAAGGCTTCGGCTGCTCAGAATTTCACTGAGCGAAGGCCTCTTTTGAGCTTCGAATGTGCTAACTTTGTGCGAAGCAAGGCTTCGGCACAACCAAGCTTAGCGAGGCATGCTTCGGCATGCTAGGATTTGGATGCTGTGCGTGAGCGAGGCTCTGAAACGCACTTAGATTTTAGTGAAGTATGACTTCGAGACGCTTAGGCGTATAGTATATGAGCACGCGAAGCCAGGCTTCGGAGCGTGTTTGGATAATGATGCAAGGCTTCAGAGCTTGGTCCTGTAATGAGAAGGATAGTTGGTGTGGATTCACCGAACCTGTGATAATGTGAGCCACCTTCGCCTCTGAGCCACTTTCGGCTCTGGGTCACCTTCGACCCTGGGATGCTTCGGGTGCGGAACCCGGAATCCCTGGGATGCTTTCGGTGCGGATCCGGAATCCCTGGACGCGTCCGGCCAGTGGCCCAGAGTCCTTTTAGCCCACTGCTACGGGCCCGGGGGTACTGTGTAGTGTTCGGAGGGGTACTCCGGATTTTATAAAGCGAAGCAAGGCTTCGCATTTTAGACGAAGTGAAGTGAGGTTTCATGTTTTTGACAAGGCGAAGCGTGGCTTCGGTTTTTGGTAAGGCGAAGCATGGCTTCATTTTTTCAATAAGATGGAGCAAAAGTTGCATTCAAAGGTGAAGCAGGGCTTCGCTTTAAGGCGAAGTAGAGCTTCGGCTTTAAGGCGAAGCAGGGCTTCGAATTTATATTAATTTAATTGCAGATTGGTGCATCGAAGTAAGGCTTCAGGCCATACATACCTTGTAGCCCTTGGGGCTTTGACAGCCATCGAAACGTGGAGCGGAGCCCCTTGCCGGAGAGTGAGCTCCGGTACGTGAAGGATGGCGGAAGGCGAAGCAGGGCTTCGACTGCACCCGAAGCCCCTTGCCGGAGGGTGCGCGAAGCAAGAAAGCTTCGAAGCTCCCCCCTCAGGCGTACTTCGGGTTGCAGACAGTGGTAGAGAACTTAGCTTCTAGGACTACGCTCCCCACGGACGGCGCCAACTGTTAGAACAATTGTGTTAGTTCCAGCATGTTTTTATGTGGTGGAGTGTGATGTGGAGAATGAACCATCGAGGGGTTCTAACAGAGGGAGAAAAGGGTTTATACTGGTTCGGGCCTCTCCTGAGAGATAATAACCCTATGTCCAGTTGTGGTGGATTTGGCATGGTATGCCCTAGAGTGGAGCAATAATTCCAGGGTCTCTTGGCCCCCTGGAGCGTGTGTCCTGCTAGAAGGGCTTGACCCTGCTTTTATAGGCACGCAGGCCTTAAGGAAAAGGCCAAGATACCCTCTACAAGCCCCTAGGCTTATAGGGTAGACAGGGAAAGGGGGCTAGCTACTGTACAAAGGTACCAGACAACTTTACAGATTTACAGACGTGTCAGGCTATGCCAGGCTTTGACCAGCTAAACGACACACCGAAGGCGGAGGCTGGGGGGAGGGCTTCGAAGTGTACCCCGGAGGGGGGCTTCGAAGCATGCTCCGGAAGGCGGCCTCCGAACTTGGCTCCGGAGGGCGGCCTCCGAACTGGGCTCCGGAGGGCGGCCTCCGAGCTGGGCTCCCGTAGGGCAGCCTCCGAGCTGGGCTGCCGGAGGGCAGCCTCCGGACTTGGCTCCGGAGGGCGTCCTCTGGACGGGCTCCCAGAGGGCAGCCTCCGGACTAGGCTCCGGATGGCGGCCTCCGAGCTGGGCTCCCGGAGGGCATCCTCCGAACTGGGCTCCGGATGGCGGCCTCCAGACTGGGCTCCCGGAGGGCGGCCTCCGAGCTGAGCTTGAGGTCTGGGAACAGCTTCTTGTAGCGGAAACGGGTCTCGACAGCGCTGGGCTCTGGGCCGAAGGCTGCCTGAGGCTGACGTCATTTGGCCCCTGTACAGGGAAATATATTCCCCCAACAGGGACCCAATCCCCCTATTAGTATGGTGTAGGACCGAAAGTAGCGACCAGAGGGGGGTGAATGGGCGCCTAAAAAATTCTTTCGAATTAATGGCCTGCTCCCAATACCCAACGCACCTCAATAAATAAATAGTTAAAAGAAGGACAGATCAACTGAGCTAAAAATAATCTAGCCTAAAAACGACCGGTGTCCTAAATGAAGATACAGCAACTCAGTGCTAATAGGCAGATAAGCAAGGCATTCAAAACATGGCAGATCAATTTTCACATAAACAAATCATCACAGCAGTTTGATCTAAGTGCACGTAAATCGAGATGAGAAGTTACTGTTCTACGTTGTCTCCAGTAAGATACTTGACAAAGCCCACTTCGAAGTACGCAGTATTAACGCCTGTGGTGCACGTCCCGAAGCCTCCGAAGCTTACTTTGTGAGAAGCCCTGCTCCGAAGCAAATAATCTCCGAAGGCAAAAACAATGAAGTACCTCCGAAACTCACTTGAAGTGAAACCCAGCTTCGAAGCATTTAATCTCCGAAGGCAAACACAGCGAAGTACCTCCGGAGCTTACTTGAAGCGGAGCCCAGCTCTGAATCGGAGGTCACACTAAAAAACTGGAGACACTTAAAAATTTGAGGCCTGTAAAAATTTTGAAGCTCACACAAAAAAACATCGATGTCCGATGGCTTGGACAGAAAGGCTTCGGAGTACAGGAACAAAACTTCGAACTTGTATTAGTACTTCGACAAAATCATAGCGCAGATTTCTCACAGAGGCTTCGTTTCACTGATCGAAGCAAACTATGCGAAAAATACAGGAAACCCAAAAAGTGTTGCCACTGTTAAGGCAAACAATTGGCGAAGTTTGCTCAAGTATCTGTGGGGCCCACGAATCAAAATGACAGATACTAGAAGCTAGAAGCCAGTACTTGTTTTCATACACATGCAAGTGAAGAAACGTTTCAGCCGAGTGATGAACAATATGCAGAAAAACTGGTCTAGAACAACTAGCTTTGCATGCTAGGAACAAAAACCTACAGCTGGGCAGCAAGTTGTCTACGGCTAGGCACAAGACATTGAAAAACAGCAAGCCTAAAACCAGTAGCTGCAGATGCTAGCTAGATGCATAGGTACTAGTTAGATGCATAGGTACTAGCTAGATGCATAGGTACTACTTTCACAGCCAAAAACCAGAACTGTAAGCCAGCAATAGTTACCGAGAAACTCAATAGAGAAAACACAGTAGAGAACTATTGTAGATTCAAAAAAAAAAAAATCGCACCAAAAATATTAATCCAGGCGTGCATACAGAGGAACCATATCAACCAGATCCATAGCAACGCATGAAGAGAAACAAACAGGATGAATAAAACTTGGATGCAGAGATTTCGGGAAGAACACAGATGGCGGCGCACAACACAGGAACAAAATTAGGAAAGTGAACTCAAGTTTGTCATTTTGCTGAGTTAACCCTAACCCTAGGGATTGGGGCCTATTTATAGGCAGCCCAATAAATGGGGAAAATGCAGAAATACCCCTAGGGTTTTTTACAGACGCTGAAATAAATGGAAAATACCAAACTGCCCTTAGGATATTTTTACAGACTCGACTGACTGACTGTGGGCCTAAGGACAAAATAGAAAACTCCTATTTACAGATAACTTGTCCGGAAGCGGAGCTTTCGTAGCGACTACGGCTTCACTCCAGGACGGTCTGATCCAAGATCAGCGGTCGTCAGTTTTGCGCCGAAACTGACAAAGCGTCCACCGTCTTCGCACCGGGTACCCGGATTGGGCTGGCCTGATTCCGCAGCTCCCTCAGCCCGGCAATCGCTCGCCACCCGTGTACCTGAGTCAATCCCGGTCAACAGCCCAGTGGATCCTCTGATGCTCCTAGCCCATGTACCCGAATTGGGCCCGCCCGACTTCGCGGCCCCTCTGCCCAATAGTCGCTCGCTGCCCGTGTACCTGAGTCACACGCGGCCCAGACGCAGCAGGTCTTCTCTCTCTTTTCAGTCCTCTTTGACTATCGTTGACAATGACTCATCACATCTGGAGCCATGAGGCCCACGCTATTCAGCATGGCTCCTCAATCTCCCCCTTGATGAGTGCATTGTCAACACTTCTCTTCATCTGTTCTTCAGTACCTGCAAACAACTGTGGAAACACGAAAACAAAACACAAGAAAACAGAGAAGAAGAAAATAAAGTAAAAGTTTAACCCTAATGACCAAAAGCCGAACAAAAGCAAGAAACGGTCATTATGGTTAACCAAAGGTAAAAGCTCAAAACGAGTGCAGTCTCAGAAACATCAACAAGGATATCAAAAAAGTAAGGACAAACGGGACAAAAACTCCCCCTGAAACAAATCCCAGAGAAAGCCAAAACTCCACCTTAAACTCTTCTCCCAAAATTTCTCCCCCTTGTTGACAACTGAACTCATCAAGTGAGAATAAATGCACTTTAAAGAGACACAGATTCCCCCTGAAAGCAACTCCCCCTCAAAAATGCAATGAATGCAACTGGGGTGCAGGTGAAGTGTAGAAAGCATGCTTCTCAGATATAATTGACTGCAATTACAACATCTAACAAGTATAGCAAAAGACATACTGTCTAAGACACATGGCATGATCAGTGCAACAGATGATATCTAAAGAAAGTCATTAGCACGCATTTTTCAGTTTTTGCAAACAAAGGCATCACCACATTTTCCAGTTAACAAGCGAGGTAAAACATGAGATGCAGAAGCTAACTGATATCTACCAAGATAAGCATTGTCCAAAACAAAGTGCTTCAGCAAACTTGTTGTCTTTTTAATTTTCAGGCTTTTTCATTTTCCTTTTTCATTTTTGCCAAGGGTTATTTGCATGTCAAACCTTATGCTAACCGACCAAGTCAAGCCTAGGCCAGAACTGGACCATCGGAAGCTTAAAACATTGGTCTTGGCATACACTACACTGTCCTAGTTCATACCAAAGTGCTATGGTAAGCAGTCCAGAACAATGCAATGCGACAAAGCAAACCCACTTGGATCTTTTCAACTCAAGCATAAAAAGGCATGGAATTTTCATTCATTTTTGATTTTTATCATTTTATAGCACATTTTCCATGTTAAAGCATAAAGATGTCCAAGTTGCATATCTGCATCTATGTGATGAACTAGCTACAAGGCATGTAACAGATAGAAAAAGCACTCAGTCTACACATGCTAGTTACCGGAAGCAATGGTGATCATTTTTCATGTTTAAAGCATAAAAGCCATGCATATGACAGATATCAGACATATCAAGTGAACTGAACCAAAGCATGATCATTGACAAGTATTCAAAAGCGTGTACCAGCTAGAATAAGTAAAGCAGTTTAATCATATAACAGAAGCAGGCTCAAAAGTGTGATATGAGAATATGTATGATATGAACACACACAAAAAGACTCAAGAAAAGATTAAAGAAGAAAGAAAAACTGACGCAAAATATCCTAGAAAGGATACACAACACCCAAATCCCCTCGTAAACGCTCAAAAGTAGACTGATCTAGGGGTTTGGTGAAAATGTCAGCCAACTGATGATGGGTATCAACATGAACAAGGTCAATGACACCTTTCTCATATTGATCCCGCAGAAAGTGAAAGCGCACATCAATGTGTTTGGTTTTTGAATGGAGACATGGGTTTTTCCCTACACTAATTGCACTAGTGCTGTCGCAAAACAAGGGAACTCTGGTAGGAAAGAAAAACCCAAAATCTCGCAGAGTGGAAATCATCCAAACCAACTGTGAGCAGCAGCTAGCAGCAGCTACGTACTCAGCCTCAGTGGTCGAAAGAGCAACTCCAGATTGCTTTCGAGAAGACCAAGAGACAAGAGAAGAACCAAGAAACTGGCAAGTACCAGAAGTCGACTTGCGATCCAACCGGCACCCACCAATGTCGGCATCCGAAAAGCCAGATAAATCAAGAGATGATGATGCTGAATAGTAAAGACCGAGATCAGGCGCATAAGTGAGATACCTGAAGATGCGCTTGACAGCCTGCCGATGAGACGAGCGTGGTGAAGACTGGAAGCGCGCGCACAGTCCCACGGCGAACTGTATGTCCGGTCTTGTTGCCGTTAAGTATAACAGCGAACCGATCATCCCTCGAAACTCCCTTTCATTGACCTTGACGCCGCTCTCGTCCTTGTCCAGACCCCTAGATGTGCCCATCGGGGTCATCTGCGGCTTCAACTCACCACCAAAGTCAAATTTCTTAAGCATGTCCCGAGTATACTTACCCTGGTGGATGAAGGTGCCGTCCTTGGTCTGCTTGATCTTGAGCCCTAGAAAGTACTTGAGCTCACCCATGAGGCTCATCTCAAACTCACTGTGCATCTGCTCAGAAAACATGGACACAAGATCGTTAGTAGTACCGCCAAAGATAATATCATCCACGTATATCTGAGCGACTAAAAAATCAGAAGCATCTCTAAGCAAGAAGAGAGTTTTATCCACAGAACCCATCACAAAGCCCTTCCCCAACAAAAACTGCTTTAACCAGTCATACCAAGCCCTGGGGGCTTGCTTTAACCCGTATAAAGCTTTTTGCAATCTAAAACATGTCGAGGGAACTTAGGGTTCTCAAAACCGGGGGGCTGCCTAACATAAACCTCCTCCTCTATGTACCCATTCAGAAAGCACTCTTGACATCCATTTGAAAAAGCTTAAAACCCTTCGAAGCGACAAAAGCTAAGATAATGCGAATGGACTCAAGACGGGCAACAGGGGCGAAGGTTTCTTCAAAATCAATACCTTCCTTTTGGCAGAAACCCTGGGCAACTAGTCGAGCTTTGTTGCGCACCACAACCCCATCTTCACCTTGCTTGTTTTTGAACACCCACTTGGTGCCTATGGGGTTGCATCCTGGTGGCAGCTCTACTAGTGTCCAAACCCGATTGCGGACAAAATTCTCAAGCTCTTCTTGCATGGCATTAATCCAATTCGGGGTCAGAAAGAGCATGAGAAATGTCTCTGGGCTCAAAAGATGCAACAAAAGCAGATTCAGCAAACACAGCAAGAGAGTCAACAAACGAAAGCAAAGTTCTTGTAGACACATCACCGATGATGAGCTCTGAGGGGTGATCACGCTGAACTGCTCGGGATCCCTGGTGATCTGAAGTCACCTCAACAGAGTCAGCAGCTGGCACCTCTGGACTCGACTGAGGGGGCTCGATCGAAGTGGAAGAAGTGATCAGAGGTCCGCCCTCGTCCTCAGTCGAAGTCTCAGAAGGTGTGGGCTCTGCAGGAGGTTCAGAAGGCCCACCCTCATCAACAGCTAGAGTATCCTCATCTTCCTCGAAGATGGACTCTCCGAGCTCACCATCACCAGAAAGCTCAAAAGAAGGAGTTAAAGAAGGCAGGGACTCATCAAAAGAAACCTCGCAAGTCTCGACAAGCTGCTGGGAGTCGAGGTTCCAAACACGGAAGCCTCGAGAATGCAAAGCGTAACCAAGAAAAACACCATCCCAGCAACGAGACTCAAACTTGTCCAAATGCCCTCCCTTCTTGAGCACAAAGCACTTACAGCCAAACGCTCGCAAGTGGCTCACCTTGGCTGTCTGCCAAACCGCAACTCATATGAGGTCTTACCAAGGTAAGCTCTAAGAAAAATGCGGTTGGCCAGATAGCAAGCCGTGTTCATGGCTTCAGCCCAAAAACGCCTAGGAGTCCTATGCTCATCGAGCATCGTCCTAGCCATCTCGACTAGCGTGCGGTTCTTTCGTTCCACAACGCCGTTCTGTGGGGGAGTGTAAGGAGAAGAAAACTGATGGTCCAGACCCTGATCACTACAGAAGCTGACGAACTGAGAGTTCTTGAACTCAGAGCCGTTGTCGGAGCGAATTGCTCGCATCCGACCATTGTTCTCATTCTTCAGCTTCAAAATCAGGTCATGAACAAAATGAAAAGTTTCATCCTTAGACTCCAAAAAGAAAACCCACGAGAATCGAGAAAAATCGTCAACAATCACAAGTGCGTACCACTTTCCACCGACTGAGCGTACCCGAGCTGGACCGACAGTGTCCATGTGTAACAGCTCGCCTGGATACGAAGTCATCACCTGAGTCACAGGTGAGTGAGAAGCGGCAACCATTTTCCCGTGACGACAGGGATGACAAACTAGATCTTTCTCCATTTTAAGCTTGGGCAATCCTCGGATGAGGTCCATAGAGCTTAACCTGACTAGCAGATCAAAGCTCAAATGACCTAACCTCCTATGCCACTTCCAGAGCTCAGAAGAAGATCCAGCAATTAAACAGCGAGAAGGGCCAAAAGAACTAGAGAAGTCAATTCGAAAAACTTTACCAAAAGGTAAGATCTGGCAAATCAAAGACCCTCTAGAATCAAACACAGAAGAATTGCTCTTCTTAAAACGCACCTCCAAACCATCCTCAAGAAGATGCGAAACAGAAATCAAATTGAAGTTCAAGTTTCCAACCAAAGCAACGTTCTTCAAGGAAAAATGGTCTGAAATGCGAATTGAGCCTATGCCACTTACTTTCCCTTGACCACTGTTCCCGAAGGTGATGTATTCTTTGGAGCTCGGGGGAGTGAGACTGGAGAACCATCTGCGATGTCCCGTCATGTGGCGAGAACACCCTGAGTCCATGATCCAAACATCCTCCAGTCCCCGATCCTTGTTGTGGTCGTCGTTGGAGTCATCGGAGGAGCTCTTTTCTTCCTTATCCCCAAGAGCCAATGAGCAGAAGCTCTTGCGGGATCTTCGGCGCTGGTGTGAGTGGCTCTTCGGTCTGTCCCCGAAAGCCATGAAGCAAAGGCCCGCTGGATCGTCCTTGTCCTTCCCCTTCCTGATGATGATCTCTTCATCGCTTGAGCTTCGATGAAGAGGAAGAAGACAGTGGACCGCTTGGAGTAGCTCTTCTCCATCTCAGCAAAGAAGGCCTTGTCGCGCTTCATGTTCTCTCGCCGGTAGTCCTTCAGGGCCTTTTTGAAGAATCTGGTCTTTGGCTTGCCCTTGTTGAAGGAGGAGCTGTCGTGCTTGCCGGAGTCGTGGAAGCCACCACCGGTGCCCTTCTTGTGGCCATTGCGCTTGGGGCAGTCGGCGATGAAATGTCCTGGATCACCACACTCAAAGCACCCGGTTTTTGTGCCGTGTCTCTTGAACATTCTTTTGTCATAAACACGACGCACCCGGTTGTTAAACAGACACAAATCATCATCTCCCAAAGACTCAAGCTGGTCCTCAGTGATAGACATCAAAGAGAACCCAGCACAGTTCACAGAAGAGGGATCAACAGAAGGTGTATCAAGGGCCAGAGACTTTGATCCAGAGCCAGTGAGATTTGATCTCAACTGGGTATCAACCTCGGTGGCCTTCAGCTTGCTAAACAACTCAGAAATGGTCAAGGTATCATAAGATGTGCTCTCAATGATAGAGGATACCTTGATCTCCCAGATCTTTGGGTCCAAGGTATGGAGAACCTTGAGGGCCTACTCGTGATCTGAGACTAACTGAACACCCTCACCCTTGTTGTCCCGAAGCTTGTTGATGATCGACTGAAAGCGACCAAACAAGGCTTCAATAGATTCACCCGGCTTCTGTGTGAAATTCTCATATTCACGCCGGTAGGTCTGATAGAGTCGAGCTTTGACCTGAGCTGTCCCCTCATGGTGTGCCTAGAGGGTAGCCCAGATCTCTCTCGCAGTGGAGAGATGGCTCACACGCTCAAATTCAGTGGGACCTAAACCAGAAAACAGAATATTCACCGCTTTGTTGTTGTTCTGATGTTGGGCAATGATATCCGGAGAATCACGCTCATCAACAGGCAACACTGTGAAAGTAGCGTGAATACAGATGTCCCAGATGTCCGAGATTTGGCTCATCAGATAGGCTCGCATGCGAGTCTTCCAATAATTATAGCCATAAGCTTCCAAGGACGGGACCTTGCCAGGAGATGTCATGATCACTACTGGGGTTTAGAACCGGTTAAGGTATGGAAAAACCCTAACCAGGCTCTGATACCACTTGTAGGACCGAAAGTAGCGACCAGAGGGGGGGTGAATGGGCGCATAAAAAATTCTTTCGAATTAATGGCCTGCTCCCAATACCCAACGCACCTCAACAAATAAATAGTTAAAAGAAGGACAGATCAACTGAGCTAAAAATAATCTAGCCTAAAAACAACCGGTGTCCTAAATGAAGATACAACAACTCAGTGCTAATAGGCAGATAAACAAGGCATTCAAAACATGGCAGATCAATTTTCACAGAAACAAATCATCACAGCAGTTTGATCTAAGTGCACGTAAATCGAGATGAGAAGTTACTGTTCTACGTTGTCTCCAGTAAGATACTTGACGAACCCCACTTCGAAGTACGCAGTATTAACGCCTGTGGTGCACGTCCCGAAGCCTCCGAAGCATACTTTGTGAGAAGCCCTGCTCCGAAGCAAATAATCTCCGAAGGCAAAAACAATGAAGTACCTCCGGAACTCACTTGAAGTGAAACCCAGCTTCGAAGCATTTAATCTCCGAAGGCAAACACAGCGAAGTACCTCCGGAGCTTACTTGAAGCGAAGCCCAGCTCTGAATCGGAGGTCACACTAAAAAACAGGAGACACTTAAAAATTCGAGGCCTGTAAAAATTTTGAAGCTCACACAAAAAAACATCGATGTCTGATGGCTTGGACAGAAAGGCTTCGGAGTACAGGAACAAAACTTCGAACTTGTATTAGTACTTCGACAAAATCACAGCGCAGATTTCTCACAGAGGCTTCGTTTCACTGATCGAAGCAAACTATGCAAAAAATACAGGAAACCCAAAAAGTGTTGCCACTGTTAAGGCAAACAATTGGCGAAGTTTGCTCAAGTATCTGTGGGGCCCACGAATCAAAATGACAGATACTAGAAGCTAGAAGCCAGTACTTGTTTTCATACACATGCAAGTGAAGAAACGTTTCAGCTGAGTGATGAACAATATGCAGAAAAACTGGTCTAGAACAACTAGCTTCGCAGGCTAGGAACAAAAACCTACAGCTGGGCAGCAAGTTGTCTACGGCTAGGCACAAGACATTGAAAAACAGCAAGCCTAAAACCAGTAGCTGCAGACGCTAGCTAGATGCATAGGTACTACTTTCACAGCCAAAAACCAGAACTGTAAGCCAGCAATAGTTACCGAGAAACTCAATAGAGAAAACACAGTAGAGAACTATTGTAGATTCAAAAAAAAAATTCGCACCAAAAATATTAATCCAGGCGTGCATACAGAGGAACCATATCAACCAGATCCATATAGCAACGCATGAAGAGAAACAAACAGGTTGAATAAAAACTTGGATGCAGAGATTTCGGGAAGAACACAGATGGCGGCGCACAACACAGGAACAAAATTAGGAAAGTGAACTCAAGTTTGTCATTTTGCTGAGTTAACCCTAACCCTAGGGATTGGGGCCTATTTATAGGCAGACCAATAAATGGGGAAAATGCAGAAATACCCCTAGGGTTTTTTACAGACGCTGAAATAAATGGAAAATACCAAACCTGCCCTTAGGATATTTTTACAGACTCGACTGACTGACTGTGGGCCTAAGGACAAAATAGAAAACTCCTATTTACAGATAACTTGTCGGAAGCGGAGCTTTCGTAGCGACTACGGCTTCACTCCAGGACGGTCCGATCCAAGATCAGCGGTCGTCAGTTTTGCGCCGAAACTGACAAAGCGTCCACCGTCTTCGCACCGGGTACCCGGATTGGGCCGGCCTGATTCCGCAGCTCCCTCAGCCCGGCAATCGCTCGCCACCCGTGTACCTGAGTCAATCCCGGTCAACAGCCCAGTGGATCCTCTGCTGCTCCTAGCCCATGTACCCGGATTGGGCCCGCCCGACTTCGCGGCCTCTCTGCCCGACAGTCGCTCGCTGCCCGTGTACCTGAGTCACACGCGGCCCAGACGCAGCAGGTCTTCTCTCTCTTTTCAGTCCTCTTTGACTATCGTTGACAATGACTCATCACATCTGGAGCCATGAGGCCCACGCTATTCAGCATGGCTCCTCATATGGTACCTTGACTCAGCAAGACCAAAGGGACCGAATGGCGAGCACACCGAGAGGGACTTCTCGGTAGTCATAAGTTTAATTGATGAGTAAGGTTTTCTTCACTTTATTACAAGTTCAACCTTTAACCTATTCTTGTTAACTCGATCTTGTTCTACCTCATCATAGAGCTTTCGAATCTACTGCCCGTGTCTAGAAAACAAAAGCAACAAAAGACCTACAATAGGTTCATAAAGCCACAATGCATGTAAGTCTCTAAATGTTTACCCTTTCAAATTTAATGTGTCATCCAAACTAATCATGTATTTCCATTACAGTGTTATAGTCAACCTCCGAGAAACCAATGTGGGTTTTATATTGCACACCATATGACGCTAGCCCTGAAAATAGCGGATCTTAAATCACCCAGCATAATATATTATCATGAGCTTTGTTCTTTTGGTTAATTTACTTTTCACTTATGTAAACATTGACTAGTGTCAAAAACTCAATTTATAGGAATTCAACATACCTAAAGGCAGTCTTAGCTAGACTGAGTTTTCAGTGATCTGTTCACCACTAGCGAAATTCCTTGTGGAACAAGTCTTTTCAATGAATGGTGCTTTCCATTATAAAGGCGAGAATTAAAGATTCAATTTATCATGTAACCATTGCAAACATTTGGTGAAACATGTATGGAATACTATTTTTATGGATGCTTTGTTTGCGCAATGCAATTTGTGATGGTGCTATTCTGTGATGAATTATGTGTTGTATTTTCTGTGATGAATTCTATGTTGTTTGCAATTTAAAAAATTGGCTGCCAAATCTTACCTTTGATTCAGGTTGCAGCCTAAAAATAATTTTTTTAATATGACCATTGTTGGCATAAAAGATTACGCTAACAGGTTTAGTAAACTCGAAAGACTAACAAATGAAGTGCACATATATTGATTTAATTTCATTGAATTAATCAGATGATATCTTATCTTCCAGCTCCACTGATGACTTTGACTCCGGAGCAAATTGTCCGGGCTGCAGAGAATGTTCTCGGAGCCCCTACGCTCATGGAGAAAGAGCAGAGGGTGAAGCTGGTCAGGAACTAGGAGCAATTCATCCGAGTATGGAGCATACTTGGAGTTGAAGGGTCGTACACCCTTTGAAATCACCTATCTCGTCGTCGGAGCCGAGGAAGAGGAAGGCCGAGGCCGGGACTTCCGGCTCGGTGAAGACGCCCATGAAGAAGGTAACTCGCAAGATTAAGGGTCATACCCCCTTTGAAATCACCTATCTCGTCACCGGAGCAGTCCGAAGAAGAAGAAGATGTGGACGTGGAGATGGCGGAGGAGTTCGAAGCCCTACTTGCGGTGGATGATGAAGATGGCTCTCAGATGGAAACCGAGACCTTCATCCGAGATAGCGCGGAGGTGGCACCAAATGACGAGGGGAGTGGGCCCGGGAAGGTGGATGCCGAAGTTGCTCCATCGGGCCGGATGGACGTCCTGGTTTGTGACCAAGGCAGAGTGGAGGCCAAAGGGGTCCTAACCCTAGAAACAGAGGCCACAGCTCTGGACGAATTGGTGGTAGCTGCAACTGAGGAAACTCCAGCAGCTATTGCTTCGGTTCAATCTCCGGAATCTGACGAAGGCTTTACTTGGATGTTCGAGCATCCGAGCAGTCATGTGCTCATCCGACAACAAGGCGGTGGATGTACATCTTTACCAACCAAACCTTGTTTCACTTTATTTTACCTGAAACATTTGAATAATAGTATATACCTTTGAGTTTGCATAATCATCTCCCGTGGAGGTGACTCCATCTAAGGAGGTGGTCCTGAAGCTAGAGACAACTTCGATGTTGTTGACAACTTCGGCGCAAGCGACAGCTCTACCACGGGTGATGGCTCCGATGCAAGAGTCCACTCCGGCACAGGAGACGACTCCGAAGCATGTGGCGGCTCCTAGAATAGGAAAAGGTAAATCTTGGCCGATGCCTTCTCCTGCAGTGGGGTTGACTCCATCTGAGTCAACTGATGGAGGCCAGTCAACAAAACTTCGGAGGATGCTTCTCTTCATTCCAGACCTTCTCCCAACGATGACGACCGGAGTGCCTTGACAATGCTCTCCTTTTGGCCCCTTTTCTTGAAAGGAGGATAGGGTTTCAGACTCTACTAGAGCCTCTAGCTCGGGCCAGTTGAGAAGTGGGGGAGACCAAACTGGTCTTTGTAATAAGCAAGGCTGAAGGGCCGGAGCTAGACGCCGCCCTTGAACAGGCTGCCTACTAGGTACGGTGCACCTACAAAAGTTAATTTTATCTGAAGTAAATACCATACTCACCTCGCTCTTCTTTTTCTTTTGTCAGCACGTTGTTCTAGATCGTTGAGCTATTGTTTTCTAATGAGCATTAGTGCAATCGGCTCAAAGGGAAGGTGACGGCTATTCAAGAGAGCCTTGTTGACTCCGAGAGCCAGGCCTCGAGCTTGGAGGAGATAGTTCATGTAGAGCATAGCGCGGATGCAAAGCTCGAAGCTGCAAATGAAGATAGTTTTTGTACTAAGTTCCCCACGGACGACGCCAACTGTTGGCGAAAAAGATTATGCTATCATGTTTAGTAAACTCGAAAGACTGACAAATGAAGTGTTTGCTTAGGAAAAGACTCCTTTACCCTCTAATTACAACCGACTTTGAAGGTACTATTTAATATTAGGGTTAAAAGGGTAAAAGACTAAGTGAGCGTTGAGAAAGTAATTCTTCTGTCCTTGCTGGAAGTACCCCTTCGAGTAAAGAGGCTTCGGGATTCTTCGTCATGTCGAAGCCTTCGCGGAGGCTTTTATCGTAGAAGGCTCTGAATGCAGCTAAGCCTTGTTGCTTTAGGACCTTCGGAGATCAAATCTTCTGACTTCATTTTGTCTTCTGACAGTGTTGATGTAGAAGTTTTGTCATGATGCGGAGGAAATATTTTCCCCTAACAACCATAACATTACTAACAGGTGACATTGATGACCTGTCCCTAAAGGTCATAATAGTCACAGGTTGTGTAAAGTACTACCATCACTAAAAATGACCTATTCAGCTTGCAGCCTAAAAATAATTATTTTTTAATAAAACCATAACATTAGTGACGGGTGACATTGGCAACTCGTCCGTAAAGGACAAAATAGTGACAGGTGTAAAGTACTCCCCATCACTAAATATGACCATTAGTGATGGGTAAGAAATTTTTCCTGTCAATAAAGGGGGCATGTCAGACATGGTGAGGAGCTAGAGGGACTTTTTAGTGACGGGTAATTACTTGTCATTAATGATAGGGCTTTATTGATGCGATAACGGTGACGGGGGACATGCCCGTCACTAATGTACATTATGACCCATCACTAATGTGTGTTTCTGTTGTAGTGATACAACATACACATACATAAATAAAAGAGTTCAAGCGTAGTAGAAAAAGTAGCAAAAATAAAAAAGTTTCTCGTTGTGTCAATTTAACAATATCACATGGGAAACCAGCTATAAACCACCTTAGAACGAGCCATCATCGAAATCCCTGGAAATAGACGTGAAACACTCATCGCTAGGTATATCCCTCCCTGCATCCAAATCTAAAAGAACAACATCCACACTAGGTGGGTCAATACATAGACGTATTTGCAAATACCTACCCACACCTTTGGAAGCCATATTTCTAAATACAAGCTGAGATCAAAGAGGGCTGCATTTGTGGCTTATTTTCAACATAAAGAAAGGTTCCATTCAGAATAGTAAATCATACTATTATATAATTTGTAGATTGATTCTTCTTCCATCATCTACCACGTATTAAATCTCATCCATTTATTCTTTACTAATCACCATCCGACCAATCTCATCAACCCATTTCTCTCATCTGCCTCCCCCGGCCTCCTCCTCTCCCCTTCTGCGCTGCTTAGGGTCATCCTCCCCCTTGCACAAACCATAACCCTAGATGCCACTGCCTCTCTCCCACGTGTCGCCTCCCTCCCACGCACTACCTCCCTCCCCATGCGTCACTGCCTTGTGTGCCCGTTCTCTCCATTGCGGGACAACTTCCCATTCTACTGCGCTTCCTCCTGATCCCCAAGACGTGTCGATTCTCTGCCCTACCTCAGCACCCACCGGCACTGCTCGCCGCCACATCATTTGTCGGTGCTTCTATGCCACAACGTAGGACTTTAACCCATCATAGGCCCTGTCGAAGCCGTTGCAGGGCCACGGGGAAGACGTGGGGGTGTTTAGGTCCAGGACGTGGGTGGCGGCCATGAAGGGAGGGGAGGATAAGGGCACCATGTGGTTAGGGAGGCATCTCGTCGTGCACGGCTGGCTTAGCAACTTTCGTGCCCAGAGGACCATCATCATCATGGAGGTGAGGAGGAACTTGCATTCTTGCCGTTCTGCTATTTTATTTGATCACTACCGTGGCCAGGTTTTTTCGGGTCGCCTCCACCGCCAACGTCATCACTGGATCTGGCTCTGGCCCCCTCCCGACCCCAAGCACTGTCACCACTGATCAACTCCTCCTCTTGCTACTCCTCAGCACTCAGCCATGTCAAGGAAGTTCCTCCATATTGCTGGCGTGCAATTCCCCTACCGCTGGCTCTGGTGGCTGGCTCCTCCCCAGGCACGGCCACTGGCTGCCACTACCAAAAGAACCCCCCTATAGCAATGCATATATGTGTAGGTAAAACCCTAATTATGCATTGCCTATGTTGATATTGCAAGGGTCTTGTACAACGCATATACATGTTTTGGAATATCCTATTTTTATCTGTTGGTAAGCTGCAACGGATATGTGTGTCTTAGAACAACACATATATGTGTTTGTGCTGCCTATTGACAATTAATATCCGTTGGGGGAAAATATTTTATCCTTAAATAATTAAGGAAGCCTCAACATCAATACAGTCAGAAGAAACGAAGTAAGGAGGGTTGGTCTCCGATGACCCTAAAAGCATCGAGGCTTTGCTGTATTAGGAGCTCTTTATAGTGAAGCATCCGTCAAGGCCACGGCGTGAGGAAGCCTCCAGTAGCCTCTTTACCCGAAGGGGTACTGCCAGCAAGGACAGAAAAATTATCTTCTCACTGATTAGATTAATCTTTTACTCTTTTAACCCTACGAAGAATATTAAACAGTGTCCTCTAAGTTGGTTGTAATTAGAGGGTAAAGGAGTATTTTCCCGATGTATTCTGTCTATAAATACCCCTCTTCGCTCTGTAAAGGGTATCAAATAATGAGATATTCAATACACACTTCAAACTATCTCAAGCTATTATCCAGCTCAGAGGCTTGGAATAGTCCCCTTAAACAAACACTTCGTTTGTTAGTCTTTCAAGTTCTCTAAACCTGTTAGCATAATATTTTATGCCAATAGTTGGCGCCGTATGTGGGGAACCTATTACAAAAACTTCGTTCTCTACCAATCCTTTCCTAGAGCCATGCCTACTAAACGGAGCCTAGGAACTAGTCCTCTCCAGAGGTCTTCACGGACATCTAGGTTGCGATCTCCAAACACAACCTAGGTCGGAGGACCCTCCGTGTTCCCCCCACCTCAAACTCCCGAAGTAAATACATATCCTCGAGCACACGGAGCCCCCTCTACGGCTCCATCTATGCTTCGAACCAGCAGAGCCCCTCCCACGGCTCCTTCCATGCTACGAACTAACTTCTGTAGTTCTCAAGACCTGGAGGGCCCCGCTAGAGGAAACGAAGACCATCCTGATGACGTGGTAACCCAGATGGCTCATCTTCAGGCCAAAATAGGATGATGGAGGTAGGAAGCTACCAATAGGTTTCGCCCTGAGGCTAGCCCTATCATCCATGAGGTGTGTCAAGAAGACAACCCTATTTATCCTGAAGCCTTTGAGATTCAGAGAATCACCGAGAATGCTTCTTTCGATGATGAATCTCCGCTACACCTAGACTTGGAAAAGGTGTGGTTCCACCCAAAATTCAGGACTTCGTAGTTGAGCAAGTACTCCAGAGAGGTATACCATAGGGAATTTTCCCGCTCTTATGCTCTGGTAATTGAAGTCAGTGGAGGGGTTCGAGACACAACGGGGAAGTGTTTACCCCTTGCGCTCGAAGTAGTTGCTCTGCGTTAGTTTTGGTCTTTGAAACCAAGATCGATTAATTCCTAGGAGCAGTTGTGGAAGAAGTTTGTGAGTAATTTCCAAGGGACTTGTGTGCCCCCTATGTCTACAGGAAGTCTTTTTCAGGTGAAGCAGCAACCTGGAGAAACTCTGCGGCAATTTTTCAAGCGCGTCACTCATACAAAGTCGTAGATAAAGGGGATATCTACATCGTGCGTTGTTGATGCAGCGCGCAAAGGTGTCACAAATGCGGGGCTCCTCAAACTACTTCGACCTACATCGGAAGAATTTTTCTTCGATAGCGCAACTGATGACCTACTTCGAGCAATATGCCAAGTCCGAAGAAGGATGGTTTCGAAGAACTACTTCTCCCTCATCAATTTTCCTTCAAGAAGTCAATTTTCCTTCCAGTGCAAACTATCGAACGTGTGGACAACTTTGAAGCCCCAAGGCGGCCTTCGGTGGCCAGTGTTATGCCATATCATAAGCAAGAGGACAATCAAGACCGTGGCAAACGGGTAGTCCTCCCCATCTCCGAACGATGGAGCCTGGGCGACATGTCGATGTGTCTACGTGCCCATATCCTTCTCCGCAACTGATGCAACCGGTATTAAATTCCCTCATGTAGACCCTTTTGTTATTACGGCTGACATTGCAGGAACAGAGGTCCAGAGAGTCTTTGTTGATGGCGGAAGTTCCGTAGACATTATCTTCATCCAAGCCTTTGATCAATTGTGCATCTAGCGGAGGTATTTACTTCTAGTAGCTCATCCTCTTCAAGGCTTCACAGGACCTCCTCTTGATGCCCTCAGCCAAATAGGTCTCAAGGTTGCCTTCGGAGAGGGGCTCCTAGCTAGATCGGAAGAGGTGATTTTTGACGTCGTCGACGCCCCTTACTCTTATAATGTTATCTTTGGACGGGGCATGCTAAATCAATTCGGAGTTGTGGTGCATCACAATTATTTGTGCCTAAAAATGCCTACGCAAGAAGGAGTATTTGCGGCCCTCAGTGACAAAGCTACGGGGCGGAGGAAGGAGTATAGCCATGGTCCACCTCTTGATCTTATGTAGATAAATAGTGTACATGACCATTTGGAGGATGCATCCGCATCAAGTAATCCCTCGAAGATCTCCTCCCTCGAGCCAAGCCCCGAAGGTGAAATTATAACAAAGATCATTGTCAAAGACGACAAAGACTACCCCATCCAGTTGGGCAAGGAACTGCCCCGAAAATTGCCACTTCGTTGGAAGAAGTAATTAAAGAAAATTTAGGATGTCTTTGCCTGGTCTGAAGAATATATTCCCGGAGTTGACCGAAGCATTATCGAGTACAACCTACTCGTCAACCCAAGGGTTCGACCTTTTCGCCAGGGCTTCGCAAAATGTCGACAAAAAGGGCGGTCCTTGCCAAAGCAGAGGTGGAGAAGTTGTTAAATGTTGGGATCATTAGAGAGGTGGCCCACTCGGAGTGGTTATCCAACCCCGTCTTTTTCAAGAAAAAGGCCTTCGGCAATTGGCGCATGTGCATTGATTTCACATCCCTGAATAAAGCATGCCCACATGACCCCTACCCCATGCCCGCATTGATCAACTCGTCGACTCCATTGCCTGCTCTAAGCTTTTAAGATTCCTCGACGCGTACTCCAGGTATCATCAAATAAGACAAAGCCAAGACAAGCTTCATAACTCCTTCTCGAGTCTTTTGTTATGTCAGAATGCCATTCGGCTTAAGAAATGCCAGGGAAACTTTTTCAAAGTTAATTGCTAAGGCTCTAGGTAACCAGATAGGTCACAATGTCGAGGCCTATATGGATGACATTGTAATAAAGAGTGCTTTAAAGCACCAGCATAATATAGACTTAGCAGAAACTTTTGAGAGCCTCCGAGCATGTGGAGTTCACCTCAATCCCGAAAAATGTATCTTGAGGTCTCAAGCAGGAAAATTATTAGGGTACTTAGTTTGAAGCAGAGGGATCAAAGCTAGCCCAGTGCAGATAAGTGCATTGCAAAGGATGGCTCCTCCGAAAAATTTGAAGCATGTCCAGAAGCTTGCCGGACGCCTCGTGACCCTTAGCATTTTTTTGCATGGTCCACCGTGCGGAGCCTCCCAATATACAAAAACTTAAAACGGCCTGAAGATTTTGCCTGGACACCGGAGTGCCAGAAGAGTTTCGATGAAATCAAGGACTATCTCAGCAATCCTACAACACTCTCTGTGCCCCTCGTAGATGAAACTCTTCTTCTCTATCTTGCAATGGGAAGTTTGTACATAATCTGATATACTTCGTATCGGAAGCTTTATCTAGATCCAAAACCCGGTACTCTGAGCTCGAAAAATTTACCTATGCTTTGGTAATGGCTTCGAGGAAATTACGACATTATTTTTTGCACATAATATAATTTTACCAACTTCTTATCCTCTAGGAGATATGCTCTGTAGCAAGGATTCTACGGGGAGAATTGGAAAATGGGTTGTCGAGCTGGCCCCCTTTGGTATATCTTTCGTAGCAAGAATAACCATCAAGTCACAAGTAGTGGCTGATTTTGTAGCAGAGTTAACTCCATCTGTAGTATGGGCTACGGAAGAATCAAATGAAGGTATATGGACCATATAATCTGAAGAAGTTTTTCAAGCATCCGTAGCAGGTGCCAAAGCTATCATAATTTCGTCCTTCAAGGCAAAAAGAAATGTACTCCGCAAGGCTCAACTTTGAGTCCAATAATATTATGGAGTATGAAGGAATCCTGCTGAGGCTTCGCAAGCCGCGTGCACTTGGTGCTACAAGATTTTTTATAAAAACAGACTCCCAAATTGTAGCACGAACACATAGATATTTGGAAGAAATCCACAAGACCGAAGAAGCATTGAAAGGAATTTCTATCCGGAGCGTCCCAAGAGCTGATAACTTGCAAGCAGACATATTGGCAAAAGTTGTAGCCGGAGCCCTAGATATCCGGGAAGGGGCTTTTTATGAAGAGCTTTCTTCCCCTTCGGTGCCTCAACTCCGTTGTTGGGACGACGGATCGAACCAACAGGTTTTCTTAGTGGATGGAAGTAATGAAATGTTGTGCGTTCTATATTCTTGGATCGTGTGTATTACAACTACAGTTGGGGGGTATTTATAGGGTGGCCCGCTCTGAAGGGTCGGGTCCCTACAACCCCCAACTGCCACTCGGTCTGACATCGATCAGCAGTACAGACAAAATAGACACTTCATAGTACAGACAAGCGTTACATACTACAGACAAGAAGGTGTGATCTGGCGGCGTGTCGGCCGTGTCGGGCGCTGCAAAGTCCACCCGACACGGTGCAGGCGATCATGATCTTGCCCCCCCTGCGGTCTTGACTGGTCTTCTTACCGTCCGTCCTCCTTCCGGAGCCTCACTCGAGCCGAAGGGTGGCCTCTGGCACCCGGCTAATCGCTCTTCCTCCGAAGACCCCCCCCCCCCTCCGGCGCGCCTCAGGAGCCTCCGGAGGCCTCCGACTCCTTCGCTCGGAGGTTTAAGTATCTCCGGCGCTGGGCTTCGGGTCTCCTGGTTGTGGTCTTCCTTCGGAATCGTACGGACCTTCATGCTCCCCTGCTATCATCGGGATTATCTCCCCAACAGTAGCCCCTCGCTTCTTTCCTCTTCGAGAGTCCTGCGTAAGAGAGGGTGGAAGCGCACATGATAATTCCGATAACCTCTATAAGAAATCAACATACGTAAAGATGCTGCATCTTGCTGCGGGGCGGCCTAGACTGGCCGTTCTGGAGACGCTTGGGAGCCTCGAGGCGCCCTAGGGTCCGGAGGCCGAGGGCTGCCTCCGGAGCGCCCCCGACTGGCTGTTCGCTCTCCGCTCCTTCGGAGGAACAGTCCTGACCGTTCGCCGGATGCCGGCGCAGCTTGGACCATCGGGTTCCATTACCCGAGGAGATGAGTTGGCGCATTACTGGACACAGTAAATGCAGCGAGCACATGGGCGGCGCAAAGAAGGTGGACCGTCGGAGACTGGCGCGTGCAAAGCGTCGTTAGTCTTAAATGCGGGTGTCACGCAACCATTGCGCGCACACGTTTGGACGACGGAAGGTGGACCGACGACTGCCCTCGTGCTTAAATAGCCATGGCTAGGCTAGCAATTCCCTTTCCTGCTCGCTCCAAACCCTCAACTTCACTCGACGGCAAATGCTTTCTCTTGCGCCCCAGCCTTCTCCTTGCTCCTTCTTGTCATGGCGAAAGAGAGTGCTCCTGCCGCGGTGGTAGATCCCCAATTCCTGCAGCATCAAATGGCAGGCGGCGGCGGCTGCGGCGGCGACCGCTTCTGGCCCGGCCGAGGTCGCGACTCGCGGGAGCTCTGTCCCACCTCGGAGCCACGAGAAGGGGAGGTCATCGTCTTCGAGGCCTTCTTCGACGTGGGGCTAGGGTTCCCCGCTTCGGAGCTCTTAGCTGGAGTGTTAGACGCCTTCCACCTGGAGCTCCCGCAACTGTCTCTGAATGTCGTGGCCCGCCTTGCCATCTTCGAGTGGGCCATGCACGCTGAGGGCTGCGAAGGGAGGGCAGAGGTCTTCACGTGAATGCACGAAGCTCTTTGTCAGTCGAAGAAGAAGGACAGCCGGGTATTAGCCTTCGGGAGCATCAATTTCCAGCTCCGGAGGAAGTACACGGACTCCTTCCGAGCGAAGGCCATCAACGAGCGGTGGTACTCCAAGTGGGTGAACCGCTGGTTCTACGTCCACGTGGGGCTCAACTCCGGGCTCGCCGGGCCCCCGCGCCATATTTGGTTCTGGAGAGAGGCGCGCATCGAGGGAAGCGCCGGTTCGGTCTCTGCGAGGATCCAGCTCCTCTGAATCGTCGCCCGCCGGATGAGTATGCGGGACCTGACAGAGGAGTTCATGGCCCTCGAGATCCCACCACTGAAGGAGGAGTGGCCGGCGTCGCTTTGGAGCAGCCGAGATGAGTCGATCTCGACGGAACTCTCCCGCCAGCTCAGTTAGCATCTGCGTTCTCTTCTGGCTTCGCCTACTGCGCTCGGCGGGTGCCCGACCCTAACCTCCGAATCGCAAGGTCGCTCGTCGCCAAGACGCCTGAGGAGGTTGCCCGCGTGGCGGAGAAGATCCTCGGAGCTCCCACTCCAGCCGAATACACACGGTGGGTGGAGCTGGTATGGTCCTAGGGGCGATTCAACCGAGTGTGGGATGCACTCGAGCTCTCGCCCCCGCTTCTACCGGAAGGGGAGGTCCTCCGCGCCGCTTCGAAGAGGAAGGTGGCCGACCCTGACAGCGGTGTTGGACCGGAAACGGTGACCAGAGGGGGGGTGAATGGGAGCTTTTTAGAATTTCAGGCTAAAAACAGCCTTCGGTTTTAATTCTGTCTACTGCGGAACGGGCTTCGAATACCAACCTTCGAAGGTCTGGTTCGGAGGTCCTTGATAGCTCCGAACACAGGCTTCGCAAGGAGTAAAAGTCCGAAGCCTAGCAGACTTCGCTCCACACACAATCCCGAAAACAACTCTGCTAAGTCAGTGCAAGCTCCGCACACAAGGTGCTTCGAGCAGGCTTCGCACTTCACCCTTCGCAAGAGTGAACTATCCTCTGAGGACTACGACCTAATACTTAGCGACAGCAACTGGTGCTAGGCTTCGTACTGCGAAGGTCTAAACACACACAAGTGGACTCCGCAAAGGGCCTCAACACGAGAAGCAAAACGGGCTTCGAACAGGGCTTCGCTAGTAAGCAGCGAGGTCTAGCCTCCTGTTACACTGAGCGAACGCGCACTGAAAAAACACTTCGCACACAACACACTTCGTCAACACAGGCTTCGATGCACTGTCACAAGTCACTCAAGGTGACACACAAATGGACGAAGTATGCAGCGAGGTATGTAAAACAAGCTCAAGCAAAAAGCACACAGAAGCAGGGCTTCGCCGCTTGAACAAGGAACACTAAAATGAACTCACTGGATGTATTTAAAGTGTGAGGAGGCTGGTACAAGAGCTCAACAGTAAATGCTCAAAGTGTTAAATGTTACCTACCCAGCTCCCATATTTATAGCCCGCAGTTCACCCAAGTGAAATGACTACTTTACCCCTAGGGTTTACACCAGTTTTGTCTCTACAGAACTGAGGGGTACAAAAGGAAGTCAACTTTATTCTGGAGGCTTCTCTGTCAGCTTTGCAGAGGGGACAACGTCAGCTTTTTGCAGAGCAGACAATGTCAGCCTTTGCAGTCTTTGACCTTCTGGAGCCTCCCTTCGCACGCGAGGGTTGCGGTAGCTTCGGTGAGAAGCCTTGAGCCTGACGGCCTTCGCTTCATCGATGATAGCCTCCGATACAGTGACGGTTTTGAGCCGAAGCCGTCAAAGCCCTTGGGCCTTCGCACCACCACCTCTGGAGTGGACCACCACGGCTTCGCAGCTACTCCCAGCTCGAACTCCGTCAGTCCGTGTACCGAAGCCATGTATGGCCGAAGTACCACAAGTCATCCTCACTCCGGAGCTAGCCTCGCTCCGAAGCCTTCCTCACTCCGAAGCCCCACCTTCGGAGTACCACCCTTCGAAGTCCCTCCTCTGTCCAAGGCCTCCGCATGAAGCATTCCATGAGCACTTCGTCGCAGTGTCTCTCCTCGAGCACACTCCTCGACAAGCCTCACCCGGACCATGCCTTCGATTCACCTCGACTTCTGAGACCTTCGTCGGGTATATTCGAATGTCTCCCTCCGGAGCACACTTCGAACGCCTTGCCTCCTCAGAGGACTTGATCCACCAAACTCCGAAGTCACTCCATCCGGAGTACCTTCGAAGTGCCTCACCTCCGAGGACTTTGTCTCGGAGTACCTTCACCCGGAGCCACGCTCCGCACTTATTGCCTTCTCCTGGCGCACCTCGACCCAAGGACCGACCCAGACCCCTTCGCAGCCACCGTGACGGAGCTCCCCGCTCCCCTGGCATCAAGCCTCCCGCTTGACCCAGGTTCACCTGCTACGAACCTGTCCGTCGCCTCCGAAGTCCCCTGCGCACCACAGACAAACAGACAAGTGTATCCAGTACTCCGGAGACCTCTCCGGGTTAGCAACCTTCGGTACACACTCCGGTGTACCGCCCAAAGTACCGAGACCTTCGGTACGAACCCAGTCATCGTGTACGGTCGGACCCCTCCAACAGGCACACTCCGCTGCAACAGCTTGCAGCAACCAAACCATCGAACCCTTCAGTGAAAACAGCCTCCGAACACCTTCGGAGGACCAACCTCCGAACCCCCTTCGGAGGTACCCCTTCGAACCAGAGGGTAAAAGCCTGTCAATCACTCATCACAAACACCGAAACCAACCCTTGGTTTCTCAATCTCCCCCTTGATGAGTGCATTGACAACCAAATTCAAGTTCAAGAAAAATTAAAAGACTTTCAGCACACAAGTGACCATAAAAACTCAGAAACGAGCCAAAGCATGTCACTTGACAAAAGAATTTTCCTCCCCCTTTTTTCAAAAGAGTAAAAGCCCCTTCGGCAAATCTCCCCTTGGCAAGATAAAAACTCCCCCTGTGAAAATGATACCTTTTTGCAACAGAGAACCCAAATTTCTCCCCCTTTGCGGCAGAGAACGTAGCAATTTCTCCCCCTTTGGCAATGCAAGCATCAAGGAGCATTGAAAATATGCATAGCTTGGAAATGAGCAGAATTTCAAAGACATATAAAGCAAAAATATGCCAGTAGTAATATCAATGATCATGGGCTCAGCTCAAATTAACATTCTCTAAAACATGATGACAGCATGTGATTTTATAATTTTTGAAATAAAAGCATCACCACTCAATCACGATAACTGGACAAGTAAAAGCAAGGACTGCGCAAAGCTAGTCAATTTCTACTTTAGACAGACAAGTCCAGATCGAATGGAGCTATGAAAGCAAACTTGATGACCAATGAATTTTGTTGTGCTTTTCTTAATGCTAGGGGTTATTTGTTTGTCCGCCTTATACTTTCCAATCAGGCTAAGCCTAGGCATGACAACCATTAGAAGCTTAAAGTAATGATTTTGGCAGACACTACACTATTCCAGTTCAGACCAATGTGCAATGGTAAGCAGTCTAGAATAGAGTAGTGCGACAAACAAACCCACCTGGATCTTTTCACTTAAAGCATGCAAATCATGGAGTTTTTGATTTTAATTAAGTGAACCAATTTGTTTAGCACTTGATGAGTATCCATGAAGATGTAGAACAATTTTTTAAGTTGTAATGTTTAGCATCCAGAGAAAAGGTGTCTTGCTATCAAGCAGATAAAAGATAGCTAAAAGAAGTCTTGCCTACACAAGCTAGATCCAAGATTGAGCAGTGAGCATGATTTGAGTTTGGAAAGAAAACATCATGCACGTTAATGTTTCAGATAAATTAAAAAGAGCTGAGCTGTCACGATTTCATGAATTAAAATCAGGCATATAAATGCAAAAGATGTAAATGCAATTCCACACATGACGAGCACATGCAAGTCAATTAAAGCCTGCTCCCCCTCACAAAATGCCGTAAGGGTGACAAACGCCAAGTTCCCCACGCAAGTAGGCAAATCGAGAAGCATCCAGGGGTTTCGTGAAAATATCGGCTAGCTGGTGTTGGGTATCAACATATTGAAGTTCAATATCACCCTTCTCATTGTGATCTCTAAGAAAATGATACCGCACATCAATGTGTTTGGTTCTGGAATGCTGAACCGGGTTGTTTGCAATACAAATAGCGCTAGTGTTATCACAGAAAAGTGGAACACTCTTATAATCTAACCCGAAATCCCGCAAAGTGGAAACCATCCACAAAATCTGAGAGCAACAGCTAGCTGCAGCAACATATTCGGCCTCAGCTGTCGATTGTGCAACACTAGACTGTTTGCGGGAAGACCAGCAAATTAGAGATGTACCCAGAAAATGACAAGTACCAGAGGTACTCTTCCTATCGATCCTACACCCAGCAAAATCCTGCATCGGAATAACCTCGAAGACATAAAGATGAAGACGCGGAATACCATATGCCAAATTCAAGGGTATGTTTGAGATACCTTAGTATGCGCTTTACCGCTTGGCGGTGCGAAGCTCGTGGTGAAGCCTGAAAACGAGCGCACAGACACACTGCGAAATGTATGTCCGGCCTCGTAGCAGTCAAGTAGAGGAGGGAGCCGATCATGCTTCGGAACTCCTTATCTACGGCTTCTCCATCTTCGTCAGGATCCATGCTACAGATGTAGCCATTGGAGTGGCGAGGGGCTTCACATTTGCCATGTCAAACTTCTTGAGCAGGTCCTTGGTGTACTTCGTCTGGTGGACGAAAGTACCTTGTTTGCTTTGCTTCATTTGCAAGCCAAGGAAAAAGGTGAGTTCACCCATCATGGACATTTCAAATTCTCTGCTCATGGTATCTGCAAACTCGGCAACCAAAGCATGAGAAGAGCCACAAAAGATGATATCATCCACATAAATCTGAACCAGGAGGAAATCTTTGCCATGCTTGAGAGTAAACAGGGTTTTATCAACAGAGCCCATCAAGTACCCTCGCTCAAGCAGAAAAGACTTAAGTCTAACATACCATGCCCGAGGGGCCTGCTTGAGTCCATAAAGAGCCTTATGAAGTTTAAGGACTTTATGCGGGTACTTGGGGTTTTCAAAACCAGGGGGTTGTTTTACATAAACATCTTCGCCTATGAAGCCATTAAGAAAAGCACTTTTGACATCCATTTGATAGAGTTTGAATCCCCGGGATGTCGCAAAGGCAAGCAAAATCCTAATGTCCTCAAGGCGAGCAACAGGTGCAAAAGTTTCAGTAAAATCAATCCCTTCTAGTTGAGAATAACCCTGAGCTACAAGCCTAGCCTTGTTTCTAACTATTGTCTCATCCTCCCCTTGTTTGTTTTTGAAAATCCATTTTGTTCCAATGAAATGAACATTTGGTGGAGGATCAACTAGTGACCAGACTTGGTTTCTCTCAAAATTTTCAAGTTCCTCATGCATGGCATTTATCCAACTAGAATCAGAAAGTGCATGACTAACATCTAAGGGCTCGAAAGAAGCAACAAAAGCGGAATCAATGAAGTGAGCATGAGAACGTGTTACCCTTCGATCAAGCTCACCAATGATCTGCTCGGGAGGGTGCGTCCTTTGAACATGGTGTGGAGCCTCGCGGCTGGATGCAGTCTCCCCCTCAAGTTGTGTGTTGGAGTGGTCCAAGATGACCGATGTCGAGGTAGTTGCTTCGGGACCTCGTGCCGAAGTGGTTGAAGCGGGGTCAGCTTCGGGGGTTGATGTCGAGGGTAGTAGGGGTTCATCCTCGAAATCTCCGGGATCTTCGTCTTCGAAGATGGTCTGTTCCATGTCGTGTTCAAGAGCAGAACTAACAGAGGGGGTTGATTCATCAAAAGTCACATCACATGACTCGATGACAGTGTTAGTTTCCAAGTTATAAACACGATAAGAATGACCATGTGTAGTGTAACCCAAAAAGTTCCCGTCAGAAGAACGCGACTCAAATTTATCCAAATTACCACGTTTTAGGATAAAGCAACGACAGCCAAAAACTCGAAGATGAGTAACCTTGGGCTGTCTCCCAAAACGCAGCTCATAAGATGTCAAGTTTAAAATTGAGCGCAAGAATATACGGTTTGAGATGTAACATGCAGTGTTCATGGCCTCAGCCCAGAATTTTCTAGGAGTCATGTGCTCATCGAGCATCGTCCTAGCCATCTCAACCAAAGTGTGGTTCTTCCTCTCAATGACACCGTTCTGTTGAGGAACCCGCGGAGCAGAGAATTGATGTTCTATGCCATGCTCCATGCAAAAGTCAACAAAGAGAATGTTCTTGAACTCAGTGCCATTATCACTTCGAATGAATTTTAATGCACCAGGGAGTTAAGTGAAAAGTCTCAAAGCCAAGCTCCGAAAGTGTGTAAACACTTCATCCTTGCTAGGCAAGAAAGAAGACCCAAGAGTAGCGAGAGAAATCGTCGACAATAACTAATACATACCACTTGCCGCCTAAAGAACTAACCCGAGAAGGACCTACGGTGTCCATATGTAGAAGTTCTCCGGGTTGTTCAGTCATCACTGTGGTGACTGGCGAATGCGAAGCAGCAATCATTTTTCCATGTCGACACGGAGTGCAAACTAAATTCTTCTCAAACTTGAGCTTGGGCAATCCTCGGATCAGGCCTAGGGCACTGAAACGAGGGAGCAACTCAAAGCTCATATGCCCTAGTCTCCTATGCCACTTCCAAAGCTCAGAAGTCGAATGTGCAACAAGATAATGAGAAGAACCAGGTGACTATGAAAAATCAGCTCCAAAAACTCTCCCAACTCTAAAGATCTTACACACCACAACGCCATCAGAATTGAGCACTTGTGAAGTATCGCGATGAAATCGCACTTCGAAGCCCTTATCAAGCAACTGAGATACAAACAGCAAATTGTATCCCAGGTTTTCAACCAAAGCAACATCTTTGAGAGTGAAATTCGAATTAATTCTTACCACACCTTTACCTTTCACTCTACTGCTTCGATTGTTTCCGAAGGTGATATGTTCCCTTTGCTTGGTTGTGGTCAGGCTGGAGAACTGTTGGCGTAAAAGATTACACCAATAGGTTTCTATAGAAAAGAAACTAACAAACGAAGTGTTTGCGAAAAGAACTGTTCAAAGCCTCCGAAAGGATAATAACTTAGAATAGTTCGAATGTGTGTATTGAATAACTTGTATTTGGTCCCTATTACAGGGTGAAATGGGGGGTATTTATAGGCCCAATATTAAGGAAAAGACCTATTTACCCCTCTATTACAACTGACGTAATAGAAACTATTCGGTTCCCTTAATAGGGCTAAAATGGTAAAAGATTAATCTAATGAGAAAGAAGATAAGTCTTCCATCTTAGCTGGCAGAAAAGATCTTGAAAAGCCTTAGTTCGAAGGTGTACTTCGAACCAATGCCTATCTTCGTACTTTGAACTTGACTCCGAGTATCTTCGAAGATGAACGTCTGGGAACCTTCGAATCTGCTGTCTGTCTTTATGCTGCTTCGGCAATAACCCCGAAGATGAGATATTTTCCCCCAACAGTAGCCCCTCGAATACGCTTCTCCGTTTGACCTGTAACGTTAGGAGAGCAGTATACGGAAGGAAAAGATAACCAAACATAGGGGTTATTGGTTTTTAGTTCATCTCCGAAATGCATGAAGATATAAACTCCGAATCAGTCTTAAGATAATTGCTTTTCGAACTATCTTAGAACCGACTCAAGAAGTTCGAAAGTCTTTTAGACTTAGAGAAAATAGCCGTTAGTTTTCTGTTTCTAACGGAAATTGTAGTAAGCGCTAATCTCGGAAAAAAGTAACGGCAGGAATGCGAAACGACATGGACTAACGGTAAAAAAGTGAAATCTAGGCTATAAATAGAAGGCCTAGAACTTACCCGGTTACTTTTTCACCGCATTCTTGCAATCAAACACTTTTTAGCCCTTTGAGTTCTTTGAGCCCTAGCCTCCATTTCTTCAAAGCAATCCGGCGACCGCAATGGTGAAGACTAAGGGATCTGCACCTCCGTCGGCCTTGGCTCGGCAGCAGGCGGCTGCAGCAGCAGCGGCGGCAACGTTGGCGGCGGCACCTCCGATACCGGCAGTGACATCCATGGCAGCAGGAGGGAGAAATCCCCAAATCGTCGATGACCAAGGTCTGTGCCCACCATCAACAAAATACTTGGATCAATCTTTCCAGTTGGGGCCTTCTACCTGCAAGAGAGAGTCACTGGCAATCGCAGCGGGAGGGAAAATTAGTAATGGAGTTATGATCCGGAAGCCAGGCAAAGAAATGATTCCATCGCCAAGACCCGGAGAAGTAGTTGTATTCGAAGCCTTCTTCGAAGCTGGCTTGGGCCTTCCTGCAGTAGACTTCCTGGCGGAGGTACTTGATCTTTTCCATGCCACCCTCCCTCAGTTATCTTCGAATGCGGTAGCTAGACTGGCTATCTTCGAATGGGCCTTGAGAGCCGAAGGGTGCGAAGGAAGGGCAGAGATCTTCGCTGCATTACATAGGGCTACATGCCAACCAAAGACCTTCGTAGGCCTCGGAGGTGAAAAAGTAGTGGTATCCTTCGGCAGTATCAACTTTAGACTTCGAGATGAGTATGCCCTTTAGTTTCCTGCCAAGGCCATCAATGCAAGATGGTATACTGATTGGATTTTGAGATGGTTCTATGCCGAAGTTGGGGCAAGCAGTCCTCTAGCCGGGCCCCTTAAAGAAATTCAATTCGGAAGGAAGCTTTAGTGCATCCCAACGAAGGTCAACACGAAGCCCGTCTTAACCTGCTTCAAAAGATTAGCCGAAGGTTAAGCATGCGAGACTTAGCCGAAGAATTCCTCGGCCTGCAAATTTCTCCGCTGATGGCCAACTGGCCTATCGTCTTCGAGCATGATTCGGAAGGCGGTCTCCGCAAGATTAACTTGACTTCGAGCCCTGCAGGTAACTTCGAAACCAACATGCATTATACATATTTACTTCGAAGAAAGACTAACTTGAATTATTTATTTTTTAGCTTCTTTAGCCCCTATTACTTCAGAGCAAATTATAAGGGCTTCGGAGAAGATTTTGGGTGCCCCAACTCCGACTGAAAAAGAATGGAGAGTTAAATTGGTCGGGAGTTGGGAGAGGTTTAACAGAGTATGGGGAATGTTGGAGATGACTCCGCCCCCTCTGATGGATTGGGTGCCTTCGGAGAAAGGGCCCAAGAAAAGGATAGCCGAAGCCGGAGCTTCGAGCTCCGCAAAGACTCCAGTGAAGAAGGTGGCTCGGAAGCCTAGAAAACCTGCATCTCCGAGCCGAAGAACCTCAACCTCCGGTTCTAAAGAAGATGAAGGTAAACTATTAGTGAGGTTGATTGATGAAGATGCGGCTCAGAAAGATATTCACATTGAAGATACTGCAGGTATGCCGAAGTCTCAGGCTAACATTGAAGAAGTGAGAGCTCCGGATGCTCAAGAAGAAGAGCAAATCGAAGCCCCTGTGGGCGAAGATGAAGTTGAAGTTACTACAACTTCAGTTGTGGGTGAAGGGAGGACTGCTCACGGAGATACTCCGGCAGTTGAAGTTTTAACTATGGAATTCAGACGAAGACCTCACCTTTGATCCTCCGAGCAGTCCGGTGCTCGATCGCCCCCAGAATGTCGAAGGTAAACTTCGCACAATTCTCTTATTATTTTCTGCAAAATTATACAATGTATAATACATTTGCTTTTGTAGAGCCCCCTTCTGTAGAAGTACATCGCGAAGATCCAATTCAAGGGCCTTCGACAACTTCGGAGCCGCACCCGGAGGTCGCTCAACAGGGGCCTGGAAGGGGTAAAAGACATATAGAGCCTCTCCCTGCTCAAGGATCAACTTCGTCTGAATCAACAGATGAAAGTCAATCTACTGAAGGGGGGCCATCTACCGAAGTTCCAAGGACCTCAGGAGAACGCTCCGGAGCTTCGCCAAGCAGGGATGACCAAGAAGCTTCAGCAATGCTCCCACTTTTAACTCCTTTTTTGGAGCAAAGAACCGGCCTTCGGACTCTGCTCAAACCATTAGGTCGAGTCAGTCGCGAAGTCGGGGAGACAGAGCTGGTAGCGATTTTAAGCAGGGCGAAGAGTTCGGAGCTAAACGTTGATCTGGAACGAGCAGCCTACCAGGTACGGAGCACCTTCGAACCAATAGCAAATTATACATGAATAGTTTCTTACTTCAGTTTTTTCTTTTCTTAGCAAGCGGTCTTGGCCCGCGCTGCAACTTTATCAAGCGAAAATGAAATTGCTCAGCTTTGGGAAGAAAATGAAGCTCTTAAATGCAACTTGTCTTTCTCCGAAGCTAGAGTGGTTCAAATGGATAATGTGATTTCGACGGAGCGTAGGGCCAGACAGGGCTTGGAGGCTGCAAATAAAGAGCTCGAAGCAGAAAGAATCGTGCTTCGTGCGGAAATCGAAAGGGTGCGGTTGGAGCATGCTAATGCTGGGTCCGAACTTGTGAGGCTCCAAGAGGAAGCTAGCCAACTCCTAAATCAGAAGAATATTTTAACTACGGAGAATGCTAGGATTTCCGGAGTTCTAGCAGAAACGACTTCGAGCAAGGATGCACTAATTGAAGAAAAGCTTAAGTCTGAGAAGGTAGCTACGGAAGTCATAGAACAGATGCTAGGTGTTCTGGAGTACTTCGGTACTACTGGATCACTTCCTTCAGATGACAACGTCACTTTGCTGCGCCGGTTAAAAAGGATCCAAGGAGGAGCGAAGTAAATGAAGATGGCATGTATTCGTTACGGAGAACTCTCCGGACAAGTGTCTGCCCTCGGACTACTTCGTTACTACGAGGACTTGGGCCGAACAATAACTCCGAGCGCAGAGGGCTCTATTACCTTCGACGACGAGCAGCTTTTAAATCCTTCCGAAGGCGTGACTGCTGCCTGGCGAGCCTTTCAAACTTCATGGAGAGCCGAAGGTCGTTCCGCGATCAAGGCTTGGATCGATGAAGGCCAACGCCAGAAGCAAGTTCGGAACCAAGCTTCGAGCAGTCAGCCTCCTCCGAACCCGCAGGTTTAGGAATCATTTAGGATTTTTGACTATGTAAAGCTTCGTGCTTGTAAACATTTATCAATGAAAATCTTGTTTGTCATGTTTTTAGGCTTTGCCTCTTATGGAAGACATCGAAGTGTTAGAGCTTAACGACGAACTTCGCTCATTATGGAACACCTTCGAACTTCTAAAGACTTACAAGCGTCCTTGATTTCTAATTCCTCGAGATGACTCCAGCGTAATTGCGCCCGAAGTAATCAAAGATGTAATGTCTTATATTAAAGAGGAAGAGAAAGAGGTTAACGTAAACACTTCGTCTTCTGAAGACACTATTTGGTCTGAAGACGAAGGTGAAGCTCGAAATAAAAGATCTGAAGATCTTAGAAGTTGGGAAAGAAGCCCTGAACGGCTTCGAACTTGGGCCGAGCTTCAACAGGAGCAGAAGGATTTTAGAGCTTCGAAGGGGAGGAAGAGAGTTAAACGTAAAGTTATTAGAACTTCCGATGCTGGAACTAGTCGTTCCACCCCTAGCTCTAGGGACCGAAGAGGTCTCCGATTCCTTCTTGGTATAGATACCAATTTTTCATAGTGTAATCTGTAAACACATTTATTTCAATAATGAATGCCGATTTAAAATTGTCTCCATATTTACTAGCCCCTCTTTGGGTATAAGCAACTTCGAAATGTATTCAAAGATGGTTATGCCCAAAGAAAAAACTTCGGAGTACAATTTTTTTGGGGGTTCGGAGCCCCTCTGTCATTTAAAGATCTTTTAAAATCTTATGAAATGTCTTCGACTATTTGCAGTCGGAAGAATGGCAACTTAGTACCTTTGTTTTATGAAAGAAATCACTTGAGATAACTTCCAGGACACTTTAGTGTCTTAAAAAATTTGTCACTTTGGACTATGTTAACAGACATTCGAAGTTCATGGCTCAAATTCTGTTTTGCTTTAGCCACATTCGGCTTATTTTTGCGATCTCTGTCGAACCAATGGTTCGGAGTTTGGAATGGTCTCTTTGGACTCTTTTTACGGATGTCTACCAGCCAATGGCTTGGACTCCGTATATTTTGGCCACCTTCGGCTCTTTTTGCAGAAGTCTACCAGCCAATGGCTTGGACTTCACAGGTTTTGGCCACCTTCGGCTCTTTTTACGGATGTCTACCAGCCAATGGCTTGGACTCCGCAGATTTTGGCCACCTTCGGCTCTTTTTACGGAAGTCTACCAGCCAATGGCTTCGACTCCGTAGGGTGTGGTTTTGGGCTCTTTTACGGATGCCTACAAGCCGGTGGCCTGGGCTCCGGATTATGCCAGCCCCCACGTCGGAAGCTTCGAACTTTATGGGTTCGAAGTCCGAAAATACAACCCAGCTTCATGACACTTCCCTCTCGGTCGACCCCGCGGTTCCAGTGCGTCCACTTGGAAGCTGGAAGTCTATGAGGGGAAGGCACTATCAGGATCATATGCTTTATTAATTTAGAAGATGATTACAAGTGAATTACAAGGAGCCCTTATGCGAAGTATCGCTTTAGGTGCTCCGCATGCCAAGTATGTGCTAACTCTTCACCTTCTAAATTAGCTAATTTAAATGAACCAGGGCGCCCTGAACGGACAATTAGGTATGGACCTTCCCATTTATTCCCTAACTTCCCTGGTGCTATAATGCTTCGTAGAACAAGATGACCCGGTCTTAGTTCATTGAGCTTAACCTTCGGGTCAAACCAAGCCTTCGTCTGCTGATGATACTTTGATAAATTAGCTACAGCCCGAAGTCTTGTTTCTTCTGATAAATCTAACGAAGCTTGTCTTTCTTCTTCAATGTCCGGTTCGGTGCTGCGAAATGATCCCCCTTTGAGCTCCGTTGGAGTCATAGCTTCATCTCCGAATAGTAGTCTGAACGGAGTAAAACCTGTGGACCTTGTTTGCGTAGTCCGAATGGACCACAGAATCTTCGGAAGCTCTTCGGTCCACAGTCCCTTTGCTAATCCTACTATTCTTCGATTTAGCCCTGATAAAATATTTCCATTGGCTCGCTCTACGGCTCCATTAGACTGAGGATGCCTCACTGCAGCAAAACATAGCTGAATGCCTAGATCTTCGCAAAAGTTCCTAAAGGGTTCTGCGTCGAATTGTGTTCCATTATCAACTGTGAGGTATCTAGGCACTCCGAACCGGCAAATAATGTTCTTCCAGAAGAATTTCTGTACATTGTTCGAAGTGATAGCTGTTAAGGGTTCTGCTTCCACCCACTTAGAAAAATATTCAATAGCTACCACTGCGAACTTCAGATTTCCCTTTGCTACCGGAAAGGGACCAATTAAATCCATACCCCATCTGGCCATAGGCCATACCGGAGCAATGACTTGAAGAGCTGTTGGTGGGCGATGACTCCGTCGACCCATCCACTGGCATCCTTGACAAGTGCGGACCAAGCTCTCCGCATCAGCTGTTATTGTGGACCAGAGCTCTAGGGGCTAAATGGCTTCCACAATGGCCTTCATGAATTTCTCGAAGAATTTCTTGGCCTTCGGCTTGAGATATACATCGGAGTAGAGGGGAACATACTCCGGCCTTGTATAATATACCGTTGATTATTTGATAGTTTCTGGCTCTGAGCTTTAATCTCGACAGCTGGGGCTCTTCGGGCAAATTTGTTCCTCCCTGTAAAAGTTCCATGATCGAATTTTTCCAATCTGCACTAGGAATGCAAAGAATCTCGGCAGAGGGAATTTGTGGCACCGAAGGTATATTGAGTTCCTCGTAGAAGGCTTCTTCGGGCACATCCACAGCTTCGGCTGCAGCCTTCGCTAAGATGTCCGCTTGCACGTTTTCCGCTCTTGGTATACTCCGAATGGAAATACCCTTGAAGTGTGCTTCGATTTTGCGGATTTCTTCTAAATACTTTGCAAGCTGTGGATGCTGAACATGGAAACTTTTGTCTACGTGCCCTGCTACTATCTGAGAATCTGTCTTTATAATTATTCTTGTAGCCCCTAGAGCACATGCTTTTCGAAGTCCCAATAAAATCCCTTCATACTCCGCTATATTATTGGTAGACTTAAAGTTGAGTCTTGCGGAGTACATTGCTCTTTGCCCTGACGGTGAAATCAACACTGCCCCAATGCCTGCTCCGGATGCTTGGAAAGCCCCATCTGAGTAAACAGTCCAAACTCCGTCACTTGACTTCTCCGGAGCCAAATTTGCAAGTGGAGTCCACTCTGCTACAAAGTCTGCTAGGACTTTGGATTTGATAGCTGTCCTTGCCAAGAAAGATATGCCGAAGGGTGCCAGCTCGACTGCCCACTTTCCAATTCTTTCAGTGGAATCTTTGCTTCGGAGCATATCTCCTAAAGGATACGAAGTTGGTACATTTACATTATGAGCCAAAAAATAATGTCTTAGCTTCCTCGAAGCCATTATCAGAGCATAAACGAACTTCACAAGTTCGGAGTATCTTGTCTTCGCTCCTGATAATGCTTCGGATACAAAATAAACAGGATTTTGGACCAACATCCCATTGAAATCCACTTCTCTGACAAGGACTGCGTTGACGGCAGAGCCTGTAGCTGCAAGGTAAAGTAGTAGGGTTTCGTCCAGTAGTAGGCACCGTGAGTGTAGCAAGATTACTGAGATACTCTTTAATTTCTTCGAAGCTTTTCTGACACTCCGGTGTCCATGCAAAATCTTCGGACCCTTTCAATGCTTTAAATATAGGCAAGCTCCTCTCCGCAGGACCTTGATAAAAACCTGCTAAGTGCTGCCAGACGACCAGTCAGCTTTTGCACTTGCTTTAAATTTTCCGGAGGAGCCATCTTCTGCAGCGCAGTTATTTGAGTAGGGCTAGCTTCAATTCTCCTCCTTGAAACTAAATACCCTAACAATTTTCCAGCCTTAGCTCCGAATATACATTTTTCGGGGTTAAGACGGATCCCACATGCCCGAAGGCTATTGAATGTTTCTGCTAAGTCTAGGCTATGTTGGTGCTTTAAAGCACTCTTTATTACAATATCATCCATGTAGGCCTCCACATTGCGACCTAGTTGATGACCTAGAGCCTTAGCAACTAATCTCGAAAAAGTAGCCCCGGCATTTCTTAGGCCGAAGGGCATTGTTACATAGCAGAAGACTCCCGAAGGAGTTACGAAGCTTGTCTTGATTTCATCTTCGCGCTTCAACCATATTTGATGATAACCAGAATACGCGTCAAGGAAGCTTAATAGCTCCGAACCTGCGGCGGAGTCAACCAGTTGATCGATTCGGGGCATGGGGTAGGGGTCACGTGGGCATGCTTTATTCAAGGATGTGAAATCAATGCACATGCGCCACTTCCCGGAAGACTTCTTTCTGACGAAGACTGGGTTGGCTAACCATTCTGTTTGAGCCACTTCTCTGATAATCCCAGCCTTCAACAATTTTTCAGCTTCGTCCTTAGCTAGAGCAGCTCTTTCTGTGGATATCTTCCAGAGTCCTTGCCGAACAGGCCGGGCCTTCGGGTTTACAAGTAAACTGTGTTCAATAATATCCCGATCGACTCCGGTGATATCTTCGTCAGACCAAGCGAAGACATCCAAATTTTCTTCCACCACCTTTTCCAAGGAGGTTGCAACTTCAGGAGGTAAATCTTTACCGAATTGAAAAGTATACTCTTTACCATCTTTAACAATGACCTTCGTTGCAATTTCTCCTTCGGGACTTGGTCTCGGAAAAGACTTCTTCAAAGCTTCGGAGGAGGCTGAAAAGATTTCTTCAATATCCTGCACACTGTTTACTTGCCTCGGATCAAGAGGGGGACCATGACCATATTCCGTCCTCCGAGCAATGGCTTGATCTCCGAAGACTGTAAGGACTCCTGCTTGTGTGGGCATCTTCATGCACAAATAATTGTGATGCGCCACAGCTCCGAACTGGTTTAGCATACCCCTCCCGAAGATGACGTTGTAAGCATACGGGGCATCTATCACATCGAAGATTACTTCTTCAGTCCGGGCTAATAAACCTTCTCCGAAGGTAACTTCCAGGCCTATTTGGCCAAGTGCATCAAGCGGGGGTCCTGCGAAGCCTTGCAGAGGACGAGCCGCTGGAAGGAGATGCTTCCTGGAAATTCACAATTGATCGAAGGCTTGAACAAAAATGATATCTATCGAACTACCTCCGTCAATCAGCACCCTTCGAACTTCAGTGCCCGCAATATCAGCAGTAATAACTAATGGATCTGCATGCGGGAACTTAATACCAGCTGCATCTTCCGCAGAAAAAGATATCGGAACGTGAGACCACTCCGGCATTGCAGCTGCAGATGACGAAGTCCCAATATGACCTACTTCCCGAACGTACTCTCTTCGCTGTCTCTTGGACATGCTTCCGAGGGTACCTCCTCCAGAGATAGGGAGAACTACTCTTTTTCCTCTATCTTGCCCTTCCTCTTGCTTCGGAGGTGGCATAACATTGGCCACCAGAGGGTGTCTTGCAGCATCAAAATTTCTATCCGCGCTACAGCCTGGACCGGCTCTAGGCGCGTTGCAGCTGGACTTCGGTCGGTACTGCCTCGACCCGAAGTTCTCTCTAAGTACTCTCCCCTTAGGGTAAGTATAGCCTTGCAAGTATCAGTTGCATGCTTCGATTTTCTCCATGAATGCAGCAGAAAAAGGGTCTGGCCCTTGCCAGCCGTTTTCCCTGGCGGCCTCCAGCCGCTGGCCTTGTTCCCCGTAGACTGTGGAGCTCTTGGTGCAAACTTCTGTGGGGGTGCAATATTCATGACTTCAGAACGAGGGTGCCTTTTCCCTCTTCTCCGATCATGTTGCACTTCGAAGACTGGTTCCTGCGGCTGTGCCGAAGTTTTCACTTCTACTTTGACTTCTTGCAATATGGACAAAATAGCAGCAGTCCTCCGAAGCCAACCCTCTTCTGACCTCGCATACTCCTCGAAGTATGACATCAACTGAGAGACCGAGGAGATGCTTTTCGATGAAGCTTATCCAGAAGGCCTTGATGACTGACGCCTTCCCGAGCTGCATCAACCACTGAAGATGCGGACAACCCCCGAATTTGCGACTTCGTATGAGCGAAGCGCTTAAAGTACTGCCTCAATGTTTCTCCGGGGAGCTGTTTCACCTGGAAAAGGCTTCCTGTTGACATAGGAGGCACGAAGGTGCCCTGAAAATTGCTTATAAATTTCTTCTTCAGCTGCGACCATGAATTGATTGATCCTGGCTTCAAGGACCAAAACCACCTCAATGCCACTCCTTGAAGAGCTAAAGGGAAGCACTTCGCCATGGTGTCTCGAACTCCTCCGCTAGCCTCAATTGCTAGGGCATAAGAACGAACGAACTCTCTGGGATCTTCATCTCCGGCATACTTACAGAGCTTTGAAGTTTTAAACTTTGGATCAAAGCGAACCTTCTGCAGCTCAGGATGCACCGGAGATTCATTGTTGAAGGAGGCGTTCTCCGGGGCTTCGGGATAATCAAGATCGTCGTCTTCGGGCACTTCTAGGATAGTTGGGATGGCTTGAGAACGAAGCCTGTTCGCAGCTTCTTGTCGCCACCTCGCTACTTCAGCTTGAAGGTTGGCCATTTGAGTGGCCATATCTCCAAGATTGTTTTCATCTCCTCCGGAAGGATCTTCCGGGTCTTGAGAACTGGTAGGATCAGTTCGAATCGGGATGGAGGGTGGAGAAGGGACTCCGGGCGGTCGGAGTATGGAAGGGGTTGGCGGAGAAGCTTCGTATGTTCGAGGGATGGAAGCCCCTTCCGGAGTTTGTGGAGGGAATGTCGAAGGCCCTCCGACTTCAACTGTGTTGAAGGGTATCTCTCCGGAGATCCGAGAGGACCTCCGAGTGGGATTGCGGGGTGCGCTCCGCTTAGGAGGCATGATGTAAGAAGTTGGTAGAGAACGAAGTTTTTCGGACTAGGTTCCCCACGGACAGCGCCAATTGTTGGCGTAAAAGATTACACCAACAGGTTTCTGTAGAAAAGAAACTAACAAACGAAGTGTTTGCGAAAAGAACTATTCTAAGCCTCCGAAAGGATAATAACTTAGAATAGTTCGAATGTGTGTATTGAATAACTTGTATTCGGTCCCTATTACAGGGTGAAATGGGGGGTATTTATAGGCCCAAATATTAAGGAAAAGACCTATTTACCCCTCTATTACAACCAACGTAATAGAAACTATTCGGTTCCCTTAATAGGGCTAAAATGGTAAAAGATTAATCTAATGAGAAAGAAGATAAGTCTTCCATCTTAGCTGGCAGAAAAGATCTTGAAAAGCCTTAGTTCGAAGGTGTACTTCGAACCAATGCCTATCTTCAGTACTTCGAACTTGACTCCGAGTATCTTCGAAGATGAACGTTTGGGAACCTTCGAATCTGCTGTCTGCCTTTATGCTGCTTCGGCAATAACCCCGAAGATGAGATATTTTCCCCCAACAAGAACCATGCTGCATCTCCGGTCATGTGGCGCTGAACAACCGGAGTCCATGATCCACTGTGCCCTCCAAGCCTCGATCTGTCACCTACACACGATAAGAATATCTCGATCGCTCAGTGCTGGGGTGAGTGAAAAAATGACGCGGCATCCAGCACTGAGTGACATGAGTAGTAGGCAAAGTAAAAGTAGATGGTCTACGCACATGATAATCTGAATGATGCAAAGTGCGAGGTCTACCTACATGCTGTGATCGAACAACATGTCGAGGTCTCCTACTCTGACGAGGTACAAAGCTACTAGCCCGGGGTCTACCACCATATGGAACATGGTGAACACCTCGAGGAGTAAAACCTCTCCGAGAAGTACGAGGAGCCTCAAAAGCAGGACGATAGTAAAACTCAGACTCATGCATACCTAAAGATGGGTAATGCATGTCCTGGTAACTCATCGCCTGAGAGCGTCGCTCATCCTTGATGCGACTGAAAACAGAACCCAACCAAATGACCCGCCCGCTGACAATAGGAACAATGAAAAATTCTCCTAGGGGCACTCTCATGGGTCATAGGAGCAACTCTCACAGACTCCTTGGGCTTCTGCTGAGTGGTTTTTTTGGGAGGGATTTTCTTAGCAGGAGGAGTGGTTTTCTTTTGAGCTCGGGTAGGTTTCTTGGCTGATGGAGGGTCTAACAGAGCTCTCTCTTTCTCTAGGGTAGTGGGAGAGGTAAAAACAGTTTTGTTTCCACTATCTGAAGGAATCCTCTCAAAACCCAAACCTAGAGCTAACCCTGCTCTGTCAGCACACATCTTGGTCTTGGCCAAGAGCAAATACATTCTACCCTTTCCCTCAGATGAGTCAAGCTCATCGCCGCTGTGATCGCTGTCGGCCATGAAGCAAAGGCCGGTGAAGTCTCGTCTCTTCTTGTCCTTCTTGTCATCCTTCCTTGGGGACTCCTCCTCAGAGCTCGACTCCTCAGTTGAGGAAGTGTCGATGTCGCTGAGAGTAGCAACAAATGCTCTGGAAGCGGCTTTGGCTACTCTCTTAGCCACCTTGCCGTGCTTGCCCTTCACAAAGGGTTTCCTCTCCTTCTTGTGGTATTTGGGGCACTCACTCTCATCTCTCTTCTTGAGTTTTGGGCAATTTTCCTTGATGTGAGAAATGTCACCGCATTCAAAGCAACCACTGAAACCACTTCTCCTCTGATCCCGTCTTTCATGATGAAAGCGGGTGAACCTTCTGGCAATGAGAGCAAGCTCATCATCATCCAGAGTGTCCACCTGCTCCTTTGTGACGGAGACCAGGGAGGACAAAGCAAAACCATATGCAAGAACACAAGTACCAGATGTGCTTGGTTCTACAGCGGTGCCACGGCTAGTGCTAGAAACCAATGCCAATGGTTGTGGCAAAGAGCTTCTGTGCACAGCAAGAGATGCCTTGGCAATCTCTGTGGACTTCAGCTTGCTGAAGAGCTCATCACAGGTCAATGTGTCATAACCTGCAGAGTCCTCAATGCTGGATATCTTCACTTCCCATATGCTATGGTCAAGAGCATAGAGAAGCTTGATAGCCCTGTCATGATCATTGTAAGCAAGCGTCCCGTTGGACCACAAGTTACTCACTATAGCATCAAAGCGTGAAAACATGGCATCTATAGATTCACCAGGTGCCTGCACAAACAACTGATACTGTTGATTGTATGTGCTTAGGCGCCTGTCCTTAATCTGTGTAGAGCCCTCATGAAAAATAGTGAGAGTGGTCCAAATTTCCCTAGCAGTCCTAAGGTGCTGCACCCTATCGAACTCACTCCCGCTCAAACCAATGAACATTATATTCCTAGCCTTGGAGTTGGCATTATACTGATGTTTTTCTGTTTGAGAGGTGCGAGTCTCAGGGATGGAGTATTGTGAGTCCACAATCTCCCAAATTGCATTTCCTTGGCTTAGCAAGTAACCCTCCATGCGCACCTTCTACTATGCAAAGTCAATCCCATCGAACAGAGGAATTTTACTGGCTCTGTCCATGTCGCCAAAAGATCACAAAACCAGTTAAGGTCAACTGGTGATCTTAACCTGCTCTGATACCAATTGTTGGACCGGAAACGGCGACCAGAGGGGGGTGAATGGGAGCTTTTTAACATTTCAGGCTAAAAACAGCCTTCGGTTTTAATTCTGTCTACTGCGGAACAGGCTTCGAATACCAACCTTCGAAGGTCTGGTTCGGAGGTCCTTGACAGCTCCGAACACAGGCTTCGCAAGGAGTAAAAGTACGAAGCCAAGCAGACTTCGCTCCACACACAACCCCGAAAACAACTATGCTAAGTCAGTGCAAGCTCTGCACACAGGGTGCTTCGAGCAGGCTTCGCACTTCACCCTTCGCAAGAGTGAACTATCCTCTGAGGACTACGAAGGTCTAAACGCACACAAGTGGACTCTGCAAAGGGCCTCGACACGATAAGCAAAACGGGCTTCGAACAGGGCTTCGCTAGTAAGCAGCGAGATCTAGCCTCCTGTTACACAGAGCGAACGCGCACTGAAAAACACACTTCGCACACAACACACTTCGTCAACACAGGCTTCGTTGCACTGTCACAAGTCACTCAAGGTGACACACAAATGGACGAAGTATGCAGCGAGGTATGTAAAAGAAGCTCAAGCAAAAAGCACACAGAATCAGTGCTTCGCCGCTTGAACAAGGAACACTAAAATGAACTCACTGGATGTATTCAAAGTTTGAGGAGGCTGGTACAGGAGCTCAATAGTAAATGCTCAAAGTGTTAAATGTTACCTACCCAGCTCCCATATTTATAGCCCACAGTTCACCCAAGTGAAATGACTACTTTACCCCTATGGTTTACACCAGTTTTGTCTCTACATAACTAAGGGTACAAAAGGAAGTCAACTTTATTCTGGAGGCTTCTCTGTCAGCTTTGTAGAGGGGACAGCGTCAGCTTTTTGCAGAGTAGACAATGTCAGCCTTTGCAGTCTTTGACCTTCTGGAGCCTCCCTTCGCACGCGAGGGGTGCGGTAGCTTCGGTGAGAAGCCTTAAGCCTGACGGCCTTCGCTTCACCGAAGATAGCCTCCGATACTGTGACGGTTTTGAGCCAAAGCCGTTAAAGCCCTTGGGCCTTCGCACCACCACCTCCGGAGTGGACCACCACGGCTTCGCAGCTACTCCCAGCTCGAACTCCGTCAGTCCATGTACCAAAGCCATGTATGGCCGAAGTACCACAAGTCATCCTCACTCCGGAGCTAGCCTCGCTCCGAAGCATTCCTCACTCCAAAGCCCCACCTTCGGAGTACCACCCTTCGAAGTCCCTCCTTCGTCCAAGGCATCCGCATGAAGCATTCCATGAGCACTTCGTCGCAGTGTCTCTCTCCGAGCACACTCCTCGACAAGCCTAACCCGGACCATGCCTTCGATGCACCTCGACTTCTGAGACCTTCGTCGGGTATATTCGAATGTCTCCATCCGGAGCACACTTCGAACGCCTTGCCTCCGCGGAGGACTTGATCCACCAAACTCCGAAGGCACTCCATCCTGAGTACCTTCGAAGTGCCTCACCTTCGAGGACTTTGTCTCGGAGTATCTTCACCCGGAGCCACGCTCCGCACTTACTGCCTTCTCCTGGCGCACCTCGACCCGAGGACCGACCCAGACCCCTTCGCAGCCACCGTGACGGAGCTCCCCGCTCCCATGGCATCAAGCCTCCTGCATGACCCAGGTTCGCCTGCTACTAACCTGTCCGTCGCCTCCGAAGTCCCCTGTGCACCACAGACAAACAGACAAGTGTATCCAGTACTCCGGAGACCTCTCCGGGTTAGCAACCTTCGGTACACACTCCGGTGTACCGCCCAAAGTACCGAGACCTTTGGTACGAACCCAGTCATCGTGTACGGTCGGACCCCTCCGACAGGCACACTCCACTGCAACAGCTGCAGCAACCAAACCACCGAACCCTTCGGTGAAAACAGCCTCCAAACACCTTCGGAGGTCCAACCTCCGAACCCCCTTCGGAGGTACCCCTTTGAACCAGAGGGTAAAAGCCTGTCAATCACTCATCACAAACACCAAAACCAACCCTTGGTTTCTCAGGCGGACTTTCTCCTCGGCGCCTTTGAAGAAGAAGAAGATGCTGAAGGGCCCGACGAGGCTCTCCCCAGCCCACTCCTCCGCCTCCCACTCTGAATGGGGGTATTCCAGCGAGGGGGCCGGGTTGGAACTAGAGGGCCCTCCGGTGCTCCCGGACCCGGTCCAGCCAGATCGATCGAGCACCGAAGAAGCCGGGGGTGCTCCTACCCCTTCGAACCCTTCGGAGCTTGCTCCGAGGACCGGGCTGGAGGCGCCAGCTACTCCAGCAACGCAATCCAGCCTCGGAGGGGGTCACTGCCAGCTCCCGGGGGAGCCGGGAGACCGATAGCCTGGACCGAGGGGGGCTGGCCGGCCCCCTCGGTGTTGTCGAAGGAAGTGCTGATGTCGAGGCCGAACTGGCCGCGGCGGCGGCGGGCTCTCCGGTAAACACAATAGACGGCCTATTCTTTCGGCCTTCGGAGGTCTTCACCGAGGCCGTGGACGAAGGTACGTGAACCTGTCCGGCCTTTACTTCGAAGCACCGGGCCCTTTCATTCTTAACTTCTGTTTACTCCGAGCAGGTACGTCCGTTCGGGCTCCTGACCAAGCCTCGATTCCTTCCGAGGATGCCACCAACGCAGGGTCCGGAGTCCCTGCCAATGTGGCGGGGGCTTCGGAGCCTCGTGGCGGGGAGAAGCCAGAGGAAGCCTCTGGAGAAGCTTCCCCGATAGCCGGACAAGGGACCGGGGTCCGGCCTCGTCCGCCTTCCAGCCCGTGGGGGGCGCGCTCTAGCGTGCCCCTCCTGTGCCCCTACATGGCGGTGGGCGAGGACTTCACATCGAGGGTGGCTCCGGTCCATGACTACTACCTTCGCTTACGGGAGGCTCCGGTGATAGAAGAGCTCGGTCTGTCGGACAGTCTCGAGCTCGGCCGGGCCATCGAGACCGCCGCCGGACAGTTATCCCTTCAGAGTACCCTTTGTTGAGCCTCTAGCCCTCCTTTTCTTGATTCTCCACTTCCTGTGCAGGTAGTCGCCCTGGCGCAGGGATCGCTGCTCTCCTTGCTCTCTGAGCACCACCGTCGTGAAAACGATGCTTCGGGGCTCTCCGGTCTAGCGGACGCCACCGAGAGGCTGGTCTGTGAGTAGGCGGCGGAGATTGAAAGCCTTCGCCTCCGGGCCGCTAGAGCCGAAGCACTCGAGGCCCGGGTGGCAGAGGTCGATTCCCTCAAGGCTCAAGTCGCTGAGCTGGAGGGGCTCCGGGCTCGGGCTGCTCGAGCGGACGAGCTCGAGGCGAAGGTTGACGCCCTTCGGGTTCGGGCTGCCGAGGCGGAAGGGCTCCGGTCCTGAGCCGAGGACGCTGAGCGACTTGAAGGGGAGGTCTTCGTGCTCTAGGCCCAAGTCCCGGAGATGGACGAGCTCCGAGAAGCGGCAGCCAACGCCGAAGCTCTTGAAGCCCGAGTGCTGCAGCTAGAGCGGACCGAGGCTGACCTCCTGGCTCGGGAGGAGGAGGAGACTGAAGCGCTTGCCTAGGGGGAAAAGACGGCGGTGGACACCGTGAAGTCTCTCCGGAGGGTGCTGGCGCGTTATGGCACCGGATGCGCAGCTTTCGACATTGCCTGGGAGCCCCTTCTCTGTCGGCTAAAGTTCATCCAGTCCGCCGTCCGCCAGATAAGCCTCACCATATCAAAATATGGTGAGGTATCAGCCTGGGTAGCTCCCTTCGGGATCCTCCAGCATCTCGAGCTGTCCGGCCTCCCCCTTCCTTCACCTTCAAGCTCACATCTCGTCGCCTTCGGTGGGAGCCACCTCCGGTCGCCGAGTCCAGCGGTGGCTCAGTCTTGGAGGGCGCTCAGGGCGACCTGGCAGACCGAGGGCCCCGAGGAGATCAAGGCTTGGCTGGAGGAAGCCCTTCGCTCCAGTGAACCTCTGGCCCCTTCGAAGCCTTCGGCAACGGCATGGCAACCGGACCCGAAGGTGTAGTTTCCTTACGATCTCTGCGCTACACATCTTGTAATAGCTTTAGAAACTTATCTATGCAATTAATAAAAAGTACTTGCTTCCCGGGGATTATTCAGGGTGACTATGGCTGCGATTGCGATATTGAGGTGCTCGAACTTGATGATGCTCTCCGGCACCGATGGGCTATTCTCGAAGCCTTGAGAGCAAATCAGCCCGCCCGCTTCATCCTTCCCTGTAGGTTGTTGCAACATTTGGAATAAAAATGTGGCAACACTTATATGTGTTGCTAGAAAAACCATAAATAGGATATTTATAATTGTATTTTTATTCAAAGTGAAACAAATATGTACAACATTTTTGACATCATCAGAAACACACATGACAAATAAGCACAAATCATTACTATATTGAATATAAATTAATGTAATACAAAGTATCATTCACAATGTAATTCATCATATAATGTGTGTTGAAAACATCTTTGCTATGAAAGAAAATATATTACAGGGTTCCTATTATGATGCTATTTTTGAATCCTTCAGCAAAAAATTATAATTGATCTTCGGATGCTCCAGGAATTTAATCTAGTTCAATAAGCTTTGAATTGTATTTTGACATGCTGAATCAACCAATTGTACTTGCAGCCTTTTTGCATTATGTGAAAGGTGTTCCCAAGCTAGCGTCAAACCATGCTCACAATAGAACCAAGAATTTCATTCAGCAGCTGCCATGAATTTTGCATTGGTGCACAAATGAGAAAAAAGATAAGTAAGAACTGAAGGAATGTAAGATGAAATGGAAGTGTACAGAGTTTTGTCATGTTACCTTTCAAATATGCCAACAAGATACTAAGGGTTTCAGACAACTGTATAACAAACAATTATACAAGATGCTCAACAAAAAGGCACGTGACGACAACCAAGAAGCTAGATGCCACAATTGTTCAGAACCTATCATCAATCAATGACCAGAAAGGCGTGCCACCGTAACCAAGAAAAACTAGTTGCCTTTGGAGCAAATTTTAAATTAAGTTAGGATGGTTCAACTCTCAGACAAAAATAAACCCAGGCACTGGGAAACACTCATAAGTCGTCATCTTGAATGTAGTAGGTCCTTTGTTCGACGCCAGAACCCCCATTTTTTTGTACTTCGCTTAACAAAATCAATGACACTCAACTTGAACAGTAATCATATTATATAACCATTAAAAAATATTGTTGAAAATTAGGTATGTCAAAAAATAGATGGACTATATCAAAATATCATGTCTACATATATGTTTCTTGCAACACGATACTTATAACGTATAGTAATTGTTGCTACTTACAAGTTTGCAACACAAAAAATAAAATGTTGCTATTTATGCGTTGTCACATCCCTCATTACTCAACACATGATTCTAACAACGCATAACAAGTGTTGCAATCTAATATTTTGCAATGCATAGACCCATACATTGCTATCTATGTGTTGCTAAAGGGGGGATTGTTTGGTAGTCTACCATCTCCTGTAGAGAGACATGGCTAAGAGGGGAGGAGGCTGTTGATAGCAAAAAGTGGCAATAATAGTCAAAATGTCAAAATGTCAAAATTAGTACTTCTGGCAGAAAATATGCAAGTCCTAGCATAGGCCGGTCTGACCGGCCATGTACCTCTTGTCTGACCAGACCCACTTCGGTCTGACCAGCCTTACAAGGCCGGTCCAACCGAACTAGTCCGAGTCTGAATTGTATTGATTTGTTCGGGTTGTTTTGATCTCCAAATCAAATCCTAACAACTTGGATGCGTGGTTGAGATAATTAGAAGCCCATGAACGTCAATACTCTCCCCTATAAATATAGGAGCAAAGCTGATTCAAGGGACCCCACAGAAACCATAATAGATCCAATCTATTATTTAGCTTGAATTGTTCTTTACTTTCAATATACTTCCTTGCCCTAGGATTAGCTACCACGTCCATCTTTTTTGGTTTGCGCTGTAAAACATCCATCCACTATGTAGTAAACACAATAATCCTTGTCGATTCTCTCGTGAATCGTCCATTCAATCCACGTAATGGATTTTTATCGGTTTATCGGTTTTTATTGGTAACTCGGTCTCCAGGATGAATTGCCTCTGATCTTTTGGTGTTTTTCAGTGTTTTCATATCATCTTCTTCACCAAGAGCTATTTCACCCATCCATCATTGATGAGATGGTTGCTAGAGCTCGAAGATCATGTTCCAGGACACTGTCGGTCTGACCAGTGGCAAACGCCCGGTATGACTAGCCGGTGTTGCGCCATCATCTGATGAGCCGACATGCTGCGGTCTGACCGGCGGCACAAGGCTGGTCTCACTGGGCTTCACGCGAAGGCCCTAGGACACTTTGCTCTGCATGCCGGAGTACTCTCTAGAGCCCCCTCCGGCCACCTTCAGTCTGACCGGAGGTTTCCCTTCGGTCTAACTGACCGAAGGCCGGAGGCCCCCTTCAGACCACCTTCGCAATCTATGCTGGAGACCCTCTTCTGTGATCCCTTCGCACCGCTGGTCCGACCGGTGGTATAGGTTCGGTCTCTCTGGCTTGCCTTGGCCGGTCTAACCACTGTGGACAGCTCGGTCTAACCGGCCCTAACATGGTCGGTTGGATCACTTCCTCGATAATTTGGTTCATTAAATAATATTTTGGTATTGTTTAATTACTTGGCGACTCCGTTTATTTTCCTTTGTCACGGTCAACGGTCATCGGAACGCGGTGTCAGCATCTCAAGGCATTTAGTAGGCCACCTCGGCATTAGCGCACATTTGGATTGCCGAACTAACAACAGTGTCCGTTGATTCTTGATCGATAGATTTTAGGGAAAATTACTCACATGCCATTTTAATTTTTAAGAATTGCCTACATGCCACTGTTAGTGACTATGGTGGCCCCCATTTGTCATTGACACACCAGTGACTTATTGGCAAACCATGAAAATTGTAATGACACAGAAAAAATTAACCCTAGATTTTAGCGTCAACACACTTTTTTGGGACTCCACTAGGGACACACATGCCAAGCACATATACATCGGCGACGGGTAAGACAACCGTGACTACATCAACGGTACCCTCTACGCCGGTGGACATGCTGAGAGTGCATAGATCGATGATGACAACATCATCCTCCCTACCATCGATGACCTCTCCGTAGAGGATAAGGCAGATATCAAGGCCAAGATGAAGGAGCTACACTGTGAAACAAAGTGAGGTCGCACTATGGTTTTTGTCTGTATGATCAGTGATTGACATGGTTGAGTGATCTGGAGTGATGAGTGAGTGAGTTGTGGCTTTATTGCATCGATGGGATATATGTGTGGGTATGGATTATGCCGAGGGGATTCGCTGTGCGTTGCGTCTCTTGTTTTGGCTTGTCTCATGTGTGCAGGGTGGAGATGCTAACCAACTGTCAATGACGGGTGATCAAGGGTCAAGCGGGGAGCTCGATGCTAGAGGATCAAGGATGCCTGGTGAAGATGGAGATGATCTCAGGAGTGCACGAGGAGATAGAGCAAGACATGGACGGATGGATGGTCGAGGCTAGTGCAAGTGATCAGGCGGCTCGTGGGGATCGAGAGCAAGAGAGACTTGCTGGCGGTCGAGTTCACGAATTAGCGTCACATGTCCGTGATCGAGGAGGCTTTGTCGGTTTTTGCTGAAAAACATCGCATCAGAAAATGTTTTTAATTCCAGTAATTAGGAGTTTATTTTCTCTCTTTTGTCGTCTAGATTAAGTGTACTCTTTTAGTATTTTTCGAAATTCTTAATCCTGAAAAAATATTAAAAGAATAGGGTCAATGATGTAATAAATTAGGAGTTTGCATTAATGGATTTTTCAGAATTTATAATTTTGAAAATTCATTATGGAAGTTAGGTAAATACCTAAAACTTTTACCCTAATGGCTTTTTGGAGATTTCTTTAATGGACTTGCCTATATAAAATGCCCAAAGGCGTAGGGTTTAGGGGACACTTTCAGCTGAACATTTTGGTGGCTACTAACCATAATTTCTATTTTGTTCTAGCCTTTTTACTGTTCTTATTTTTGTGATTACTGTTCTTCATCACTTCTTGATTATGGAGCACAGTTTCAGCACAATTGAAGTCTTCTAACACAGGTATTGTTCATCCTTTCCAGATTCACTTTTGGAGCTGAGTTTTGAACTGTTTTGATGCAATTTTTGGGTATGAGTTCTTCACGACTTTTGTTGTACAAGTTTCCAGGGTTCAATTTTTGAAGTATGCAAAAGTTTTTGACCACTTCTGCATATATTTTTCTGTCCAACAAAGTGCCTAAAAAGTTCTGGAAACTTCTGATTTCTGCTGTGTTGAGTTTTGTTTTCAGTTTGGTTTCAATTTTGGGGCGATTTTTGATCTGTTTTGGTATTGTTTTCGGCCTGGGTTCTATATAACTTTTGTTGTCCAAGTTTCAAGGGTTGCATGTTTGAAATTTGCAAAAGGTTTTGACCACTGCTTCATATATTTTGCTGTCCAACAAAGTGCATAAAAAGTTATGAAAACATCTGATTTCTGTTCTGTTTTTAGTGTGGATTCAAACTTTGAGGACGATTTTTGATCTGTTTTGGTATTGTTTTTTGACCTGAGTTCTACATAACATTTGTTGTCCATGTTTCAAGGGTTCCATGTTTGAAATTTGAAAAATGTTTTGACCATTGCTGCATATATTTTTCTGTCCAACAAAGTGCCAAAAAAGTTTTGAAATGTTTTGTGTTCTGTTTTCAGTATGGATTCAATCTTTGAGTCGATTTTTCTTCTGTTTGGTTTTGTTTTTGGACCTGAGTTCTACATAACTCTTGTTGTCCAATTTACAATGGTTCCATATTCGAAGTTTGCAAAAGGTTCTGAATAATGCAACATATAGTTTTTGGCTCATCTATATGCTATAAAAATTCTGAAAGATGGTCATTTGCTAAAAATTTGGAAGGCTAAAAGTTGAATCTAGAAACATTTTTCTCCCTTCTTTTTCTTTCCCAGCATGCCGATCATATGCTGCCATATGTAGTGATGCTTTTTACCATTAACAACTGTATGTATTGTCGAGCACATGTTCCACCAAGCCCATTCTGAAATTGTTTTTTTATGTGAGTCTTTTGTATAGAACAGAAATAAGTTTCAGAGCTATCTTTAAAGTGCAGTCTTTGTGTGTGCAAATTCAGTGCTGGTGATCTCTCAATATATCATTTGACATAATATCAGATAGGAGGGTGATAGCATCTGTTTTTATCGGAGTCTTTACTACATCTACTTCTGCTTGTTCATTTAGAGGTGTGTTGGGTGATTTGAAAAGGTCATCATATTCGCAAGAATTTGTCAAGGCGCCTATTCACCCCCCTCTAGTCACCATTCTGATCCCACAATTGGTATCACAGTCGGTTAGATCACATGTTGACCTTAACCATTTTGTGATCCTTGTGGTGACATGGAAAAGAACACGAAGTTTCAAGTGTTTGATGGTTGAGATTTTGCTTACTGGAAGGTGTGCATGGAGGCATATCTACTAAGCCAAGGAAGTGCTATATGGGACATTGTCGATTCCCAATATATGATTCCTGAAACTAGTATCTCACACACTGAGAAGGAACATTACTATTGTAATAGCAAAGCAAGAAACATATTGTTCATCAGTCTGAGTCATATTGAGTTTGACATGGTCTAGGACCTTCGAACTGCACATGAGATTTGGTCTACTTTGAAAACATTTCATGAGGGCACTACTCAGATTAAGGCTAGGAGACAAATCACATATAATCAAAAATATCAAATGTTTGTGAAAGGCCCCGGCGAATCTATAGATGCCATGTTTGCTCGTTTTGATGGGATTGTGAGCAACTTGCAGTCCACTGGGATTTTAGCTTTCTCTCATCATGATAGAGCAATCAAACTTCTCTATGCTCTTGATCGTAGTATATGGGAGGTGAAGATGTCTAGTATTGAAGTGTCGGCAAGCTTTGACATTTTGACTTGCGACGAACTCTTCAGTAAGCTTAAGTCCACTTAAATTGCCAAGGTGTCTCATCGAGGATTTGGAAACTATTTGTTGCCTTCTATTGCTTTAGTTTCTGGTCCTGGCAGTGGTACCCCATCTGGAGGGAGTCTTTCGGGTTGTTCTAGAGTTTGTGCTTATTATGGTGGTTTTGACTTATCCTCTCTGGTCTCTGTCATAAAAGAACAGGTGGACACTCTAGATGATGAGGAGCTAACTCTCATTGTCAAGAACTTCACACGTTTCTTTAATGATAGATGAGATCAGAGGAAAGGAGGATCTCGGGGTTGTTTTGAGTGTGGAGATCCTTATCACATAAAAGTGAATTGCTCTAAACTAAAAATGAAAAATGAAAATGAGCACAAGTACTAGAAGTGGAACAAGAAACCCTTCTTTAAGGGGAAAGCCCTTCGTCCACCAAAGGAAACTCTTCACCAGAAACCCAAGATGACTGTGAGATTTGCGCCTAAGACATATGCTCACACACCCAAGAGAGTGTATCACTAATCCTATTGATATCAGGTGGGTCATTTGGTTGGGTATTACGTTCGTCGTATCAAGGATGAATGACATGCTTTTGCGATGATCTTTCACGACATGCATTACCCATCCATTGGAATGCATGAGTCTGCTTTTCACTCTTATTCTAATTTTGAGGGTCCCCATGGTTTCATGAGAGATTTTTCCCGTCGTGGTGTACACAATGCTTCATATGGTGCTAGATCGTGTGTAAGAGGCTTTGATTCTCGATAGTTTAGGAGACCTCATCGTTTTCTAGGCTCGCTCTTTGGAGGTAGATCACACACTTTTTATCATGATTCATACTCTGTGCATGATTACTCCACTTCTTTACCTGGTTCTTAAGTTTTACAATGCTGGATTCCTAAACGTTTTTCACTCACCCAACACTGAGCATTCGAGATCTTCTAACATGTTTTGAGGGGTAGTTGTGTGGCACTGCATGAGCTTCTATTATATGATTAATTGCTTTAACTCGTACATGATTTGTTATGCCTTTGAAGAATTTTCTTTAATACTGTCGATTACACTGGGCTTGAATACATCTGATATCTGTCATGAGCATGGCATTTATTTGTGAAAATTTGAAAATTATCACTGCTTAGTCTAGAAACTAGCATGAATAGGTTGAGTGCATTTGCTATCTTTTACATACCTGGTAGCTAGGTCCTTTTCACATGGATGCTAATACACAACTTGATCATTTCAAAAATTATTGTGCTGAAAACTAAATAATGAAAATTAAAAATGAATGAAGATGAAATGAAAATGATTGATATTCATGTTGTTTTGTGCTGAAATTAAAAAGATCCAGGTGGGTTTGCTTTGTCGCACTACTTTGTTTTGGACTGCTTACCATAGCACTTTGGTATGAACTGGGACATTGAAGTGTATGCCGAGACCATTGCCTTAAGCTTCTCATTGTTTCAACCTAGGCTTAATCTAGTCTGTTAGCATAAGGTTGACATGCAAATAACCCCTTGTACTAAAATTAAAAAAAAATCAAAAAGCCTGAATCAATTGCATATCAAGTTTGTTGAAGCTCCTTGTAGTGGAATATGCTTATCTAGTTAGTATTTGATTAGCTTTTGCATCTCATGCCTTGCCATGTCTAGTATGCTAGTCTGAGTGGTGATGCTTTTATTTTCTAAAATCTAAAACTATTTGCTTATGCTTTTTGTTTAGATGGTATTCATCCGAGTTTATCATATAGTAGTTTTAGACAATATTCAAGGCAAATGCTTGTTTGTACTATAATTGGAGTTATTCATGTTTTAGAAGCTTGCATCTATACTCTACCCTCATATCCCTCTTTGCATATTTTTATAATCTCGATGCTTGCATTGACAAAAGGGGAGAAATGGTTTACATGATGTGTTTGCTTGGTTAAGGGGAGTAATGGATTTCATGATGCATTGATGCTTTTGCCAACAAAGATGCTTTGTGGCTGCTTGGTTAAGGGGGAGTAATGGCTTTCATGATGCATTGATGCTTTTGCAAAAAAGGTGCTTTGCTATGCATGAGTTTTTTCCAAAGAGGGAGATATTTTATCAAGTGACATGTTTTTGCTTTTTTATGAGTTTTTATGGTCACTTGTGCGTTGAACTTGAAACTTTCATCATGTTTTTGTTTGGGCTGTCAATGCACTCATCAAGGGGGAGATTGTGAAACCAAGTGAGGTCGCACTGTGGTTTTTGTCTGTATGATGATTTATTGTCAAGGTTGAGTGATCTTGAGTGATGAGTGAGTGAGTTGTGGCTTGATTTCATCGATGGGATCGATGTGTGGATACGGATTATGTCGAGGGGATCGGTGTGTGTTGTGTCTCTTGTTTTGGCTTGTCTCATGTGTGCAGGATGGAGATGCTAACCAACTATCAATGGCGGGTTATCAAGGGTCGAGCTAGGAGCTCGATGCTAAAGGATCAAGGATGCCGGGTGAAGTTGGACATGATCTTAGGAGTGCACGAGGAGATAGAGCAAGACATAGATGGAAGATTGGTTGAGATAACGTGACGGTCAAGTCAGCGAAAGGGAGGCCAGTGCAAGTGATCAGGCGGCTTGAGTGGATCGAGAGTGGGAGAGAATTGCTGGTGGTCAAGTTCGCATATTGGCATCACATGCCGGCGATCGAGGAGGCTTTATCGGTTTTTGCTGAAGACCGTCGCATCACAAAATGTTTTTAATTCTAGTAATTAGGACTTTATTTTCTCTAATTTGTCATCTAGATTCCGTGTAATCTTTTAGTATTTTTCGGAATTATTAATTCTGAAAAAATATTAAAATAATAGGGTCAATGATGTAATAAATTAAGAGTTTGCATTAATAGATTTTTCAGAATTTGTAATTCTGAATATTCATTATGGCCATTAGGTAAATACCTAGAACTTTTACCCTAATGGAATTTTTGAGATTTCTTTAATGGGCTTACCTATATAAAGGACTCAAAGGCCTAGGATTTAGAGGACTCTTTCAGATCAACATCTTGGGGGCTACCAACCACAATTTCTATTTTGTTCTAGCCTTTTTTCTATTCTTATTTTTGTGATTACTATTCATCATCACTTCTTGATTATGGAGGACAGTTCAAGCGCAATTTAAGTCTTCCAGCGCAGGTACTGTTCATCCTTTTTAGATTAACTTTTGGAGTTGAGTATTGAACTATTTTGATGTAGTTTTTGGGTATGAGTTCTTCATGACTTTTATTGTACAAGCGTCCAGGGTTCCATTTTTGAAGTTTGAAAAAAGGTTTTGACCACTACTGCATATATTTTTCTTCTAACAAGTGCCTAAAAAGTTCTGGAAACTTTTGATTTCTAATGTGTTTTCTGTTTTCAATCTGGATTCAATCTTTAAGGCGATTTTTGATCTGTTTTGGTATTGTTTTCGACCTGGGTTCTATATAACTTTTCTTGTACAAGTTTCAAGGGTTCCATGTTTGAAATTTGCAAAAGGTTTTGACCACTGCTTGATATATTTTACTGTCCAACAAAGTGCCTAAAAAGTTCTGAAAACTTCTGATTTTTGTTTTGTTTTTAGTCTGGATTCAATCTTTGAGGCGATTTTTGATCTATTTTGGTTCTGTTTTTGGACCAGTGTTCTACGTAACTCTTGTTGTCCAAGTTATAAGGGTTCCATACTTGAAGTTTGCAAAAGGTTCTGAACACAACTACATATAGTTTTTAGCTCATCTATATGCTATAAAAATTGTGAAAGATGGTCATTTGCTGAAAATCTTGGAGGCTGAAAGTTGAATCTAGAAACATTTTTCTCCCTTCTTTTTCTTTCCTAGGTTGTCGATCATATACTGCCGTATGCAGTGATGCTTTTCACCATGAACAACTCCATGTACTGTTGAGCACATGTTCCACTAAGCCCATTCTGAAATTGTTTTTTTATGTGAGTCTTTTGTATAGAAAAGAAAAAGTTTCAGAGCTATTTTAAAGTGCAGTCTTTGTGTGTGCAAATTCTGTGCTGGTGATCCCTCAATCTATCATTTGACATAATATCAGATAGGAGGGTGATATCATCTGTTTTTATCAGAGTCTTTACTACATATGCTTCTGCTTGTTCATTTAGAGGTGCATTGGGCAATTTGAAAAGGCCATCATATTCGCAAGAATTTGTCGAGGCGCCTATTCACCCCCTCTAGTCGCCATTCCAATCCCACACTACACGCTCTCATGCTTGGGTGCTTTACCAACACCTACGCTGGCTTTGTCAAGCGTGACATCGACATCCCCGACCTCACTGGAAGCAAGGTAACACCATCATCACCTCGACTATCCTCCCTAGATATTGAGAAAAAGATAGCCACCACGGTAGATCAAGCGGTTAGGGCCACTTTTGCAAATCGTCTAGGACCCAAGGTTGATTCTAGGATGGAGGCGATGTTTAGGAGATTCGGCTTTCTCTAACTTCAAAAGCTATTGTACACCCTGTTCATCGTGTATATGGTAGAACTGGTGGGAGTACGGGGATAAGTGTCATGTCTATGGCTTAACCATCCATGCCCAAGACATCATTGTTTCATGTCGCTCAGATCGGCCCTCAGGCCTGTCAGACTGATAAATGCCACCCTGGCTCACCCGCATTGACGACTATGGTCGGTTAGACCATCCCTTGGGTTGGTTATACCGGCTTGTGCCAGCCACAGCCGCTGACAACAGTAGGACAGACTAGCTACCAGGCCGATCCGACTGACCCTTGCACACTAGGTTAGACCGGCCCAATGGCCAGTCAAACCGCCCCAAAGTGTATTATGCACCGCGTCCGCAACGCCTACACTACCGCTACCCATGCTACCCATGCCTCCTGCTCCCACATGCCAGCATAGGATAGATAACACCGTGTATTATGAGCCACCACGAGAGGGGGCATTAGAGAGGAGTCATATGGCCGACATGCTAGCATACCATCACGTGTCGCACCCCCGCATGAGAGACATTCACTAGAGAGGGGCATAGATGGCATAGATAAGCATATTCGTGAGTTGTTTAGGGAGTGGATGGGCTTCACACCCTAAGATCGGACTAGGGTTTACAACATGCCGTAGCCGGACCATTTCAACACCATCCCATATCCTCGCAGTTTTAGGGTTCCTGAATTCACCAAATTTGATAGCAAGGGTAACAAGACCACATTGGAGCATATAGGTCAGTTTCTAGCATAGTGTGGCAAAGCTACTGGGATGGATCCTTTTAAGCTTAGATTGTTTTCTTTGTCACTATCCAGCACCGCTTTCACTTGGTTTTCAGCACTACTGCTGAACTCCGTTCAGACTTGGGCCCAGCTAGAGCAGAAGTTTCACGACTACTTTTACACAGGAGAAACCAAACTTGGACTCTCATACCTGACATTGGTTAAACAAAAGTAAAATGAGGGTGTCTCTGACTACATTATGCGGTTTTGAGACACAAGAAACCGATGTTTCAACCTAAACATTTCTGAGAGGGATTTGGCTGACTTAGCATTCAATGGTTTTCATTCCGAGCTTTAGGAGAAGCTAGAGGGCCAAAACTTTTTAGAAGATAGTCAAGTATTGCAGCAGGCTCTAGTGCAGGAAGCCCTATCCAAAAATAAAAAATTCCCTAAGACTTTTAGCAAGCTCAAGGCCTAGGAGCATGTCATGGAGCACTCCTATGAGGAATCATTGGAGAGTGAGGATGACTTGGCCGATATGTACATCGTGTATTGGACTTGGTCTAGTAAGACCAAGCCCTTCACTTGCTCCGAATTACGGTCGTCTTTCACTAAGAGTTGACCCAGTGAGGCCAAATACGAATTTGATGTGACTAAGTGTGACACGATATTCGATTTTTTGTTGAAGAACAAACTCATCAGGTTGTCGAATGGTAGCATCATGCTCACTACTGATGACTTGAAGAAATGCGCTTACTGTAAGTGGCATGATTCACATTCTCATTCTACTAACGATTGCAATGTTTTTCGTCGACAGGTTCAATCCGCCATAAAGGAAGGACGATTCAAATTGGATACTAACCCTAAGACAAAGCTGGAACAAGACCCCTTCCCCTTGAACACCATCGATCTCGATGGTAAGAAGGTGCTGATTCAGCCGAATAGGCTGAGTTGGCTAAAGAGAAGGAGGTCGTGATTGTAGAGACTTGTCCGCACATGCTTGTACTGAAGAATCCTGACGTAGGGGTTTGTAAAGTGAACACCAATGCAGCGTCTTTGGCTAAGAAATACAATAAGCTGAAGGTGACATATGAGATGTTGCTCCAAAAGCACAAGAAGAGAGCTGAGAAGGTGAACACTCGACCAGTACCTCCAGTGATGCCAAACCCTCATCGGAGGAGTGAGTTCGACCCACGATCGGCGAGACCGCTAGAGCCACTGACAAATGCCTCCACCTCCACATCAATTTCTGATGGCGCAGTGGGCCCCATATTACTTTCCGCATGCTGGTTACCCATTCCCTTATTTTTTATGGGTGCTCCACTTGTGCCGCCCGAGATCTAAAACATGTAGGGACAAATTGGCACAACAGGAGGCGACGTTTTCAACCGATTGTGCGCTGCACCACACGGACGACCGGACAGAAGTTTTGAGTCCATCATCATCGAAGTGGGCTCCTAGGACATCCCAATCCCTGAGGGATCCCCACCAGAGTAGAATGGAGGCGAGCCTCAAAAGGTGTCCGAGGAGAAGCCTATCGGTCTGACCGCAGCAACAAGGCCAGTTAGACATCCCTCAGCACCTCAATCTGACCGGCCAACTGTGGCCAATCTGATTGGCAATTTTCGCTCATCTGGCATTGGCCGGTCAGATGAGCCCAGTGAGGCTGGTCCAACCGATAGGGTACATGAGAATACATCCGCCAAGGGAAAAATGTCAAGGTCGATCTGGGTGCTTCCCATTTTGTGAAAAATTCTAGGAGCAAGTTCATGGCGCCCGTCATGAAGCCACAACCTTCATGGACAACTCTAAGCATGACTAAGTCCTAGAAGAGGTGGCTACAGCATCTTACAGCCTAGGAGATGAGGGAGAAGAAGACCGAGGACGAGTAGGATGCAATTTTCTAGGAGATTCATCCCCGACTAGTACCCAAGCAGGTATGTAAGCCCAATTCGATTGCCGCAAACAACTTGGCTCCCACTCCAAGTGACGATGAAGATGACATGCTCGACGACAACTACACGCCCATCTCGGATGGGCCACCACCTCAGCCGATGGAGGTGAATTTGTTGATGCTTCCTGCTGATTTTGGTCTGCCAAGAGATGAGGCCGAAGTCACTCAACTAAACCTCAGCCCATGTGAAGTTGTTTTTGAAAAGCCTGAGGAGTCGGCTCGTCACCTAAAGCCCCTTGTATGTCTGTGGACACATCGATGGGAAGCCGATCTGTAGGATGCTCGTATATGGAGGCACCACCATCATCCTGATTTTGTACACTCTGATGAAGAAGCTCCACAGAAATGAGGATGACCTAATGAAGACCAACTTGACACTGAATGGATTCATTGCATTTTATCTACATTGCACTGGTGTTTGATCTAGTGGTATGGCGATCATGTAGAAGATGTACTAGCTGACACTTTGGCCCAGGTTGCTTTGGCTGATGTGTCTATTGATGGTATGCATGGTAAGGTGGAGTGTCTGACCGGTAGAGACCTCTCATATTACGACTTTGTTAGTGTGTGTGAGGGGCGATTTGTTCTAGTATGTATAAAGCCAGTTGGTGTAGCTTGGCTGTCTTTAAACTAGTTGTTATGTCGGTTAAGAGTAATCTTGATTGGCTGAAGCCTCGTGTAGAGCAATATCGGTCTTCTAAAGACGGTATTGCTGAAGCCATTGAATATTTCAGTGAAGTACAAAAGTTATGTCAAGGTTTTGTGTCGGACGACTCTCTAGAGGAGGTAGATATAGGCAATGGTATTATTCCGAGGCCGACTTTTGTAAATCAGAATTTACCATCTTGTGATAAGGCCGGGGTAATAAAGTTACTTCGGTCGTATGTTGATTGCTTTGCATGAGAGTATACCGAGATGCCCAGACATAGCAATTAGCTCGTAGAGCATCGACTGCCTATGAAACCCGGGTTTAGGCCTTATAAATAGCTCCATTGTCGCTTTAATTTGGCCATGTACGACTGAGTTAAAGAGGAGATAGAGCGACTACTTAAGGCTGAGTTTACTAGGCCGTGCAGGTATGCTAAATGGTTGCTAACATTGTGCCTATTGAGAATAAAGGGAGTGGCAAGATTCGTGTGTGCATTGATTTCGGGGACTTGAACAAGGCCACTCCAAAAGATGAGTATCCCATGCCGATAGTCGACATGTTGATCAACGATACTTCAGGACATAAGGTACTAAGTTTTCTTGTTGGTAATGCGTGTTACAATCAAATTTTTTATGGACGAAGAGGATGTTTACAAAACGTCCTTTAGACATCCTAGTTTTGTCGACTTATTTGAGTGGGTTGTGATGACTTTTGGTTTAAAGAATGCTAGCGCTACATACCAATGTGCTATGAACTTGATCTTTCATAACTTGCTAGGAGTTATGCTAGAGGTCTATAGATGTTGTAGTCAAATCAGGATGATATGGTTAACCATTTGGCCGATTTGAGAATTGCTTTTGAAAGGATGCGTTAGTATGTCTTGAAAATGAACCCACTCAAGTGTGCTTTTGGCGTGTCGGTGGGCATGTTTTTAGTATTTATGATTCATGAAAGAGGTATTTAGATTAACCCTAAGAGACTTGAGAAAATTATGAACTTTGAAGCGCCGACATGTAAGAAATATGTGCAAAAGTTGCTAGGAAGGGTGAACTATTTGTGTCGCTTTATATCTAACATGTTTAGCAAGATTGATGCTTTTGACTCCATACTTCAGCTAAAGAGCTAAGCCGAGTTCACTTGGGGGGCAAGTCAGCAACACACCTTTGATCAAATCAAGGAGGGCTTGTCACCACCTATGGTAAGGGCACCGAAGGCCGGTATTCTATTTCGGCTATACGTTGCTGCATAAGATAGTGTGATATGAGCCGTGTTGAGTCAGTAGGTGGAGGGAAAGGAGTACATCACCAAGTTCTTGAGTAGCCGCTTGTTGGATGCCAAGACGAGGTATGTGTTTTTAGAGCGTTTTTTATCACTTTATTATGCATGTACCAAACTTCGCCACTATCTTCTATCTGGCACATGTATTGTTACTTGTTAAACCGATGTTATAAAGTACATGTTGCAAAACTCAATTCTAAGTGGGAGAATCGGAAAGTGGGCTTATGCGTTGATTGAGTATGATTTGGCTTATGAACCCTTAAAAGCTATGAAAGGCCAGGTCGTCGCAAAATTTACAGTTGATCACCATGTAGATGTCAATTGGAGTAGTGATACTACCCTCATTGAAGTATTACGATGGAAACTTTATTTTGATGGTTTGGCTTGCAAGAATGGCCAAGGTGTTAGAGTTATGCTCATATAACCTAGTAGTATGAGTTTTGAGACCTCGACATGATTAGAATTTCCTTGTACTAATAATGAATACGAATATGAAGCCCTATTGCTAGGGCTTGAACTTTTAGATTCCTTTAGTGTTAAATATGTTCATGCATATGGTGGATCTTTATTGGTTGTTCAACAAGTAGCTAGAGTTACTCAATGTTTTAATGGTTTGCTAGATAGCTATTTGGACAAATGCCTAGACATAATTGGTACTTTTGATATTTTTTGAATTTCCCATGTGTATAGAGAGGCCAACTCAATAACAAATGATTTGGCCTAGCAAGCATGAGATTATCAAGTAAAAAGAGATAAATTTTTCGCACAAGAAAAACCTATGCTTGACATATTTTTACCATGCGAGTCAGAACACATCGGTCTGACTGGCCTGACATGGCTGATCCCACTATAGGTGTCTGGCTGGTCTGACCGACCATGCTAGGATGGTCTGATTGCCCCGTGTCGGCTGATTGACAATAGCTGGTCTGACCGGCCCACAATGTCCAGTCTGACCCCCTTATGTCAGGCTGGTTTGGGGCACGGGGGGAAGCCGAGGTTTGTGATTTGAATGCCAATTCAAGTGAGAATTTGGCGAGTACTTCAGAAAATAACGTGGATGGTTGGAGGACTCTGATTATTTAATATTTGGAAACATCAGCGGCAAGCGTTTAAATTTGTGTTGCTTGATGATCAGTTGTATCGCCAAACAAATTATGGAGTGTTTTTGAAATGTTTGAATGCTGATCAGTCTAAACTTTCTATGGGTGAAGTACATGAGGGTCTTTGCGATACTCATCAGTCGGCTCAAAAAATGAGTTGGATGCTCAAAAGAGCGGGTTTTTATTGGCCGACTATGACGTAGTATTTTTTTAGGTACTATAGAAGATTTGAAGCATGTTAAAGGATTGATAATATTCAGCTTGCTCCTACGTCTTTGCTTAATACTATTATCAAGCCATGGCCATTCCAAGGTTGGGCCTTTGACGTCATCGACCAAATTTATCCTTCCTCTTCAAAAGGCCATCGGTTCATGTTGATGGCTACGGATTACTTTACCAAGTGGACCGAGGCTGTGCCTCTCAAGAATATGATGCATAACAAGGTAATTGATTTCATCTTGAAGCACATTATACATAGATTCGATATTCCCCAAACTCTTACTACAGGTTAGGGTTTTTCATTCGTTTATAAAGAGGTGCGTGATTTTGTCGAATCTTATGGTATAAAGTTGGTAAGTCTTCACCATACTATGCTCAGGCCAATGGTCAGGCCAAGTCTAGTAATAAAACTGTTATGGAGCTTATCAAGAAGAAGACTGAAGAGTTTCCTAGCTGGTGGAATGAAGTGCTTTCTGAGGCGTTGTGGGACGTTGTTACCAAGGTAAGTCCATATGAGGTTTGTTGGCATAAAAGATTACGCTAACAGGTTCTCTAATATTAAGAACAGACAAACAGTGAGTTCGTGTTTAGGAACTATCTCAAGCCTCCGAATTGGATAATAGCTCAAGTAGTCCGAATATGTGTATTGAATAGCTGAGTATTCGATGCCTATTACAGGGTAAGAAGGGGGGTATTTATAGGCAAAAAAGTCTAAGGAAAAGTCCTATTTACCCCTCAATTACAACCGACATAGTGTAAACTATTCGGTACCCTGAACAGGGTTAAAATGGTAAAATCTACCCAAAGCAAGTAGATAAGTCAAACATCTTATCAACCCTGCCGTTTGATTACGGAACCTCATATCCTACGGAGGGTTCCTTCGGATCGCAGATCGAAGCACCCTTCGGCTTAACGACTCCTCCACCCTCGTGCATGAGCCCATCAGCTCCAAAGTTGATAAGTCATTTTGAACTGTTAATCTCTAAGTCCTGAAAGTGAAGCATTTTCCCCCAACAGTAGCCCCTTGAATATGCTTCTCCAAACTTGACCTGTGTAGAAGGGAAGCAGTATACGCAAGGAACATTTTCATATTCTGAGACATAGAGAAGTTTGAACACATTACAGTCATTCGAAGGGTCTTTGATCCCGAAGCATTCGGACTACGGCTTCGAGCCCACAACCGCCGTGTGAACGCTTCGTGGTAAAGAGAACCGTTACGAAGTCCAAACATTGTGAAGAGTCGTTTGATTAGAATCGTTACTATACAAGTAGCCGTTACGTTCTTAAAAGGTAACGGTTGAAATTTACGGCGGATTCACACCGTTTCCCTTCCTGGACCCACCTGCCAGCGACGGAAGTCGAACTTGCAGTGTGAATGTAATCGAAGCACAACAACTAGCGGAAGGTTATAAAAAGGGGATCGAATTTACCAAGAGCCTTTTACCGTGCCTAACATCTGAAACTTACTTTCATCAACCTCCAACTCTCTCAACTTCCCGAGCCACCAATACATGGTGAGGACCATCCACACCATGCCAATGGCAGCGGGCACTTTGGCGCAAAGGCAAGCGTGGGCAGCTTCGGCCGTAGCAGCAATGGCGGGAGCTCCGGGCGACGCCTGGCCCAAGAGCCCCAGGGAACTCCGCCCACCATCGAAGTTTCATCATCGGCCAATCCACAAGCACCGTAGAATCTATTGAAGAGGCCGTGGAAGGGAAGCTGGGATCCGAAATGAGGACTCGAGTCCCCGGACCAGAATCAACTCCGCGGCAACAGAGCGGAGAGGTCGTGGTCTTCGAGACCTTCTTCAAAGTGGGCCTGGGGCTTCCTGCCATCAACTTCTTATCTCAGGTATTGGACATGTTCCACATTACCTTGCCCCAGCTATCTCCCAATGCTATCGCCCGTCTGGCCATCTTCGAATGGGCGCTTCGGGCCGAAGGGTGCGAGGGGCGATCAGAGGTCTTCGCCGCCATCCACGAAGCCATCTGCCAGTCGAAGCCGCAAGATGGCCCCGGGGACACCAAAGTGATAACAGCCTTCGGAATCATCAACTTCCAGCTGCCGATGGTACACTAATTGGATCCTTCGGTGGTTATACGCCGAAGTCGGAGAGGACTCCCCCCTCGCTGGACCCCTCCAAGAGATCTGGTTTCGGAAGGAGGCGGAGGTTACCCCGAACCCTCGCCTGCTTTAAACGCAGATAGGGCTACTGACTACGGTGGCCAGTCGCATGAGAATGCGCGATCTTGCCGAAGAGTGAGGAGCCATGCTGAATAGCATGGGCCTCATGGCTCCAGATGTGATGAGTCATTGTCAACGGTAGTCAAAGAGGACTGAAAAGAGAGAAGACCTGCTGCGTCTGGGCCACGTGTGACTCAGGTACACGGGCAGCGACGACTGTCGGGCAGAGGGGCCGCGAAGTCAGGCTGGCCCAATCTGGGTACATGGGCTAGGAGCAGCAGAGGATCCACTGGGCTATTGACCGGGATTTACTCAGATACACGGGCAACGAGCGATTGCCGGGCTGAGGGAGCTGTGGAATCGGGCCGGCCCAATCCGGGGACCTGGTGCAATGCCGGTGGACGCTTTGTCAGTTTCGGCACAAAACTGACGACCGCTGATCTTGGAACGGACCGTCCAGAAGTGAAGCCGTAGTCGCTACGAAAGCTCCGCTTTCGGATAAGTCATCTATAAATAGGAGTTTACTATTTTGTCCTTAGGCCCACAGTCAGTCAGTCGAGTCTGTAAAAATATCCTAAGGGCAGTTGGGTATTTTCCTTTTATTTCAGCGCCTATAAAAAACCCTAAGAGTCTGTGGAATATTCCTAGGCTATTGGGCTGCCTATAAATAGGGCCCCAATCCCTAGGGTTAGGTCACCCTTTCTGAAATCACTTTTTAATCAAGACATTGGGTCAAGTTTTGTCCTCTCCCTGTTCATTCTCCTGCGTGCGCCGCCAGGTTTCTGTCTTGTTCATCATGAGTTCTTCTGTTCTTCATGGTTCTGAGAGATTTTATTCTCTCTACATCTGTCATTCAGTGTGTGAGGAGCCATGCTGAATAGCGTGGGCCTCATGGCTCCAGATGTGATGAGTCATTGTCAATGATAGTCAAAGAGGACTGAAAAGAGAGAGAAGATCTGTTGCGTCTGGGCCGCGTGTGACTCAGGTACACGGGCAGCGAGCGACTATTGGGCAGAGGGGCCGCGAAGTCGGGCTGGCCCAATCCGGGTACATGGGCTAGGAGCAGCAGAGGATCCACTGGGCTGTTGACCAGGATTGACTCAGGTACACGGGCGGTGAGCGATTGCCGGGCTGAGAGAGCTGCGGAGTCGGGCCGGCCCAAACCGAGTACCTGGTGCAAAATCGTTGGACGCTTTGTCAGTTTCGGCGCAAAACTGACGACCGCTGATCTCAGATCTGACCGTTCTGAGGCGAAGCCGTAGCTGCTACGAAAGCTCCGTATCAGGACAAGTTACCTTTATTTAGGTTTTTACTATTTTGCCTTTAGGCCCACAGTCTGTTAGTCGAGTCTGTAAAAAACTCTAAGGGCATTTCGATCTTTTCCATTTTTATTCAGCGTTTGTAAAAACCCTAGAGGTATTTCTGCATTTTTCCATTTAATGGGCTGCCTATAAATAGGCCCCAATATCCTAGGGTTAGGGTTAACCCTTTTCACAATACACTTTACTAATTCCAGAAATTGGGTCAATTTCTCCGTGGTGTTCTTCCTGTTGTTTCTCCTCCGCCGCCATTTTTTCTTTGTCCTTTGGCTCATAACGTCGCCGGGATTCTTCTTCACGCGTGGCCAGCTAATAGCAGCATGAGGCATGAGGGGCTGGAAGCGGTGCGTCTCAGCGGCGTGACACTCGAAGCGCGCAGCAGCCGAGGTGAGCGGCGGGCGCGATTTTTTGGCGTGGGAGAACGATCACGAGCGGTGAACTCCCGTGCGTTGGCTGCTGCCTACTGCATTTGCAGCCAGCAGCAAACCAGCGGCGTGAAGCACATGGCTTCAATCCTGTCGGCTGAAGCTACATCACGACAAGTAGTATATATGTTCATCGTTTCCCGTGCAAAATGTTTTAATTAGTGCAGAAATTGTTTTTTAGTTTGGATTGGTGTTCAGCTACATCACGTATTTTGCATGAAAGCTTGTGTAGTTGTTTATGTTTAATTTTGACGTTAATTCCTGTGATTACTGTGGAATCTCGATTTTCGTGCACAAGTTTTAATTCCGGTCAGCATGGCTACAACAGCTAGTTATTTTTGTTGTGCTCAGTTGACATTGCCCACTAATATCTGTTCTCTTGTTTTGCGTGCTGTTAGTAATATTCCTATATCTTCCGCATTATCAGATTGCTAGTGATGGTGTGCTGTTAAGAATTGTTTCAATGGATATATCTCATCTGTTGTTTTGATTGACCAGATTGAATCAGTTGATTTAATCTATGTGCTATCATTATATCTGTTGGTTCATCTCTATTTACCATCTACATGTTTCTTTTGATCTGAGGAAATACCGGCGAATTAATTGATCTGTTAATCTGCCTTTAAGCACTGTGTTGGTGTCTTTTCTAATAGGACACCGGTCGTTTTTAGGCTAGATTATTTTTAGCTATGTTGATCTGTTTTACTTTTCGTTGTTAATTTGTTGAGGTGCGTTGGGTGTTGGGAGCAGGCCATTGATTCGAAATAAATTTTTTTAGGTGCCTATTCACCCCCCCTCTGGTCGCTACTTTCGGTCCTACAAGTGGTATCAGAGCCTGGTTAGGGTTTTTCCATACCTTAACCAGTTCTAAACCCCAGTAGTGATCATGACATCTCCTAGCAAGGTCCCGTCCTTGGAAGCTTATGGCTATAATTATTGGAAGACTCGCATGCGAGCCTATCTCATGAGCCAAAGCTCGGACATCTGGGACATTTGCGTTCATGCTATGTTTGTTGTATTGCCAGTTGCTGAGCAAGGTACTCCTGGTATCATTGCCCAGCATCTGAACAATAGTAAAGCTGTGAACATTCTGTTTTCTGGTTTAGGTCCCACTGAGTTTGAGCGTGTGAGCCATCTCTCCACTGCGAGAGAGATCTAGGCACACCATGAGGGAACAGCCCAGGTCAAGGCTCGGTTCTATCAGACCTACCGGCGTGAATATGAGAACTTCACACAAAAGCCGGGTGAATCTGTTGAAGCGTTGTTTGGTCGTTTTCAGTCGATCATAAACAAGCTTCGGGACAACAAGGCTGAGGGTGTTCAGTTAGTCTCAGAGCACGAACAGGCGCTCAAGGTTCTCCATACCTTGGACCCAAAGATCTAGGAGATCAAGGTATCCTCTATCATTGAGAGCACTTCTTATGATACCTTGACCATTTCTGATTTGTTTAGCAAGTTGAAGGCCACTGAGGTTGATACCCAGTTGAGATCAAATCTCACTGGCTCTGGATCAAAGTCTCTAGCCCTTGCTACACCTTCTGTTGATCCCTCTTCTGTGAGTTGTGTTGGGTTCTCTTTGATGTCTATCACTGAGGACCAGCTTGAGTTGTTGGGAGATGATGATTTGTGTCTTTTTAACAACCGGGTGCGTCGTGTTTATGACAAAAGAATGTTCAAGAGACACGGCACAAAAACCGGGTGCTTTGAGTGTGGTGATCCAGGACACTTCATCGCCGACTGCCCCAAGTGCAATGGACACAAGAAGGGCACCGGTGGAGGCTTCCATGACTCTGGCAAGCACGACAGCTCCTCCTTCAACAAGGGCAAGCCAAAGACCAGATTCTTCAGAAAGGCCTTGAAGGACTACCGGCGAGAGAACAAGAAGCGCGACAAGGCCTTCTTCGCTGAGATGGAAAAGAGCTACTCCAAGCGGTCCACGTCTTCTTCCTCTTCATCGAGCTCAAGCGATGAGGAGATCATCATCAGGAAGGGGAAGGACAAGGACGATCCAGCAGGCCTTTGCTTCATGGCCTTCGGGGACAGACCGAAGAGCCGCTCACATCAGCGCCGAAGATCACGCAAGAGCTTCTGCTCAATGGCTCTTGGGGATAAGGAAGAAAAGAGCTCCTCCGATGACTCCGACGACGACGACAACAAGGTATCATCCTATGAACGCGAAATTGTTGATTTACTTGAGAGCAATCGTCAGGAGTTGAAATATCGGGAAAAACTGCTTAGGGGGGCCAAGAAGAGGATAGATGAGTTAGAGAGTGAGCTTGCCATAGCAACCGGTAGAATTAAGAGTCTATCTTCTTCCCCCTGCTTGGGTGATAGCAGTGAGTGCTCGAATTGTGAGGTGCTTCTGTGTGACTTGTCGACTCTGAAGTCCAAGTACACATAAAGGGTTGATGAGAGGGACGCTTTGTCCACTGAACTTGAAAGCGCTCGGCTGGAGATGAAAGATGCTCAAGCCACTGTTGTCGTACCCTGTGCTGATTGCCTATCTCATCTTGCTAGTTTAGCTGAGCTGAAAGCCAAGGGCGATGAGCATCTGGGTGATTTCGAGAGAGTGAGAGCAGAGCTGGCGCAGACTAGGCTAGAGCTTGAGACATTGTCAGTTCTACCCACTGTCTGTGAGAACTGTCTGTCTCTTAGACTTGAGTTGATTAAGCTGAAAGCCAAGAAGTCTGTCCAGGTAGATAGTGAGTGTGAGACCTGCTTGTCTCAGGTGGAGGTACTAGCTTCCTTGAGAAAGGAGCTAGCTGATTCTCAGAATGAGAACTTTTACCTCCGGTCTATCCTGAGTTGGATCAGTGCTAGGGAGCCATAGCTCGGCATGATGGTCCAGTAGTTCAAGAGGCAGGATGGGTTTGGGGTAGGTTATACCTACACCAAGGCTGACTTTGAGAGTGCAATTAGCCGGGCAGTGGAGTGGAGTAAAATGACTCCTGAGCAGAGATATCCCAAGACCCATTCCACTGAGTCTTCCCAGGCTTGTCAGCCGAAGGATGGAGTGATCCATGAACCACCCAAAGCTCCACCCAAGAAACCCATCTGGGTTCCAAAGCCCAAACTCCTCCACACTTCTCTAGACTCTCTTCCTGGACCCTCTCAGCCCAAGAAGACAACACCAATCACCACTAAGCCCAAGAACCCCAAGCCTCAACCACATCCCAAGAAGCCCACCTATCATTGTGAGTACTGTCAGAGAGACAGGCATCTTGCGGAGTTTTGCTTCAGGAGGAAGCGGGTTGAGAAAGCAGAGAGAGCTCGTGGTGGTCAGGAGCAGTTCTACCAGCAGGGTGGTAGACTGAGAGTTCCTCGACGTGGGGAGAGGCTGGAGGCCAGGCCGCGTCGTGTAGGTGGTGGTAGAGGAGACGACTTTCTTGCTCGTACTCCAGTTGGTGGTGGTCGTTCCGGCAGAGCTCCAGGCCGTTTTGGCTGCGGTCCTGGACCTCGTGGCTGAGGCTTTAGGCAGAACCAAGGACCACGCTTTGAGTCGCGTTTTGGTCCAAATTTTTCTGATTATTTCTGCTTTCCGTCTTTTGAGCAGATGGCTCGACACTGGTTTAGCTCTTTTGCTAAACCTGGTGCCAGACCATTTGCTCCCACTTACAGCCACTGATTGTGTAGGATCGGGGACTGGAGGACGTTTGGATCATGGACACAGGGTGTTCTCGCCACATGACGGGACATCGCAGATGGTTCTCCAGTCTCACTCCCCCGAGCTCCAAAGAGTACGTCACCTTCGGGAACAGTGGTCAAGGGAAAGTAAGTGGCATTGGCTCAATTCGCATTTCATACCATTTTTCTTTGAAGAACGTTGCTTTGGTTGGAAACTTGAACTTCAATTTGATCTTGTTTCGCAACTTCTTGAGGATGGTTTGGAGGTGCGTTTTAAGAAGGGCAATTCTTCTGTGTTTGATTCTAGAGGGTCTTTGATTTGCCAGATCATACCTTTCGGTAAAGTTTTTCGAATTGACTTCTCTAGTTCTTTTGGTCCCTTCTCGCTGTTTGATTGCTGGATCTTCTTCTGAGCTCTGGAAGTGGCATAGGAGGTTAGGTCATTTGAGTTTTGATCTACTAGTCAGGTTAAGCTCTATGGACCTCATCCGAGGATTGCCCAAGCTTAAAATGGAGAAAGATCTAGTTTGTCATCCCTGTCGTCACGGGAAAATGGTTGCCGCTTCTCACTCACCTGTGACTCAGGTGATGACTTCGTATCCGGGCGAGCTATTACACATGGACACTGTCGGTCCATCTCGGGTACGCTCAGTCGGTGGGAAGTGGTACGCACTTGTGATTGTTGACGATTTTTCTCGATTCTCGTGGGTTTTCTTTTTGGAGTCTAAGGATGACACTTTTCATTTTGTTCATGACCTGATTCTGAAGCTGAAGAATGAGAACAATGGTCGGATGCGAGCAATTCGCTCCGACAATGGCTCTGAGTTCAAGAACTCTCAGTTCGTCAGTTTCTGTAGTGATCAGGGTCTTGACCATCAGTTTTCTGCTCCTTACACTCCCCCACAGAATGGCGTTGTGGAACGAAAGAACTGCACGCTAGTCGAGATGGCCAGGACGATGCTCGATGAGCACAGGACTCCTAGGCGTTTTGGGCTGAAGCCATGAACACGGCTTGCTCTGGCCAACCGCATTTTTCTTAGAGCTTACCTTGGTAAGACCTCATACGAGTTGCGGTTTGGCAGACAACCCAACGTGAGCCACTTCCGAGCGTTTGGCTGCAAGTGCTTTGTGCTCAAGAAGGGAGATCATTTGGACAAGTTTGAGTCTCGTTGCTGGGATGGAGTTTTTCTTGGCTACGCTTTGCATTCTCGAGGCTTCTGAGTTGGAACCTCGACTCCCAGCAGCTTGTCGAGACTTGTGAGGTTTCATTTGATGAGTCCTTGCCTTCTTTGACTCCTTCTTTTGAGCTTTCTGGTGATGGTGAGCTCGGAGAGTCCATCTTTGAGGAAGATGAGGACACTCCAGCTGTTGATGAGGGTGGGCCGTCTGCACCTCCTGTAGAGCCCACACATTCTGAGACTTCGAGTGAGGACAAGGGCGGACCTCTGATCACTTCTTCCACTTCGATCGAGCCCGCTTAGTCGAGTCTAGAGGTGCTAGCTGCTGACTCTGGTGAGGTGACTTCAGATCACCAGGGATCCCGAGTAGTTTAGCGTGATCACCCCTCAGAGCTCATCATAGGTGATTTGTCTAAAAGGACTTTGCGTTCATCTATTGACTCTCTTGCTGTGTTTGCTAAATCTGCTTTTGTTTCATCTTTTGAGCCCAGAGATGTTTCTCATGCTCTGTCTGATTCGAATTGGATTAATGCTATGCAAGAAGAGCTTGAGAATTTTGTCCGAAATCCGGTTTGGACACTGGTTGAGCTGCCAACCGGATGCAACCCCATAGGCACCAAGTGGGTGTTCAAGAACAAGCAATGTGAAGATGGGGTTGTGGTGCACAACAAAGCTCGATTAGTTGCCCAGGGTTTTTGACAGAAAGAGGGTATTGATTTTGAAGAAACTTTCGCCCCTGTTGCCCGTCTTGAGTCCATTCGCATTCTCTTAGCTTTTGCTTCTTCGAAGGGTTTTAAGCTTTTTCAAATGGATGTCAAGAGTGCTTTTCTGAACGGGTACATAGAGGAGGAGGTTTATGTTAGGCAGCCCCCCGGTTTTGAGAACCCTATATTTCCTCGACATGTTTTTAAGATGCATAAAGCTTTATATGGTCTAAAGCAAGCCCCCAGGGGTTGGTATGACCGGTTAAAGCAGTTTTTGTTGGGGAAGGGCTTTGTGATGGGTTATGTGGATAAAACTCTTTTCTTGCTTAGAGATGCTTCAGATTTCTTAGTCGCTCAGGTTTACGTGGACGATATTATCTTTGGCGGTACTACTAATGATCTTGTGTCCAAGTTTTCTGAGCAGATGCGCAGCAAGTTTGAGATGAGCCTCATGGGTGAGCTCAAGTACTTCTTAGGGCTCCAGATCAAGCAGACCAAGGATGGCACCTTCATCCACCAGGGTAAGTACACTCGTGACATGTTGAAGAAGTTCGACTTTGGTGGAGAGCTGAAGCCTCAGATGACCCCAATGGGCACATCTGGGGGTTTGGATAAGGATGAGAACGGCGTCAAGGTCAATGAGAGAGAGTTTCGAGGGATGATCGGTTTGCTGTTGTACTTGACGGTGACAAGACCGGACATTCAGTTCGCCGTGGGGCTGTGCACGTGCTTCCAGTCTTCACCACGCGCGTCTCATCGGCAAGCTATCAAGCGTATCTTCAGGTATCTTACCTATGCGCCTGATCTTGGTCTTTATTATTCAGCATCATCATCTCTTGATTTATCTGGCTTTTCGGACGCTGACTTTGGTGGGTGCCGGTTGGATCGCAAGTCGACTTCCGGTACTTGCCAGTTTCTTGGTTCTTCTCTTGTCTCTTGGTCTTCTCGAAAGCAATCTGGAGTTGCTCTTTCGACCACTGAGGCTGAGTATGTAGCTGCAGCTAGCTGCTGCTCACAGTTGGTTTGGATGATTTCCACTTTGAGAGATTTTGGGTTGTTCTTTCCTACCAGAGTTCCTTTGTTTTGCGATAGCACTAGTGCAATTAGTGTAGGGAAAAACCCATGTCTCCATTCAAAAACCAAACACATTGATGTGCGCTTTCACTTTTTGCGGGATCAATATGAGAAAGGTGTCATTGACCTTGTTCATGTTGATACCCATCATCAGTTGGCTGACATTTTCACCAAACCCCTAGATCAGTCTACTTTTGAGCGTTTACGAGGGGATTTGGGTGTTGTGTATCCTTTTTAGGATATTTTGAGTCAGTTCATTTCTTTCTTCTTTACTCTTTTCTTGAGTCTTTTTGTGTGTATTCATTTCATACATATTCACATATCACACTTTTGAGCCTGCTTCTGTTATATGATTGAACTGCTTTACTTATTCTAGCTGGTATATGCTTTTGATTACTTGTCGATGATCATGCTTTGGTTCAGTTCACTTGATATGTCTGATATCTATCATATGCATGGCTTTTATGCTTTAAAATTGAAAAATGATAACCAAGGCTTCCGGTAACTAGCATGTGTAGGCTAAATGCTCTTGCTATCTGTTACATGCCTTGTAGCTAGTTCCTGACTTAGATGCAAATGTGCAACATGGACATATTTATGCTTTTAACATGGAAAATGTGCTATAAAAATGATGAAAAATCAGAAAAATGAAAATTCCATGCCTTTTTATGCTTGAGTTGAAAAGATCCAGGTGGTTTTGCGTTTTCGCATTGCATTGTTCTAGACTGCTTACCATAGCACTTTGGTATGAACTAGGACAGTGTAGTGTATGCCAAGACCAATGTCTTAAGCTTCTGATGGTCCAGTTCTGGCCTAGGCTTGACTTGGTCGGTTAGCATAAGGTTTGACATGCAAATAACCCTTGGCACAAATGAAAAAGGATAATGAAAAAGCCTGAAAATTAAAAAGACAACAAGTTTGCTAAAGCACTTTGTTTTGGAAAATGCTTATCTTGGTAGATATCAGTTAGCTTCTGCATCTCATGCTTTCCCTTGCGTGTCAGCTGGAAAATGTGGTGATGCTTTTGTTTGCAAAAATTGAAAATGTGTGCTAATGACTTTCTTTAGATATCATCTGTTGCATTGATCATGCCATGTGCCTTAGACAGTATGTCTTTTGCTATACCTGTTAGATGTCGTAATTGCAGTCAATCATATCTAAGAAGCATGCTTTCATCACTCCACATGCACCCCAGTTGCATTCATTGCATATCTTGAGGGGGAGTTGCATTTCAGGGGGAGTCTGTGTCTCTGTCGAGTGCATTTAGTCTCGCTTGATGTGTTCGCAGGTACTGAAGAGCTGAAGAAGTGAAGTGTTGACAATGCACTCATCAAGGGGGAGATTGAGGAGCCATGCTGAATAGCGTGGGCCTCATGGCTCCAGATGTGATGAGTCATTGTCAACGGTAGTCAAAGAGGACTTAAAACAGAGAAGACCTGCTGCGTCTGGGCCTTATGTGACTCAGGTACACGGGCAGCGAGCGACTGTCAGGCAAAGGGGCCGTGAAGTCGGGCTGGCCCAATCCGGGTACATGGGCTAGGAGCAGCAGAGGATCCACTTGGCAGTTGACCGGGATTGACTCAGGTACACGGGAGGCGAGCGATTGCCGGGCTGAGGGAGCTGTGGAATCGGACCGGCCCAATCCGGGTACCTAGTGCAATGTCGGTGGATGCTTTGTCAGTTTCGGCACAAAACTGACGACCGCTGATCTTGGAACGGACCGTCCAGAAGTGAAGTCGTAGTCGCTACGAAAGCTCCGCTTCCGGATAAGTCATCTGTAAATAGGAGTTTACTATTTTGTCCTTAGGCCCATAGTCAGTCAGTCGAGTCTGTAAAAATATCCTAAGGGCAGTTGGGTCTTTTCCTTTTATTTCAGCGCCTATAAAAAACCCTAAGAGTCTGTGGAATATTCCTAGGCTATTGGGCTGCCTATAAATAGGGCCCCAATCCCTAGGGTTAGGTCACCCTTTCTGAAATCACTTTTTAATCAAGAGATTGGGTCACGTTTTGTCCTCTCCCTGTTCATTCTCCTGCGTGCGCCGCCAGGTTTCTGTCTTGTTCATCGTGAGTTCTTCTGTTCTTCACGGTTCTGAGAGATTTTATTCTCTCTACATCTGTCATTCAGTGTGTAGCGATTTTGTGGCTTTACTACTTCGTTTTGCGTGCGATTGTTCTTTATTCCTGAGCGCATACTTCTCTTGGACTGCTTCTGTTCTGCTGGCTGAGGAGTACTAGTTTTTCTTGCGTGTTCTGTAGCAGTAAGTAGTACCTATTTCCTGTAGCTACAGTTTGGTAGTTCTCTAGCCTGTGCTTTTTCTTGACATGACTTTTTGATCGAGAAGATAGTGTGTGGCATGTCTCTTGATGTTTCTGGTGAAGCCCCATACTTCGTTTGAAGTCCTTCTGTTTTGTGAAACAGACTTCGATCTGACCTCTCTATAGGCTCTGCAGTTTTCAATAACTTAGAACTTAAAGTGTGAAGTCTGTTCTGAAGTATGCTTTGATTCGAAGGTTTCAGTCTGACATACTTCGGCAATTTACGAAGCATACTTCGACCGGTTTCGAAGATAGCTTCGAAGCATGTCTCTCTGGTTGGCTTCGCTCGGAGTGTGTTACTGAGAGGTTTCTGCTGTTTTCATTTCTGTTGTTGTGGGTCTCAGTTTGTGCTTTCGGAGGCTGTGTTTCGAAGTCTGTTTCTAGACTTCGGCTTCTTGTGTGAGAGCTTCAGAGGGCTCCGATTCGGAGTTGGTCTGTAGTTCGGAGGTCACTACTCCGGTAATCATAACTTGAGCAATTTAACTTCGAAGGTTGTGTCATAGGCTTCGATTGTTCTCTGTTTTGCTTCGAAGTTTGTTCTTTTCTTGTGTTAAGCTTCGTAGCCTCGAAGTGTGCTTTTCGGAGTAGGCTTCGGTAGTTTCATACTTCGCATAAGGCACTTCGCTTCGAAGCATGCTTCGCATTCTGCTATAGTCGAACTAACCTAGACTCCACAAACCTTCGGCACTTCCACGACATACTTCGACCTTCGACATCTTCAGGCTTCACACGTACTCCGAAGTAGGCTTCGACACTGCGAAGCAGGCTTTCATCAAGTACCTTACTGAAGACAACTGTGAACATTAACTTCTCATCTCTTTTTAACGTTCACACTAAGTTTTTGTTGTGATGGTTTAGCTCTGAGTACTTTGATCTACCCATGCTTTAACTGTTTTGTTCATCTGCCTATTAGCATTGTGTTGGTGTCTTTTCGATTAGGACACCAGTTGTTGTTAGGCTAGATCCTTTGAGGCTCTATTGATCTGTTAACCTATCTTTGATAAGTCTGTTGAGGTGCGTTGGGTGTTGGGAGCAGGCCATTGATTCGAAAGAATTTTTAGGTGCCCATTCACCTCCCTCTGGTCACTACTTTGGGTCCTACAAAGAGTTCATCGCTCTTCGAATTCCACCCCTCGGGGCAGACTGGCTGATAGTGTTTCAACACGCTTCGAAGGGTGAGCTCCGAACTCTTGGTAAGACTTTGACTCTCCTGCAATAACATGTTAGATGAAGAAATAACATACTTATAATATGTTACCCTTTTTTCAGCGGCTCCACTGGCGTTAGCCTCGGAGCAGATAGCACGGGCCACCGAATGGGTCCTCGGAGCCCCTACGGTGGCCGAAAGGCAAAAAAGGATTGAACTGGTGGGAAGCTGGGAGCGCTCCAACAGGGTGTGGGAAGACCTCAGAATGGTGCCTCCTCCTCTATCGGATTTCAACCCAGTCGGAGCGCCCCCTCAGATGAGGAAAGTCGTCGCCGAACCTCCGAAGAAGGCCGGTAAAACCCCCATGAAGAAGGGGAAAAAGGTAGTGAAGATCCCTCCTCAACTAACCCCGACATCATCCGCCTCGTCCTTGGGCATTCGGAGCTCATCTTCAAAGGACTCTAGGAGCAAAAGCTCCGGAAGCAAGGGTTCCGATGTCCAACTAGCGAAGGACTTCAAGAACTACCTCCTGGAAGGCGATGAAGACGGAGCAGGGGCCCCAAATGAAGCTTCTGCTCGAGAGGCTGTGGAGGCAGACACGACACACACTCCAGCGCCCGCTGCTGTGAGCTCGGAGCCAGAGACCGTCGCCCCCAACTCACCCGTAGCTGGGGTGATCACGGCGGAGGTTGCAGCTCCAACAGCAACTACATCGGAGAGTACTTCGGGGGATGACCTAGACGAGATTCTCCGGATGTACGAAGTCCTGGAGGACCCGACCCTTTTACCTCAAGGTGCCTCCGAAGGTATACTTCGAATCTTTGCTTTGGTCAATTAATGCAACAATTTTTACTCGTACATGCTCACCAAATACCTTGATGCTGCAGGTATATCGAAGCGCGATGAAGCCCCGGCTACAGACGAAGCTCCAGCCTCTTCTGGGGTTGTGGCTCCGATGGACACCTCGGCTCCACTGGACACCCCGACTCTGGTGGCAGGGGCCGTTTCCATCGATGCGGCTCCGGTGGCAGGGGCCGGCTCCGCCAACATGGCTCCCAGTCAAAGGGACAGCCGCCGAAGGAGGAGCTACCTCCGCCGGAGTCGAGCCTCCAGCCTTCGTGCCGGGGAGGGGAAAAAGCATGTCAAGCCTCGGGCTCCCTCCCGCTCCGATGACAACACCCTCTTCCAACGATCCTTTAGCAAGCAACTCGGAGGAAGAGGCCACGGTAGATGACCGCCAAGCTCTGTCTTTGCTTCCTTTGCTGGCTCCTTTCCTGGAGCAACGGACGGGTCTCCGGGCGCTTCTGGAGCCCTTGGCGGAGAAAGGCCAAGAAGTAGTCAACTCCAACTTGGTCTCCGTCTTGAGCAAAGCCAGGGCCCCGGAACTTAACTTAGCTCTCGAGAGGGCTGCTCTTCAGGTATAAAAAGTACCACAAATATCTCCAATTAACAAATGTAAATACTTGGTACTTACTTGCTTCTCTTGCAACAATTTGTCCTTGCTAGAGCGGCAGCGACTTCCAACGAAGTCGAAACTAACCGACTTAAGAGGAAGGTTACCACCCTCCAAACCGCGCTTAAAGACTCCGAAGAGAAAACTCTTCGGTTGGAGGAAGAGCTCCTTGAAGAACGGAGGGCTAGGGTCACGACCGACGAAGCCCTCCGGCTCGAAGAGCGGAACAGCAGCACACTCCGCACTTCAGCCCAAGAGGCTGAAGCCGAGTGCTTGGTTCTCCGAGCGGAGGTCGAGAAGCTCCGGCAGGCGGCGGCTACTTTGAGTACTCAAATGGTAGAGCTCCAAGGCTCTCTTAAGCAGGCGATGGCTCAGAAAAGCTCCCTGCTCTCCCAGATGGCCAAATTATCTGCTACTGCTGCAGGGCTGGAGGCGGCAGAAAAGAAGAATGCCCTTATAGCGGATCGTACCTTGGATGCCCTTCAGGGTACCTTGGAATATTTTGGCACCATGTGCCTTTCGTCTTCTGGTGCGGCCAGCGAGTCCCTCGATCAGAAGCTAAACAGGATTCAAGTGGCGACACGCTGATGATGAGCTCCGGTGTCCGGTACGGAGAGATCTCCGGACAGTGCGCTGGAATCGGAGTCCTCCGTCACCTTGAAGCCCTTCGAATTCCTATCACTTCGGTCAGGGGTTCGACACCTGGAAGCTTTTCCTCCAAGAACTTGTTGCATCCTTCGCTAGATGTATCCTCGGCTTGGGAAGTTTTCCAGTCAACCTAGAGAATGGACCACAAGGCTGCAGCTAAAGCCTGGATCGACAAGGCCCGTCGGTAGAAGCAAGCACAAACAAGGCCGCCGCTTCTAGCTTCGCCGACTCCGACGCCTCCTGCTCCGCCAACCGACCCGCAGGTTTAGCTCATAGGGCGCTTAATCATGTATAAGAAATCTTGTAAAGCCCCTTGCATTAATGAAAAGTTTATAAACAAAGAACTTGTTCTGGTGTTTTATTCTTTTATGTTCTGTCATGTCCTTCGGAGCCTGACTTCGAAATACTGGAAACTACCGAAGGACTCCGTCAGCAATGGTCAGTCCTTGAGAGCTTACGGCCTTACCGCCATTCCCGCTTCTCTGTTCCTCACGGAGACAAGGAAGAGGTAACCCTTGAAGTTTGTCAAGAAGTCTTAACTTACATCAAGGAGGAGGAAAAAGAGAAGACATCTTCATCCTTCGAGTATATAGATTGGTCCGACTTGGAGTATCAGGCCGAAGACCCTGCGGAGGCTAACTCCGAAAGGCTTCTGACTTGGGCCGAGCTTCAAGAGGAGCAGAAGAAACTGTGAGCTTCGAAGAAGAAAAGAAGCACTCGGACTAAAAAGACAATCTCGGCGGCTTCGACCTCCGAATGTCAAAGTAGTCGTAGAGGTAGCTCTAGACACCGAACGGGTCTCCGATTTTACATAGGCTTAGATCAAAATTTCTCTTGATGTAATAGTATGACAAATTAATATGAATTGCACCGGAAGCATCTTGTTGTTCTTTACCCTCCTACCCCTCCTTGTGGGTGGGGGACCTTACGCGTTGCCATAAGGTCCGTCGGACACAATGGTGTGCACAACAATCCGATGCTTTACTCAACACATAATAACCATAGTTTATTTTTTCGTAGAATTCTTCGAACCATACATTCGTATTATGATTTTAGTAAGTTTCAGAGCTGAATTTATATTTGCAGACTCCTATACTAGTCGCTTAGGACTTTAAAAGTGTCTCATTAGCCTTAGCCTTGAAACCTTATTGCTTGGTCACCTTCGACTGATTTAGAGATGCTTTGAACCCACAGGTCGAAAGTCTGCTTATTTTTAAAGTCCTTCAACTCTTCTACAGATCCTAACAAGCCGGAGCCTAGAATCCGTAGGCTGGCCACCTTCGGCTTTTTACAGATGCTTCGAACCCATAGGCAGGAAATCTGTTTATTTTTAAAGTCCTTAGACTCTTCCACGGATCCTAACAAGCCAGAGCCTGGAATCCGTAGGCTGGCCACCTTCGGCTCTTTTACAGATGCTTCGAACCAGAGGTCGTAAATTTGTTTATTTTTAAAGTCCTTAGACTCTTCCACAGATCCTAACAAGCCGGAGCCTGGAATCCGTAGGCTGGCCACCTTCGGTTCTTTTACACATGCTTCGAACCCGGAGGCCGGAAATCTGTTTATTTTTAAAGTCCTTAGACTCTTCTATGGATCCTAACAAGCCGGAGCCTGGAATCCGTAGGCTGACATCGAAGCCCTTGAACCAATGGTTCGCAGGCTCTTGCCCGGGTCCTTTGAAAGATGCTTGACTCTGCAAGCATCTCGTCCTCCTTGTGCGTCCACCAGGAGTAAGGGATATTCGAAGAGCAAACAAGATTCGAACCTCCACCTTATTTAGAAAAGGAACTTTACAATTGATTACAAGGAGCCCCTAAGCGTAGTAATGCTTAAGGTGCTCCGCATGCCATGCATGTTTCAATTGTTCCCCTTCTAAATTAGCTAATTTAAATAATCCGGGGCGCCCTGAGCGTAGGATGATATATGGTCCTTCCCATTTATTTCATAGTTTCCCCGGGGCTATTACACTTCGCAAAACTAAATGACCTGGTCTAAGCTCATTCAGCCTTATCTTCGGGTCATACCATGTTTTTGTTTGATCTTGGTACTTCGTCAGATTGGCGACAGCTGGAAGCCTTGTTTCTTCTGACAAGTCTAGCGAAGTGTTCCTCTCGTTTTCGTCTACGGGTTGTACTACACGAAGGGATCCACCCCTGAGCTCCATAGGAGTCATGGCCTCATCTCCGAATATTAGTCTAAATGGGGTAAATCCTGTGGACCTGGCTTGGGTGGTCCGAATGGACCATAAAATCTTGGGCAGCTCTTCGACCCATAACCCCTTGGCCAACCCGACAATCCTTCGATTCAACCGGAGAGAATATTCCCGTTGGATCGCTCGACGGCTCCGTTGCACTGTGGGTGGCGCACTACTGTGAAGCATAACTTAATGCCCAGTTCTTCACAAAATTCCTTGAATGTGTCAGCTTCGAATTGGGTTCCATTATCCACAGTTAGCTCCCTTGGTACTCTGAACCTGCATATAATATTTTGCTAGAAAATTTTTTGCACATTCCTTAAAGTGATAGCAGTCAAGGGTTCTGCTTCGACCCACTTGGAAAAATATTCGATTGCTACCACTGTAAACTTCAAGCTGCCTTTGGCCATTGGAAAGGGGTTATGAGGTCCATGCCCCACCTAGGCATTGGCCATACTGGGGCTATAACTTGAAGTGGTACTAGCGGACGGTGGCTTTGTCTTCCCATCCACTGGCATCCTTGGCAGGTTCGCACCAGCTCCTCCGCATCTCTTACAATTGTCGGCCAGTAGAGCCCCTACCGAAGTGTCTTCCCTGCTAGAGCACGAGGGGCTAGGTGGCTTCCACATAAACCTTCGTGAATGTCCTGAAGTATGTCTTGGCCTTCGGTTTGGGAGATGCACCACAACAGAGGAGAACAAACTCCGGCTTTGTACAACATTCCATTGACAAGCTTATAATTTCGAGGCCTTGCTTGTACCCTTCGGAGATCCGGACCCTTTGAAGAATCAGCACGACCTTGCAAGACATCCATTATCGGAGCTCGCCAGTCTGCAGCTGGAATGCAAAGGACTTCTGCGGAGGGTAATTGATTGACTGTAGGCTTGACTAATTCTTCATAGAAAGCACCCTCTGGGATGTCCAACGCTCCGGCTGCAGCTTTTGCTAGAATGTCTGCAAGTTGATTATCTGCTCGAGGGATACTTCGAATAGAAAATCCTTTGAATGCTGCTTCAGTCTTACAGATTTCCTCCAGGTACTTCGCTAGATGTGGGTTCCTTGCTTGAAAGCTTTTGTCGACATGCCCTGCGATGACTTGGGAATCTGTTTTAATTATTATCCTTGCTGCTCCAAGTGCCTTTGCCTTTCGGAGGCCTAGCAGGATCCCTTCGTATTCTGCGATATTATTGGTGGTCTTAAAGTTGAGCCTCGCAGAATACATGGCCTTTTGCCCTGACGGTGATATAATTACTGCTCCAGCTCCGGCACCAAATGCCTGATAAGCTCCGTTAGAAAATATTGTCCATAAACCTTCGGAGGGCTCCTCCGGAGCCCAAACTGCAGATGGAGTCCACTCTGCTACGAAGTCAGATATGATTTGGGATTTGATAGCTGTTCTTGCCGTGAAGGAAATTCCGAAGGGGGCTAGCTCGACAGCCCATTTCCCGATCCTACCCGTAGAATCTTTGCATCGGAGCATATCACCAAGAGGGTACGAGGTGGAAACGATTAGGTTATGCGCCAGAAAGTAGTGCCTTAGCTTCCGCGAGGCCATTACCTAGGGCATAAGCAAATTTCTCGAGATCGGAGTATCTTGTCTTTGCCCCGGACAAAGCTTCTGAAACAAAATAAACTGGGTTTTGCACCAGCTTTCCTGTAAGGTCAACTTCCTTGACCAGTACTTCACTTACTGGCACTCCGGGAGGGGCACAGTAAGTGTTGACAGGATTCCGAGGTATGCCTTAATATCATCGAAGTTCTTCTAGCACTCCAGCGTCAAGTTGAAACTTTCAGACTCCTTTAGGGCTTTGAAAATTGGAAGGCTTCGTTCGGTTGACCTGGCCAGGAATCTACTAAGAGCTGCGAGCCTTCCTGCTAGCTTCTGCACTTGCTTCAAATTTCCTAGTGGAGCCATTCTTTGCAGTGCACTTATCTGCGTTGGGCTAGCTTCGATTTCCCTACTCAAAACTAAGTACCCTAGCAATTTTCCTGCTTGCACCCTGAATATACATTTTCAAGGTTGAGGCGTACTCCACATGCTAGGAGGCTCTCAAACGTTTCACCTAAGTCTAGACTATGCTGGTGCTTTTGAGCACTCTTTATTACAATGTCATCCATATAGGCTTCGACATTCCGCCCTATTTGGTGACCTAGAGCCTTAGCTATTAAACGTGAAAATGTGGCTCCGGCATTCTGCAAGCCAAAAGGTATTCTTACATAACAAAATACCCCGGATGGAGTTATGAAACTAGTCTTGGCTTCGTCTTCACGCTTTAGCCAGACTTGATGATACCCAGAATAAGCATCGAGGAAGATTAGCAATTCGGAGTCGGCTGTGGAATCCACCAGCTGGTCTATTCGGGGCATAGGGTAGGGGTCTCGCGGGCATGCTTTATTTAATGATGTAAAATCGATGCACATGCGCCACTTGCTCGAGTCCTTTTTCCTTACAAAAACAGGGTTTGCCAACCACTCGGTATGGGCTACCTCCCTGATGATGCCAGCCCTTAACAATTTTTCTACTTTGATCTTGGCAAGGCTTGCCCTTTCCACAGATAGCTTACGGCGCCCCTGGTGTACTGGGTAGCCTTCGGGTTGACAAGCAAGCTATGCTCGATGATACTCCGATCAACCCCGGTGATGTCTTCGTCAGTCCAAGCAAAGACGTCCAGATTTTGCTTGACGACTTCTTCTAGCAAGGCAGCTATCTCTGGGATAGCCCCTTGCCGAAATGTATTGGGTATTCTTTGCCATCCTTCAAAATTATCTTCGTCACGACGTCACCTTCCAGGGCTTGGCTTAAGGGAGAGCCCCTTCGAAGAGCTCGAAGCTTCTAGAACCTCTTCGGTGTGCTCCGTCACACTATGTACTTGTCGGGGGTCCAACGGTTGGCCGTGACCATATTCCATTCTTCGGGCTATAGCTTGGTCTCCCGAAATAGTAAGAACTCCACCTTGTGTGGGCATTTTGAGACATAGATAGTTGTGATGTGCTATAGCTCTGAACTGGTTCAGCATCCCTCGCCCGAAGATTGCATTGTAGGCATAGGGGGCGTCGACGACATCAAAGATCACCTCCTCCACCCTGGCCAAAGGCCCCTCTCTGAAAGCAACCTCGATGCCTATTTGCCGAGGGCATCGAGAGGCGGGCATGCGAAACCATGAAGTGGCCGGGCCGCTGGGAGTAAATGCTTCCGAGGTATGCATATTTGGTCGAAGGCCTGGACAAAAAGTATGTCTGCGGAGCTCCCGCCGTCCACCAGGATCCTTTGAACTTCCACCCCATCTATATCTACTGAAATGACCAAGGGGTCAGCATGGGGGAACTTCATCCCTGCGGCATCACTGGTAGTAAAAGAAATAGGCACATGAGACCATTCTGGCATTCCCTCCGCGGAACTCGAGGTCCCAATGTGCCCTACTTCGCGGATGTACTCACGTCGCTGCCTCTTGGACATGTTACTGAGGGTCCCCACTCCGGAGATGGGCAAGACTACTCGCTTGCCGCGGTCTTGGGGGTCTTCCTGCTTCGGCGGTGGCATAATGTTGGCCACCGATAGCCGCATGGATAAATATAATGTTTGAGGTACAAAATAAAAGATCCAATAGAAAAAGATTCAAGCTAGAACATGGCGGATGCCCTTAATCTCCCCCACCCGGATGGCGTATACATCTCGGAGGATGACACAATCATCCACGTCCGAGCTAGGAACGTCTCGAAGGACCCGACACTGATGTTGCACGAGGCGAACTACATCGGTGAGTCCACACTTTTGGGTTTCAGTCCGATCCGGGAAAGAAGCTAGGGCACCTTCCTGAGCGGTGATTTCTGCCAGTATCTTGTCCAATCGAGTAGTCAAGACGACTTCTTCTTACTGAAGCGAGTCCAGCTTTCGCAGAACGGCCGTTGACTCACCCTAAAGCTGGTCTAGGAGGGAGCCCTCGGCTAGCGCCACTGCATTGAGGGTCTTGATCTCCACCCGTTGAGAGGCATGGCTGGCATGGACAACAATGTGATGTAGCGCCCGCTGCATGGCCAGCCGGTGAAATTCCATGTGGGCGGCCGGTGTAAGGACATCCACCAGCCCTAGAGGAAGGAAGTTCAAAATGTCATTGAGACGTCCGCGTATCAGACCTGAGTCATTGACCAGGACTTCCATGGGGTCCTCCAGACGACGTAGTATGTCTCGCAAAACCTCTCTAACTTTCGGGGGAGCTGAACAACGGTTGGTGTAAGGGCGTCCTTGATTTCATCATCGGCCTCAAGATAGGAGCTGAGGTTGAAGGGAAATTGCAGGGAAAGAGACTGAAGAAAAGAGTTAGGCACATTTAAGGCGTGCGACGACCGCGAAATAAGAAGAGACTCACATCTGTAGACTCGGCAGAGGTGGCCGATCATGGAGTACTATCGGTGGGAGGGTACCTCATCATCATTATCCGCGGACACTAGAGGGGTGCCGAGAGTCTCCTTCATCAACACCGCCTCGGGGGCAGTCGAGTTTGTAACGCCTGACATCGGCTATGTTCAAGGCCGGTGTGAGTGGTATGAAGGAAAGAAGACAAAGCAAATACCCACGTAAATACGTTAACTGGGAAATTCTCGTCATCAGCTCCTACGGCCACTGACCCACCTCCCGGTGCATCGGTCCTAGCATGTGCGGTTTGAAATGAAGCATCGTCTGATGCGGCAGGCTCAGCAATAAAGCCCCCCGTAGTGTTGGCCCTGATGGTGGGATCCATGGTGGTATCCTTGACAGTTGGAGCCAACTAGGCACCAACTGTGTCATTTGACATACGATCCGACATCTCGTGGAGGAGCACCGTGATGGGAAGAAGCTAAAAGAAAGAATGAAAGAACAATGAGTGCCGAAAAAAGCAAAACAAGTAGCACGCAGTGATGGTATACATGCTGGTGCTGATGGAGAACACCACTGGAAATAGAGTCTCCTGCAACTGGGGACGCGGGCGGCGCCAACTAATGAAAGAAGGGTGTCAACAAATAGGGAATGAATAAATCATAGAAATGAGGCGAGGATTTACAAAGCCAAGAGGATTACTTGGGCAGTACGTGCTTTGGTGGAGCGGCGCACCGCTGCGGTCGGCACTTTATGCTTGCGCGCCGGAGACTTGATTCGCTTCTTGGCATGCAACTCCGAAGGGGTAGGGGCCCAAGAAAGTCAAAGGGGGCACAAGAGGAACAAAAACTAAGGCGAACCAAGCTACGAGAACCAGAACTAACCTCAGGATCGATGTCAGTGAAAGATGGATCTAGCGAGAGGCAGAAGCATTTGGAATGGCAGTTGAAGATGTGCTGACTCGTCTCGAACCAACATTTCTTGAAGAAGACTGATTCCACCCTACATGCAGCCCATGAAGGGAACTCCCTGAGAGGGATGGCATCGGTCATGGAGAAAAGCCGATCGAACTCCACACGGCTCGTGACTTCACCATGAACCTGGATCCGACCAATGAAGAAAAGATCAATTGGCAGTTAGCAAAAACAAGTTGCCAGACACAAACTGTCGGATGGTAAAACTCGTAGGATGGCTTACGTGTGGGGGATGTAAAGTTGGTCAAAAGAAAACATTGGGAGATACAAGCGAGGAAAATTGCCTCGCTTTCTAGTGTTCGGCCAGAAAATTGAGGATGACAGGTGGACCCACAGAAGAGAAACCTCTCGACCTAGAGGTTTTGAAAGGCAACGTGGTCCCGGTCGCTGATGGAACCAGTTTGTTTGTTGTGAATAGCCACGTATTTGGCCCAACCACCGATAGACTTGGTATCAAGGCGATTGGAGCCTTTGGAGCGAAAATGGAAGGGGTCGGCCAGAAAATTAATGTTGAGGGAGGTCAGGACCACTACATCAAGAAGGCTGGTGCTCATCGGCCCATGGCCAAGAAGAAATGAGTTAAACGTATCAGACCAAAAGTAACAGGAGGATGCTAGCATCGGCTCATTTTTTAATTGAAGGGCGAGGGAGAGGCCGTTGTAGTGTGTGATCCCAAAGTGCTCCTAGAGACACCATTTTGACGCCGTGACCCAAAGGTACCAGTCATGCCACCTAGTAGTGGAGAGGGGAATGCCCTAAAGCTTTGATACTAGTCAAAAAAGAGCATTTTTGAATGTTTGAAAGGGATACATTGTGCTTCAGTGTTAATGAAATCAGTGGGATCAGGTTCACCGTTCGACCCCAGAAAGAAGCATGATGGGTATTTGGCTAAAGGAATCAAGATTTGATTTTTCAGATTCCACATAAAGGAAGAAAGGGGGAAAAGTAATAATATAAGGTGGAAGAACTAAGAAAAATTGGCAAATGATGAAAAACGAAGGTTAAACGAGCCAATGACTTACCTCATGAACGAAATCGGTGGTTGCCATCGGAGGCTGCCGAGGAACAAAACCAGCGGAGAAGACGATGAACGTAGGGGATGCAGAGTAGTGCTGAGCTCGAAGAGAAAGAGATGTTGTGCACGGAAGGCGTAAAAAAGAAAGGAGGAGTGCTCGGCAATTCTTATAGAGCGAGAAATAGTTCCTCGGCAGTCGAGTCAAAGTGATCCCGGCTGATTTGGTACGGCCGTTCCAAACGTTCGGCAGAAGTAATCATGAGTACGTTTTTCAAAAGGCCGAAGTCATTGCAGGGTTGGGAAAAAATAACACGCTTGATTTGAAAGAACACCAATGCGAGACTGTGTGGGATGAAGCCTGGTCTAACACCACCACATAAAAAGTAGATGAGTCAGACTAGGTGACATCCATCACAATCGTTCATGGCCAAGGAAATAAGACATGTACAAGGAAGAAGATAAAGTGGAGTCGATGCCCTTGCAACATATATGAAGCATTGGAAGATGAAGGGTTTCGGCTACTAGAAATAAATTGGAGAGAACATTTGAAAGGACGTCCTAGCAGGGAGTAATTTTGACTTATAATTTGAAAGCAACAGTTATCCCTGAACACTACGAAATTGGGGGCATGTGTTGACGCCAAGATTTGTTAAAGCCCAAAAGCCCACTACAAGTTGTCGCACTATCAACAAAAGGTCAAAGAGGATCCGATCTAGGAAAGTCAGAGGAGTCCGTCCACAGCATCTACATGATCGGATAGGGGGGCACTGGAGATAAGAGCAGAAGATGGTTACCAGTTTATTCGGAATCGGCTGAATAAGTTACTTGGATGACAAGTCTCCAAACTATAAATATTATCCCTTAGGTTAGATTAGACAACTCTCATTCAACTAACAAATCAGCGCATCGCCACCCTTGAGCCCTAAGGTTATCCGGTGAGACTAGGGTGCTCGGAGCTGGGCTATATCGTTTCTATCTTCGGCGAAGAGGTGAGTCCCGCCATGTTGGCGTAAAAGATTACGCTAACAGGTTTCTGTAGAATAGAAACTAACAAACGAAGTGTTTGCGAAGTGAACTGTTCTAAGCCTCCAAAAGGATAACAACTTAGAATAGCTCGAATGTATGTATTGAATAACTTGTATTCCGTCCTTATTACAGGGTGAAATGGGGGGTATTTATAGGCTCAAATATTAAGGAAAAGACCTAATTACCCTCTATTACAACCGACATAGTAGAAACTATTCGGTACCCTTGATAGGGCTAAAATGGTAAAAGACTAATCTAATAAGAAAAAAGATAAGTCTTTCATCTTAGCTGGCAATAAAGATCTCAAAATGCCTTAGTTCGAAGATATACTCCGAACCAATGCCTATCTTCGTACTTCGAGCTTGACTTAGGACATCTTCGAAGATGAACGTCTGGGAACCTTCGAATCCATTGTCTGCCTTTGTGCTGTTACGTCAATAAACCTGAGGATGGGATATTTCCCCCCAACAGTAGCCCCTCGAATACGCTTCTCCGTTTAACCTGTAATGTTAGGAGAGCAGTATACGGAAGGAAAAAATAACCAGGCGTAGGAGTTATTAGATTTTAATTCATCTCTGAAATGTACGAAGATATAAAACTCTGAATCAGTCTTAAGACAATTACTATCGAACTATCTTAGAACTGACTCAGGAAGTTCGAAAGCCTTTTAGACTTAGAAGAAATAGCCGTTAGCTTTCTTCTTCTAACGGAAACTGCAGAATGCGTTAATTTCGGAGAAACGTAACGGGCAGGAATGCGAAACGGCATGGACTAACGGTAAAAATGTAAAGTCTAGGCTATAAATAGAAGGCCTAGAACTTTCCTGTTTACCTTTCCACTGCTCCCTTGCAAACAAACACCCTCTGAGCCCTTTGAGCCCTTGAGCCCTAGCCTCCATTTTTCCTCCAAAGTAACCCAGTAACTTCAATGGCGAAAACCAAGAGTTATGGAGCCCCTTCGTCCTTGGCCCGGCAACAAGCGGCTGCAGCAGCAGCGGCCACGGCGTTGGCGACAGCGCCTCCAACGCCCGCAACGACATCCATGGTGGCAGGAGGGGGAAATCCCCAAAATGTTGGTGATCAAGGACTCTGCCCGCCATCAACGAAGTATTTGGATCAATCCTTCCAACTGGGACCTTCTACCTGCAAGAGAGAAACACTGGCGGTCGCAGTAGAAGGGAAGATTTGTACCGGAGTCATGATCCGCAAACCTGGAAAGGAGCTTATCCCGTCGCCAAGGCCCGGAGAAGTGGTCGTATTCGAAGCCTTCTTCGAAGCTTGCTTGGGCCTTCCGGCAGTAGACTTCTTGGTCGAGGTACTTGATTTGTTTCACATCACTCTTCCTCAACTTTCTCCGAACGCCGTAGCTCGCTTAGCTATCTTCGAATGGGCGTTAAGAGCCGAAGGCTGTGAGGGGAGGGCAGAGATCTTCGCTGCGCTACATTGAGCTTCATGCCAGCCAAAAACCTTCGTAGGCCCCGGAGGTGAAAAAGTGGTAGTAGCCTTCGAAAGTATTAACTTCAGGCTTCAGGATGAATACGCCCTTCAATTTCCCGCTAAGGCCATCAATGCAAGATGGTATACCGACTGGGTCATCAGATGGTTTTATGCCGAAGTTACTATGGCTTCGATTCCTGAAGAGGCAACAAGGACTGCTCAAGAAGATGCTCAAGCAGTCGAAGACTTAACAGCTGATTCGAACGAAGATCTCGCCTTCGATCCGCCGAACAGTCCAATGATTACCCCTCGCCAAAATGTCGAAGGCAGACTTCGAATAAATCTTCCATGTTTATTTTGTGTATTTATACAATGTATAACACCTTTGTTTTACAGAGTCCACTCTTGTGGAAGAGGTCCGCCAGGAAGAAATAATCCCTGGACCTTCGACGACTTCGGAGCCAACCCAAAGAGCTACTCAAATGGGACCTGGAAGAGGCAAAAGGAATATAGAACCCCTCCCTGCTGCGAGTTCCGGATCAACTCCATCTGATTCAACAGACGAGAGTCAATCTTCCAAGGAGGGCCAGTCTCCAGGGGCTCTGAAGACTACAGGCCAACCCTCCGGCCCTTCAGTGGACGAAGATGACCAATAGGCGATAAGTATGCTCCCCCTTCTAGCTCCTTTCTTAGGGCAAACAACCGGTCTTCGGACTTTGCTCGAACCTTTGGATCGAGCTAGCCGCGACATAGGGGAGACCAACTTAGTGGCCATTCTGAGCAAAGCGGACAGGTCGGAGCTTAACGCTGCTATAGAACGTGCAGCTTACCAGGTACGAAGCATCTGCGAAATAACATAGAATTCGTCTACAAATAAATATTTACCTTGGTTTTTCTTTTCACAGCAAACAGTCTTGGCCCGAGCTGCGAATATATCAAACGATGAAGAAATCGCTCGTCTTCGGGAGGAAAATAACATCCTTCAACGGAATCTTACTATCTCCGAAAGTCGAGTGGTTCAGATGGACAATATAGTGTCAACGGAGCGCAGGGCCAGACAAGGTTTGGAGGCTGCAAATAAAGAGCTCGAAGCAGAAAGAATTGTGCTTCGAGCAAAAATTGAAAAATTGCGGGCGGAGCACGCTACTGCGGGGACCGAGCTTGTCAGACTCCAAGAGGAAGCTAGCCAGCTTTTGAACCAAAAGAATATCTTGACCACTGAAACTGCTAGACTTTTTGGGGTTCTCGGATAAGTAACTTCGATGAAGGACGCACTGAACGAAGATAAGCTGAAGTCCGAGAAGGTAGCTGCGGAAGTTATGAATCAGCTGCTAGGTGTCTTGGAGTACTTCGGTACTACTGGGACACTTCCTTCTGATGATAACATTTCCCTTCTGCGCCGGTTGAAAAGGATTCAAGGAGTGGCGAAGCAGATGAAAACAGCAGGCATTCGATACGGAGAACTCTCCGGACAAGTGGCTGCTGTTGGCCTACTTCGCTACTACGAAGATCTGGGCCGATCGATAACTCCGAGCGCAGGAGAAGGCCCAATTACCTTCGACGACGAGGGACTTCTGACTCCTTCCAAAGGTGTTGCTGCTGCCTGGCGAGCCTTCCAAACTTCATGGAGAGCCGAAGGTCGCTCTGCAATCAAGTCTTGGATCGACGAAGGTCAACGCCAGAAGCAAGTTCGGACCCAAGCTTCGAGCAGTCAGCCTCCTCCGAACCCGCAGGTTTAGAAATACCTTAGGATTTTTGGCTATGTAAAGCTTTATGCTTATGAACATTTATCAATGAAAATTTGTTTATCATATTTTTAGGCTTTGCCTCATACGAAAGATATCGAAGTGTTAGACCTTAACGATGAACTTCGCTCATTATGGACCACCTTCGATCTTCTAAAAGCTTATAAGCGTCCTCGATTTTTAGTTCCTCGAGATAGCTCCGGTATAATCGTGCCCGAAGTAATCAAAGATATACTATCTTATATTAAAGAGGAAGAAAAGGAGGTTAACTTGAACACTTCGTCTTCTGAAGATGTTATATGGTCTGAAGACGAAGATGAAGTTCGAAGTAGAAAACCTGAAGAACTTGGAAGCTGGGAAGGGAGCCCCGAACGACTTCGAACTTGGGCCGAGCTTCAACAAGAACAGAAGGACTTTAGAGCTTCGAAGGGAGGCAAAAGAGTTAAACGTAAAGTTGTTAGAACTCCCGGCACTGGAACTAGTCGTTCCAACACTAGCTCTAGAGATTGAAGAGGTCTTCGATTCCTTCTTGGTATAGATACCGATTTTTCATGATGTAATCTGTAAACATATTTGTTCGAATAATGAATACCGATTTAAAATTGTCTCCATATTTACTAGCCCCTCTTTGGGGATAAGCAACTTCGAACTATATTCAAAGATGGTTATACGCAAAGAAAAACTTCGGAGTACAATTTTTTGGGGTTCGGAGCCCCTCTGCAATTTAAAGATCTTTTAAAATCTTATAAAATGTCTTCGACTATCTGTAGTCTGAAGAATGGCAACTTAGTACCCTTGTTTTTTGAAAGAAATCACTTGAGATAACTTTCAGGACACCTTAGTGTCTTATATAATTTGTCACTTTGGACTATGTTAACAGATATTCGAAGCTCATGGCTCAAATTCTGTTTTGCTTTGGCCACCTTCGGCTCTTTTTTGCGAATTCTGTCGAACCAATGGTTCGGAGTTTGCAATGGTCTCTTTGGACTCTTTTACAGAAGTCTACCAGCCAATGGCTTGGACTCCGTATATTTTGGCCACCTTCGACTCTTTATGCGGAAGTCTACCAGCCAATGGCTTGGACTTCGCATGTTTTGGCCACCTTCGGCTCTTTTTACGGAAGTCTACCAGCCAATGGCTTGGACTCCGCATGATGTGGTTTTGGGCTCTTTTACGGATTCCTACAAGCCGGTGGCTTGGACTCCGGATTATGTCAGCCCCCACGTCGGAAGCTTCGAACCAATGATTCGAAGTCCGAAAATATGATTCAGCTTCATGACACTTCCCTCTCGGTCAACCCCGCGGTTCCAGTGCGTCCACTTGGAAGCTGGAAGTCTATGAGGGGAAGGCATTATCTGGACCATATGCTTTATTAATTCAGAAGATGATTACAAGTGACTTACAAGGAGCCCTTATGCGAAGTATCGCTTTAGGTGCTCCGCATGCCAAGTATGTGCTAACTCTTCACCTTCTAAATTAGCTAATTTAAAAGAGCCAGGGCATCCTGAACGAACAATTAGGTATGGACCTTCCCATTTGTTTCCTAACTTCCCTGGCGCTATAATGCTTCGTAGAACAAGATGACCCGGTCTTAGTTCATTGAGCTTAACCTTCGGGTCAAACCAAGCCTTCGTCTGCTGATGATACTTTGATAAATTTGCCACAGCTCGAAGTCTTGTTTCTTCTGATAAATCTAGCGAAGCTTGTCTTTCTTCTTCAATCTCCGGTTCGGTGCTGCGAAGCAATCCTCCTTAGAGCTACGTTGGAGTCATAGCTTCATCTCCGAATAGTAGTCTGAATGGAGTAAAACCTGTGGACCTTGTTTGCGTAGTCCGAATGGACCACAAAATCTTCGGAAGCTCTTCGGTCCATAGTCCTTTTGCTAATCCTAATATCCTTTGATTTATCCCTGACAAAATATTTCTATTGGCTCTTTCTACGGCTCCATTAGACTGAGGATGCCTCACTGCAGCAAAACATAACTGAATGCCTAGATCTTCGCAAAACTTCCTGAAAGGTTCTGCATCGAACTATGTTCCATTATCAACTGTGAGTTGTCTAGGCACTCCGAACCGGCAAATGATATTCTTCCAAAAGAATTTCTGTACATTGTTCGAAGTGATAGCTGTTAAGGGCTCTGCTTCTACCCACTTAGAAAATACTCAATAGCTACCACGGTGAACTTCAGATTTCCCTTGGCTACTGGAAAGGGACCAATTAAATCCATACCCATCTGGCCATAGGCCATACTGGAGCAATGACTTGAAGAGCTGTTGGTGGGTGATTACTTCATCGACCCATCCACTGACATCCTTGACAAGTGCGGACTAAGCTCTCCGCATCAGCTGTTATTGTAGGCCAATAAAGCCCCTGGCGAAGTGTTTTTCCTGCCAAAGCTCGGGGGGCTAAATGGCTACCGCAAAGGCCTTCATGAATTTCTCGAAGAATTTCTTGACCTTCGGCTTGAGATATACATCAGAGTAGAGGGGAACATACTCCGGCCTTATATAAAATACCGTTGATTATTTGATAATTTCTAGCCCTAAGCTTCAATCTTGACAACTGTGGCTCTTCGGGCAAATTTGTTCCTCCCTGTAAAAGTTCCATGATTGAATTTTTCCAATCTGCACTAGGAATGCAAAGAATCTCTGTAGAGGGAAATTGTGGCACCGAAGGTGTACTGAGCTCCTCATAGAAAGCTTCTTCTGGTACATCCACAGCTCCGGCTGCAGCTTTTGCTAAGATGTCCGCTTGCACATTTTCTGCTCTTGGTATACTCCGAATGGAAATACCCTTGAAGTGTGCTTCGATCTTACGGATTTCTTCTAAGTACTTTGCAAGCTGTGGATGTCGAACCTGGAAACTTTTATCTACGTGCCCTGCTACTATTTGAGAATCTGTCTTTATAATAATTCTTGTAGCCCCTAGAGCACGTGCTTTTCGGAGTCCCAATAAAATCCCTTCATACTCCGCTATATTATTGGTAGACTTAAAGTTGAGTCTTGTGGAGTACATTGCTCTTTGCCCTAAAGGCGAAATTAATACTGCTCTAATGCCTGCTCCGGATGCTTGGAAAGCCCCATCGGAATAAATAGTCCAAACTCCGTCACTTGACTTCTCCGGAACCAAATTTGCAGGTGGAGTCCACTCTGCTACAAAATCTGCTAAGACTTGTGATATTGATTGATGCCCTTGCCAGAAAAGATATGCCGAAGGGTGCTAGCTCAACTGCCCACTTCCCAATTCTTCCAGTGGAATCCTTACTTCGAAGCATATCTCCCAAAGGATATGAAGTTGGTACAATTACATTGTGAGCCAAAAAATAATGTCTTAATTTCCTCGAAGCCATTATCAGAGCATAAATGAACTTCTCGAGTTCGGAGTATCTTGTCTTCGCTCCTGATAATGCTTCGGATACAAAATAAACAGGATTTTGTACCAACTTCCCATTGAAATCCACTTCTCTGACAAGGACTGCACTGACAGCAGACCCTGTAGCTGCAAGATAAAGGAGTAGGGTTTCGTCTAGAGTAGGGATACTCTTTAATATCTTCGAAGCTTTTTGACACTTCGGTGTCAATGCAAAATCTTCGGACCCTTTCAATGCTTTAAATATAGGCAAGCTTCTCTCCGCAGACCTTGATAAAAACCTGCTAAGTGCTGCCAGACGCCCAGTCAGCTTTTGCACTTGCTTTAAATTTTCCGGAGGAGCCATCTTTTGTAGAGCAGTTATTTGAGTAGGGCTAGCTTCAATCCCCCTGCTTGAAACTAAATACCCTGACAACTTTCCAGCCTTAGCTCCGAAGATACATTTTTCGGGGTTAAGACGGATCCCACATGCCCGAAGGCTATTGAATGTTTCTGCTAAGTCTAGGCTATGTTGGTGCTTTAAAGCACTCTTTATTACAATATAATCCATATAGGCCCCCACATTGCGACCTAATTGATGACCTAGAGCCTTAGCAACTAACCTCGAAAAAGTAGCCCCGACATTTCTTAAGCCAAAAGGCATTCTTACATAGCAAAAGACTCCCGAAGGAGTTACGAAGCTTGTCTTGATCTCATCTTCGCGCTTCAACCATATTTGATGATAACCAGAATACGCGTCAAGGAAGCTTAATAACTCCGAACCTGCGGTGGAGTCGACCAATTGATCAATTCGGGGCATAGGGTAGGGGTCACGAGGGCATGCTTTATTCAAGGATGTGAAATCAATGCACATGCGCCACTTTCTGGAAGATTTCTTTTTGACGAAGACTGGGTTGGCTAACCATTCTGTGTGAGTCACTTCTCTAATAATCCCAGCCTTGATGAGGACATCACTTCACATGATACACACATGGAGCCTCCACCTACAAATCAACTACAAGGACCAATCACACGCGCCCGTGCCCGTCGCTTGAACCATGAGGTTAATTCTTTCCTTAGCAATTTTGACTATATTTGTTTGGAAGGGATGCTACTGAATTCTAGTAATATTTGTTGCTTAGGAACATGGGAGATGGAATAGGAGAGTTGGAGTTGAAGACGGAGCCGCACGGATGTTTGAAGTCAAGATTTCGCTGGTTCGGACTACATCGACCACCCTGCACCAAAATGGGCATAACTTCCTCATACGAAGTCCGATTGGCGCGTTCTTGGACGTTTTGGAAAGCTAAGGAGAAGACGGATCGTTTGCCGTTGGTTTCACCTCATTTGGAGTCTCGAGTCGTCCTGTGTATTTAAAACAGTACTGCGTGACAGAACTGGGCCGTGTTGGCCATAATCTGAGTCTGTTCGTCTTCTAGCCCACAGCCCAAGTCTGTTCCCCTTCCACAGGCCGCCGCCCTATATATTCTCACGCCAGCCACCTCTAGGGTTAGGTTTTGCTTTGTTGCATCTACACTGTTGTGTTTAGATCCCGCCTCTTGCGCCGGACCGATTGGCTGCCGCATTGGCGTTTGTGAAACCTCAACTTATCTTCGTTTGTCTGTGATTTGGCATTCGATTTGTATCCTTCCTGTTCTTGCTTGTGTTCTTGGGTTCTCTTGCAGGAATTAGCCTTCGTGGCGAGGTCAATCGCGTTCTGCGTGGTTGATAACCAACGGAGACAGTGGTGTAACGATTGCAAGGTTTTGATCCGCCGGACCGGAGCCTTGGATCGCCAACGTCGAGATTCTCCACCAACCCAAGTTTATCCCTTACCTAGCGGAAGATCGGGACCACTCCCCCATCAGCTGGTATCAGAGCTCAGATTTCCCGTTAGGTAATTTCGATCTGCTTTTGTTTTTACCCAGAGTCCAGAAAACCGCACGAAAAAAAATTCCCCACCGAGAACCCCTTTGTGCCTTGCGATTTTAATTTCAGTTTTAACTTTGTTGAGTTCGTGTTCTTGGTCGAGTCTTGTTGCTGGTTTAGTCATCCCTCTGTGTTGTTTGAGTAGTAGTTGTTCTTGTGTCTCAGAAAAAAATTCCCCACCAAAAAACCCCCCCTTCCGCAACCTTATTTGTTTTCCACCTCTGCTCTTTGTGACCCCCCTTCAGTAAAACAGGCATAACTTTTCGCTCGTTTGGCAGAAAAATCTGAACTTTTTTGAGCGTGTTCCTGACTCAATTTGGAGGGTACCCTAACCGACAATGTAGGTTAGCCCTCACCAAAATCGCCAAAAAAAATCGGGAAGATAAAGAAAAAAATTGGACAAAGTTTTTGCTCGCCGGACAGCGAACTTGTTTGAATTTTTGCAAGCCACATCCCACCTCAGTTGTAGGTGCCAATTTTTGTGGTTGCATCTCTGGTCATCCTTGTTTCAAAAAAAATAGAGTGAAAAAAAAGAAGAAAAAAAAATATATAAAAAAAGAGAGAAGCAGTCCTGTTTGTTGCTTGTCCGAACTCTTGTCCGAACTCCTGTCCGAACTCTTGTCCAATCTGAGGCAGGCATTGGCTGTTTGTTGCTTGTCCGATCTCTTGTCCGAACTCCTGTCCGAACTCTTGTCCAATCTGAGGCAGTCTTTGGCTGTTTGTTGCTTGTCCGATCCCTTGTCCGAACCCTTGTCCGATCCCTTGTCCGATCTGTAGAGAGCTGAATTTGGTCTGTTTGTGCTTCCTTTTGAGCTTTGGGCACATAGTTTCCCTCTATTGCTTGAATTTTCACCTTGGGAGCACTAAGGCCAGCAACTTTGACAAGTACTTGGGAATACTTATTGAACTTGGTTTAACTGTTCTTATTATCGCTAATCCTTGCTACTCACTTGCCTTCCAAGCTACACATTTCTCTTGGTCAGGACAGGTTCATTTCTTGCAATTGTACACCACCCTCCACTTGGTTCATCACCTGTAGGCCGGTGACCTCACTGCGGCGTGGTAAGAACACTTGCAAGCGTGGGTAAGGTGCTTGACGGATTTCTTCCACCCCACACCCACCACCACACCTAGCTGTTTACATAAGGATTATTCTTTGTGTTTTGTCTTTTCACTAACATGGCAGCACTTATTGTACAACGTGACTTGAGCACTCACATGGACCAGGACGACCAGGCACAATGGAACAATATATTTCAGACCATCTTCCTCGTCAATAACCGACGTGCGCGTGTCATCATCGACAGCGGTAGTTGCAACAATTTGGTGAGCCTCGACGTGGTAACTAAGCTTCAACTTCCCACACGTGCACATCCACACCCTTACCATGTGCAATGGCTCAACGACAGCGGTAAGGTCAAGGTAACACAAACTGTTCACATCGAATATTCCATTGGAATATACTTCGGAAGTGCTGATTTTGATGTAGTACCAATGCAAGCATGTTCTCTATTACTTGGTAGACCTTGGGTATATGATACTGATGCTACACACCATGGTAGGAGCAATAAGTACACATTTATGTATAAAGGAAAGAAAGTTACATTGCTTCCTATGACTCCTGCTGAAATTGTGAAATTTGAACAAGAAAAACATGCTAGAGACACCCAAAAGAGCAAACAACCTTCTGAAATTCAGCAAGTAGCTAAAACACTTTCAAGGCAACAAAAAGATAAAGTTGTTTCTCTTTCTTCATCACAAATTGTTAATCTGAAAGGACGTGTCATGCTTGCAACTAAAACTAACCTTGCAGTACGTAGTTTTCTTGGTCTTGCAGGTTTCTATCAGCGTCTTGTGAAAGATTTCAGCACCATAACCAGTCCTTTACCTGAGTTGACCAAGAAGGGAGTTACGTTTACTTGGGAGCCAGCACAAGGACGAGCTTTGGCCACACTCAAGGATCGCCTTACACGTGCACCTCTACTTCAGCTACCCAACTTCAGTAAGTCTGTTGAGTTAGAATGTGATGCTAGTGGTGTTGGAATAGGAGATGTGCTGCTACAAGGAGGTAAACCCGTGACCTATTCTAGTGAGAAATTGCATGGTCCACAATTGAATTATTTTACCCATGATAAGGAATTATATGCCTTAGTGCGTGTGCTTGAAACTTGGCAACATTACCTTTTGCCTAAGGAGTTTATTATACATTCTGATCATGAAGCACTAAAATATTTGAGAAGGCAAGCTGAACTGAACCTGAACCGTAGACATGTTAAATGGGTTGAATTTATTGAATCTTTCCCATACATTGTGAAATACCAGAATGGCAAAGAAAATGTGGTTGCTGATGCATTGTCTCGAATGGTTGTTCTTTTATCTCAACTTGATATTAACGTTCCAGATTTGGAAAGTTTGAAAGATTTGTATGTTGTAGATAAAGAATTTGCTGAACCATACACTAAATGTAATGAGGGGAAAGACTGGAAAACATTTCATGTTTATGACGGTTTCTTGTCCCATGCTAACAAGCTATGTGTTCCAGATTCGTCCGTACATTTGCTGTTGTTGCAGGAATCACATGGCGGTGAATTAATGGAACATTTTGGGAGAGAAAAGACTTTGGCCCTGCTGTCCAATAATTTTTATTGGCTAAAGATGCGGAGAGATGTTGAACGATTTGTGCAGCGTTGTGCCACATACCATAAAGCTAAGTCCAAACTTAACCCGTATGGTTTGTATACTCCACTTCCTGTTCCTAGTGCACCTTGGGAAGATATTAGCATGGACTTTATTGTGGGATTGCCTAGGACAAAGAGGGGGAGAGACTCTATATTTGTAAGAGTGGATAGGTTTTCTAAAATGGCACACTTTATTCCCTGTCACAAGACCAACGATGCTTCACATATTGCTGATTTATTTTTCAGGGAAGTTGTGAGATTGCACGGGATGCCTAGAGCCATTGTTTCAAATCATGATGTGAAGTTTATGAGTTACTTTTGGAAGACAATGTGGGCCAAGCTTGGCACAAAATTGCTGTTTTCAACAACTTGTCACCCGCAAACTGATGGTCAAACAGAGGTGGTAAACCGTACACTTTCCATGTTGCTGCGAACAATGAGTAAGAAGAACTTGAAAGAATGGGAGGAATGCCTTCCACATGTTGAGCCTGCATACAATAGAGCTGTCCACTCAACAACACAATTGTGCCCGTCTGAAGTGGTGTATGGTTTTAAGCCAATCACACTACTTGATTTGCTGCCACTTCCTTTTCAAGAGAGAGCAAACAAAGAGGCAACTAAGCGTGCAGAGTTTGTGAAAGCTATGCATCTGAAGACCAAGGAAGTTATAGACAAGGATGCACGCTATTTTGCTCAAAATACAAATAAAGGAAGAAAGAAGATGTTTTTCAAACCAGGAGATCTTGTTTGGTTGTACTTGCGCAAGGATCGTTTTCCTGATTTGAGAGAGTTTAAATTGATGCCCCGTGCTGATGATTTAAAACCCTATTTTGGAGCTGACGATGAGCTTGAGTCGAGGACGACTCCAATTCAAGAGGGGGAGGATGATGAGGACATCACTTCACATGATACACACATGGAGCCTCCACCTACAAATCAACTACAAGGACCAATCACACGCGCCCGTGCCCGTCGCTTGAACCATGAGGTTAATTCTTTCCTTAGCAATTTTGACTATATTTGTTTGGACGGGATGCTACTGAATTCTAGTAATATTTTGTTGCTTAGGAACATGGGAGATGGAATAGGAGAGTTGGAGTTGAAGACGGAGCCGCACGGATGTTTGAAGTCAAGATTTCGCTGGTTCGGACTACATCGACCACCCTGCACCAAAATGGGCATAACTTCCTCATACGAAGTCCGATTGGCGCGTTCTTGGACTTTTTGGAAAGATAAGGAGAAGACGGATCGTTTGCCGTTGGTTTCACCTCATTTGGAGTCTCGAGTCGTCCTGTGTATTTAAAACAGTACTGCGTGACAGAACTGGGCCGTGTTGGCCATAATCTGAGTCTGTTCGTCTTCTAGCCCACAGCCCAAGTCTGTTCCCCTTCCACAGGCCGCCGCCCTATATATTCTCACGCCAGCCACCTCTAGGGTTAGGTTTTGCTTTGTTGCATCTACACTGTTGTGTTTAGATCCCGCCTCTTGCGCCGGACCGATTGGCTGCCGCATTGGCGTTTGTGAAACCTCAACTTATCTTCGTTTGTCTGTGATTTGGCATTCGATTTGTATCCTTCCTGTTCTTGCTTGTGTTCTTGGGTTCGCTTGCAGGAATTAGCCTTCGTGGCGAGGTCAATCGCGTTCTGCGTGGTTGATAACCAACGGAGACAGTGGTGTAACGATTGCAAGGTTTTGATCCGCCGGACCGGAGCCTTGGATCGCCAACGTCGAGATTCTCCACCAACCCAAGTTTATCCCTTACCTAGCGGAAGATCGGGACCACTCCCCCATCAAGCCTTCAACAGTTTTTCAACTTCATCTTTTGCCAGAACAGCTCTTTCTGCAGACATTTTTCGGAGTCCTTGCCGAACAGGCCGGGCCTTCGGGTTTACAAGCAAACTATGTTCAATGATATCCCGATCGACTCCGGTGATATCTTCGTCAGACCAAGCGAAGACATCTAAATTCTCTTCTACCACCTTTCCCAAGGAGGTTGCAACTTCTGGAGGTAAATCTTACCAAATTGAAATGTATATTCTTTACCATCTTTAACAATAACCTTCGCTGCAATCTCTCCTTCAGGACTTGGTCTCCGGAAGGATTTCTTTGAAGCTTCGGAGATGCACAATTGATCGAAGGTCCTGGCCTATCTGGCCAAGTGCATCAAGCGGAGGTCCTGCGAAGCCTTGCAACGGACGAGCCGCTGAAAGAAGATGCTTTCTGGAGATGCACAATTGATCGAAGGCTTGAACAAAAATGATGTCTGCTGAACTGCCTCCGTCAATCAACACTCTTCGAACTTCAGTGCCCGCAATATCAGCAGTAATAACAAGTGGGTCTTCATGCGGGAATTTAATTCCAGCTACATCCTCCGCGGAAAAGGATATCGGTACATGAGACCACTCCGGCATAGCAGCTGTAGACGACGAAGTCCCAATGTGGCCCACTTCTCTGACGTAGTCTCTTCGCTGTCTTTTTGACATGCTTCCAAGGGTACCTCCTCCGGAGATGGGGAGGACTACTCTTTTCCCTCGATCTTGCCCTTCCTCTTGCTTCGGAGGTGGCATAACATTGGCCACTGGAGGGTGTCTTACGGCTTCGAAGTTTTCTATCCGCGCCACAGCCTGGACCGGCTCTAGGCGCGCTGCAGCTGGAACTCGGTCGGTAGTACCTCGACCCGAAGTTCTTTCTAAATACTCTCCTCTTAGAGTAAGTATAGCCTTGCAAGTATCAGTTGCATGGCTTCGATTTTCACCATGGATGCAGCAGAAAAGGGTCTGGCCTCTGCCATCCGTTTTCCCTGGCGGCCTCCAGCCGCTGACCTTGTTCCCCGAAGGCTGTGGAGCTCTCTGTGTGAACTTTTGCGGGGGTGCAATGTTCAAGACTTCAAACGAGGGTGCTTTTGCCCCCTTCTCTGATCATGTCGAACTTCGAAGACTGGTTCTTGCGGCTGTGCCGAAGTTTTTACTTCTACTTTTACTTCTTGCAATATGGATGAAGTAGCTGCAGTTCTTCGAAGCCAACCCTCTTCCGACCTTGCATACTCCTCGAAGTATGACATCAGTTGAGAAACCGAGGATATGCTTTTCCGATGGAGCTTATCCAGGAGGCCTTGATGAGTGACACCTTCCCGAGCTGCATCAACTACCGAAGATGCAGACAACCCTCGAATCTGCGACTTCGTATGAGAGAAGCGCTTGAAATATTGCCTCAATGTCTCTCCAGGGAGCTGCTTCACCTGGAAAAGGCTTCCCGTTGACATTGGAGGCACGAAGGTGCCTTGAAAATTGCTTATAAACTTCTTCTTCAGCTGCCCCCATGAATTAATTGATATTGGCTTCAAAGACCAGAACCACATTAATGCCACTCCTTGAAGAGCTAAAGGGAAGCACTTTGCCATGGTGTCTCGAACTCCTCCGCTGGCTTCAATTGCTAGGGCATAAGAATGGACAAACTCTCCGGGATCTTCATCTCCAGCATACTTACAGAGCTCCGAAGTCTTAAACTTCGGACCAAAGCGAACTTTCAGCAGCTCAAGATGTAGCGGAGATTCATTATCGAAGGAGGCGTTCTTCGGGGCTTCGGGATAAACGAGTTCATCATCTTCGGGCACTTCTGGAACAGTTGGGATGGCTTGAGAGCGAAGCCTGTTCGCGGCTTCTTGCCGCCATCTTGCTACTTCAGCTTGGAGGCTGGCCATTTGAGTGGCCATATCTCCAAGTTTGTCTTCATCTCCTCCGGAAGGGTCTTCCGGGTCTTGAGAACCAAGGGGATCAGTTCGAAGTGGGATTGAAGGTGGAAGAGGAACTCCGGCTGGTCGAAGTATAGAAGGAGTTGGCGGAGGAACTCCGTATATACGACGGATGGAAACTCCTTTCGGAGTTTGAGGTGGAGGGAATGTCGAAGGCCCTCTGACCTCAACCGTGTCGGATGGTGTCTCTCCGGAGATCCGAGAGGACCTCCGAACAGGGTTACGAGGTGCGCTCCGCTTAGGAGGCATGATGTAAGAAGTTGGTAGAGAACGAAGTTTTTTGGACTAGGTTCCCCACGGACGGCGCCAACTGTTGGCGTAAAAGATTACGCTAACAGGTTTCTGTAGAATAGAAACCAACAAACGAAGTGTTTGCGAAGTGAACTGTTCTAAGCCTCCGAAAGGATAACAACTTAGAATAGCTCGAATGTATGTATTGAATAACTTGTATTCCGTCCTTATTATAGGGTGAAATGGGGGGTATTTATAGGCCCAAATATTAAGGAAAAGACCTAATTACCCCACTATTACAACCGACATAGTGGAAACTATTCGGTACCCTTGATAGGGCTAAAATGGTAAAAGACTAATCTAATAAGAAAAAGATAAGTCTTTCATCTTAGCTGGCAATAAAGATCTCAAAATGCCTTAGTTCGAAGATATACTCCAAACCAATGCCTATCTTCGTACTTCGAGCTTGACTTAGGACATCTTCGAAGATGAACGTCTGGGAACCTTCGAATCCATTGTCTGTCTTTGTGCTTTTACGTCAATAAACCTGAGGATGGCATATTTTCCCCCAACACGCCACTCTGACGTTCTTACCATTTAGGTTAGTATCCTCATGACTGCATCGGTTCAATTCAATCTCTTTAGGAGAACGGTCAATCAATATTATCATCGGTTGTTCTCAGTGTATTTGGCTAGGTCTAAGGTTGTTGTATCATTTATGTTTGATATGTTAGATTGATAGTAAGTAGTTCTTTCTAGAAATTATTTCCATTATAAAAACACTACTTGAACTTATGCCAATGTTTCATCATCTAGAACTGTATCTCAATTCAGCTTTATTTGGAACAATAACCTTACATGAGGCTTGCCGGGATATGAAGAGTTTCTCACTAAACAATTTGTACGCCATGCAATTGAACAAAGTAGTATACTGGAAATAATTGTCAGTATTGCTGTTATAAATTCACTTAATATCTCGTAATTCTTTGGATTTTGCAGAGATTTTTCATATAACCAACTTATAGGAAGATTTCCTTCATGGGCTATCCAAAAAAAAATTGCAATTGTAAGTTCAAAGTTCTATAACTTCTGTTGCATAAGGGGAAAATGAACACGGTATTGTTTCAAGAAGTTATTCGCAGAAGACAAGAAAAGTTGCACAGCAACAAGAAGGTTAGAGGTTCCACCAATTCTTTGGATGAAGCTTTCTCTGAATATTTACATTATTGTGTACTAAACCCAGCTTTCTTTGCAAACTAATTCATACATGATCATGATATATGGTAGTGTAAGATACCTGATGGAAGAGTTATAGCTGTCAAACAACTTTCTCAATCATCTCATCGGGGAAAAGAGAGTTCATGACAGAGGTTGCAACAATTTCATTAGTGCAACATCAGAAACTTATGAGATTGCACGAGTGCTGCATTGACTATACACACCCTTGTTGGTTTTTGAGTACCTGAAAATGGAAGCTTAGACCGAGCACTCTTTGGTAAGTTCAGTTTCGCTTATCTCACACATCTGATAAGCAGCCTTTGTTGTATGTAATGATTTAAGTAAACAAATAGTTTTTGGTTTCTTACTGATATCTGATGATGAAAAATCTGGCATGCTAGGTGTGAACCTAAAAGATATATTACGATAAAACTAGAGGAAATCTTTCTCTGATTGCTGAAATTAATTTCAGTTTTGCTAAGTGCTGAGAAGAGAACTTCTTATTGCAGCCTTTGGGACATGCAAGTGCATTTGCATTACATTTTTATCTAGGTCCTTTTGTTTATATTGCACTGTTAGCCAATGGAACACTGGTGCAATGCGCTTATTATTTTTGCACCCAAATATGTAGTTATTTAAGTAAAGCAATCATTGGGGGTTTGGGCATAAACTAGTAATGTATAATGTAAAAAGGAAACACCGGTTAAAAACAACATTTGAGGTTGAGTAAATGCGACTGAAATAATAATTAATTGGGTTGTATTTCTTCGTTAGATTGAAATGTTTAATGCAGAATGAATAGAGCAGTCACAAAGAGACTCCTCCAGTTTTGGAGGATAGTCCGATCTACTCGTGTATTCCCAATTATTGAATCTGCAGAGCGGGGGGGGGGGGGGGGGGGGGTTGCTTTACTTTATTACAACATGGCAGCAATCTATGGTAGATAGTTCCGTCTCTGATAAGAATTTCCTAGTTGCAGATTACTTTTAGTTGCATGGTTATCCACCCTTGATCCTTGCATGCATGGCCCAATCTTCTATCGTATCTCTTGCAGGACTAGCGCTCCAATCTAATGATTTAACTCTTTTGTTATGGAGTATGACACTACCACAAAAACGATCTATAGTGATGGGTAAAAGACACACGTCAGTAATACACTTTTAGTAACAGATTGTTTACACGTGTCAGTAATGCTGCATTATTAGTGATAGCTCATAATTGTACTCGTCACAAAGAAGGGGCACCCCTATTAGTGACTGGTCATGGTATGATATGTTACTAAAGATTTCCCCATAGTGATGGGTTATATTTCCACCCGTCACTAAAAAGTTATTCACCAGTCACTGATGACTCCCACTAATAAATAGGCAATGCACCGAAGTGAATCGTCATACTTTCATTTCATACAATCTTAACCCTATACTACCGTTGTCGTGGTTATCTGAAATTTGCTTGTTGAATTTGTGAATTAGGGATATGGAAAACATTCCATGTGATCTACATGTATCAACCTATGTTCCTGATAGTTTCTTAATAAAGAGTAATCATCTAGTTAATGACATGTATCATCAAGTTTATAAATTATACTTTGCGTGTATTGTTATTGTCTTAACAAACTGAAATGACATTACTTTACTATTGTAGTATTTATCAAAAATATTATGTTTTATAAATTACATTCGTGCTAGCGATACCCTTCAAATAATGACAAAAGATAGATGCACCACTGAGGTTGAGGTTGTGAGCTATAAGGTGGCGGTAGGATATGACTCCACAAAGGGTGGCTTGAATTTAGTAGAAGATGTCGTCTAACACAAGGGGACTATTTGGTAATAATAATGGAACAAGCTCCATCGACTGTTATGGCAAAATTTTCAATAACTTTGGTGATGAGAAGACACCAAGGATCATCAAAGTAGAGGACAACAACTATAGTGTTATACATAGAGAACTATCGTTATTACGCATGCACATGTTTTGTTTATGTTCTTATTATGGTTTCTTATAATGTCTGGGGAGGGTCCTAGCAATGTTGTAGACAGAAAGGGGAAGTGGATATCCATGGTGGTCAACACCGACCAAATGGACCAATTGAAGTATATCTATTATTTTGGCAATCCAACAGATATAACTTCAACAAGGAAGGCTCTCCCGCAAGACATCTCGATAGGTTTATACTTCGAGTGTCTGTTATATGTCTGCACAATAAATAACATAATCATCAACAATATGTCAGTGGTATGTTATTGCATATGTAGTTGGTTAACTAGATTATCTATACAAATAGTGTTCTCTAATAGCTTTGTTTAAATTTATTTTATAGTACTTTTTAAGGCAGTAATGTGAAAATTATATCACACCTCACCTACACCCCAGAGCACCGAGATTCATTTGGTAGCAGCATGGTCTGAGGCAGTCCCAATAGCGGTGCATAAAGCGAGGGATGGATGGTGCTATCTAACTAGAGGTTTCACTAATTTCTTCATGACAACTCGTTAGAAGTTGGTACAGTGTGCAGTTTTATTTCAACATCAATAATGATGCAATTGAGGTTGTAGTGTATGTACTATAAACTTAGGGTATGATGTAATATTAGGTTATAAATCTTCTGTAAAGAATTATCTATGTTCTGTGATAAATTGTGTGCGATGTGTTTTGGAATGTTGGATATGTTGCACCACCACAGAAACATATATCAGTGGCGGGGAATAATGTACAATAGTGATGGACATGTCCCCCATCACCCTTATCGTGTTAGTAAAGCCCTATCATTAATGACGGGTAAATACCCGTCACTAAAGTGTCCCTTGAGGTGCATGTCACATTTTATGGTTATATTGAAAAAATAATTATTTTTAGGCTGCATCCTGAATAGGTCATCTTTAGTGATGAAAGTACTTTACACAACCCATCACTATTGTGACCTTTAGGAATGGGTCGGCAATGTCACCCGTCACTAATGTTATGGTCATATTAAAAAAATATTTATTTTTTGGCTGCATCTTGAATCAAACAAGGATTTGGCAGTCAATTTTTCAAATTGCAAACAACACAGAATTCTTCGTAGAATACCACCATCACAGATTGCATTGCTTAAACAAAGCATCCATATAAAATAGAATTCCATATTTGTTTCACCAAATGTTTGTAACTGTTACATGACAAATTGAATAATTAATTCTGGCCCTGATAATAGAAAGCACCATTCTTTGAGAAGACTTGTTCCACAAGGAATTGTGCTAGTCGTGAACGGATTGTTGATAACTCAGTCTCGCTAAGACTGCCTTCAGTTATGTTGAATTCCTATGAATTGAGTTTTTCACATCAATAAATGAATCAGAAGAACAAAGCTCGCGATAATATATTATGTTGGGTGATTTAAGATCCGTTATTTTCAGGGGCTAGCATCGTATGGTGTGCAACATAAAACCCACAATGGTTTTCCATGAGATTGACTGTAGCATTGTTATGGAAATACATGATTAGTTTGGATTACACATTAAATTGGAAAGGGTAAACATTTAGAGACTTACAAGCATTGCAATTTTATGAACCAATTGTAGGTCTTTTGTTGCTTTTTTGTGGACATGGGCAGCATTTTTGAAAGCTCTATAATGAGGTAGAATAAGATCGAGTTAAAAGAATAGGTTAAAGGTTGAACTTGTAATAAAATGAAGAAAACCTTACTCATCGATTAAACTTCTGACTACCGAGAAGTCCCTCTTGGTGCGCTCGTCATTCGGTCCCTTTGGTCTTACTAAGTCAAGGTATCATACAATCTTCCACTTTAGGGCGATGACTAGTAGGACATAATGTCCATTCAAGTGGTGTATGCCCATCATTATGTACATATTAACTTAAATAGGTATTCGGAGCATGACTGCCTATCGCTCTCGATTATCGACATTGTTAATATCTCTAGATATAGATATTTGAATTCTTGATTTTTTTCGTTACCACATTAACCTGCACATATGAAAGAGTAGTTAATACCACATAATGACATATCAACTTTAATATAAAATATAGGTTAAGTAAATTACAATGTCCAGCACCACAACAAACTAATGTCAAGAGCGTCCATGTTAAAAAGATTGTTTAGATCATTGAAGCATACCATGAAATAGTTGTCAATGGTCTAGAAATTAATTTTCTTTTATGGTACAATGACCGAACTTTTGTTTTCTTTGCAGCATTGGAGGTATAATTGATGGAGGTCCATTAAGGCTTGTCCTCCCTTTCTTAGTTGATCTTGAGGCAGCAGGTTCTTTCCTTATTCGTACTTAGAATGTGGAAGGGTCCAGGCTAACGTGACATTAGTCTTCGCCACTTTAAGAGTCTTTTTGGAAACAATCTTCTTTGTTTTTTGTGTACAATCGTTGGCTTATTTGACGGTAGAATAGTGACAATATTTCACCTTCCTCGTATTGACACCAAGATTTGGTAAAGCCTGTGCACACTAAAGATGTCGCACGTTCAACAGAGGTCAAAGAGGTCCAGTCAAGGATGCTCATCAATGTTGTTATAAGATGATCTGATGTAGAAGAGCTGATGGAAATAAGGTGTGAAAAAAGAAGATGAAGATTTTCCAAAATCGGTTAAGATAGAGTGCTTAGACGACAAGTCTTTAAACTATAAATATGTACCCCTAGTTAGCTTAGAAAGACACATATCTATCAATCAACTACTTGGCACATCGCCACCATTGGCTTCCAAGGTTTATCCGACGGGGTTTAGCACTCGGAGTTGGGTTGTATCGTTTCCATCTTTGGGAAAGAGGTGAGTCCCGCCACCCCCAACGTCCGTACCAATTAGATTAGTTTGATCTCTTGAGGTGAACATTGAAACAATACGGTCGCTGATTTTTCTCGGTGTATTAGCTAGGTCTAAGGCTACATCAGTTCAGTTTGATCTCTTAGATTGATGTGATCTAGGTGTGATAGTTTGAGGCTTCATTGGTTAAGTCCGATATATCTTGCTATTGTATCTCTTTCATGTTGTATACTCTTCATCTAAATAAAGCATGCCTAATTCTTTGATATGTTATTAAGATCATCCTGACTAGCTACTATCTTAGTTAGGTACGATCTAGTTATTGTGATGATTTTCATTATATAGACATGTTATCTGGCACATTTTATTTATTTCCGTCGGAGTACAAGCTGATGGGTTATATTCGATTTAATGCTGCATCGTACAAGTCATCTGAAAAGCATTCATCGGCCTGTGTGGTTAATTGTTCATCTTATCATTCGATGGTACGCTCGCCCGATTGCTTCATCCTAGGTCATCGGCCTTATGGCTGATCGACATGATATTCCATGAATATCCCATCCTCATCACGGTCATCGGCTCGATAGTCGATAGGCCATGCTACCAATGCCATATTTTTTGTTCCCTTATTAGTTGCAAGGTCAAACTGATTGGCATGCCTTGAACCCTTTTTCTAATAACATAGGACCTGCACCAGAGTGGAGCAGATCTCCCAGGCCACGTGTGTGTCAAAGTGTGATAAAAAACGCACCAACATGCTTTTTCGCATGCCTGGTTGAACCATCTCCAACAACCTAGCCATGGTGAGCGAGATCAACGACGATAACATCATCCCGATAATCATGGAAGCCTTGACCAAAGAACAGAAACTGGAGGTGCAACAGCACGTGGAGGAATTCCAAAAGTCATGCCTGCAGGCTTATGGCATGAATTAGATAGGTCCCATGCAGCAGAGTCCATTGCCAAGACCAGTATTGGCCATAGAAGGTTGCCAGTCAGTGGAGAATCCTCAAGCCAACCTCCTAGAGATCGTCGACCAGAAACTTGGTATTCACTGGCCAACAAATCCGGGGCGTTATTCAATACTCTGCAAGGGCTGATCAAGAAAGTTATTGAGGGCACCGTGGTCTCTTTACCATTGCAAGGCCCGACTTACCTTCCTAACGATCCAATGAAACTGCTACACACTTGGCTGACACTACAGCCACAAGGGCCGATGAGGCTAGAGCAGATGGGCACCTCGCCCGATCACGAAGCCAATAAGACAGCTCATCCGACAGGCTCCGTACAAGGCCCACCACAGAGCACATGATATGTCATCGAGAAGAATGCGTTGGAGTCGTTCCTAGCATTCGACACAAGACTACCAAGACAAGGGGTGTTGCTAGTGACTTACAACATCGCAAGAAACACACTGCTGAATCTCATGCTGCCAATGGGGCACCCGATGGCATCCCTCCTAGGTATCATCAGACGACGTACTACAAGGCACTTCCCTACAATGATGAAGGGTAGCACGGGAACAACCCTGTCCAGCAAGAAAGATATAAATAGGCCCCAACACCTAACCAATATCCGATGCTGGGTTAGCAGAAAGATGATTGGGTGAATCGGTTCACGGAGGTCATTAGAGATCAATTTGGGCTGAAGCCCAAATAACAAACATGCATGTATCGGCGGCCATATCCGGAATGGTTCGATCGAGTACCACTACCAAGATGATACAAGGTACCTTATTTCACCATGTTTTCAGGACAAGACTCTATCTCCACGATCGAGCATATCAGTCGTTTCCTCACCCAATGTGGAGAGGCATCGGTCGACGAGGCACTAAGGGTCTGATTCTTCCCGCTCTCCCTATCGGGATCGGTCTTTGTGTGGTTCTCTTCACTTTCGGTGGACTCCATCCGAGGATGGGGTAAATTGGAGAAGAAATTGCACAAGTATTTCTTCGTCGGCATCCAAGAGATGAAGCTTACCGACGTGATGTCCGTCAAGTAAAGAATGGACAAGTCGGTGCAAGATTATGTCTAGAGGTTCTGGGATGTACGGAGCAGATGGTACAATTTGAGCCTCAGCGACAGTTAGTTGTCGGAATTGGCCTTTCAAGCACTCCTGAACCCATTCAAGGAGATGTTTTCATCGCATGAGTTCGAGAGCATTTTGCAACTACTACAAAGGGTATGAGAGCTGATTCCAAGAAGCCAACAGGGACAAATATCAGAAGATAGTGCCATACGCCCATGTATACCACTCGTACTCCAATGACGACGTTGATTCAAATGCAGAGGTTGGTATGGCCGAGTGGTCCAAGAACAAGAAGCGGGTTGCTTGCCCATGGGTGAAGCCGGCCGAAAAGGAAGAGAGATACGATTTCGACGTCAACAAGGCCAACAAAATATTTCTCATGTTGCTTAAAGAGAAATAAATTCACCTTTCTCCTGGCCACAGAATACCGCCTACTGAAGAGTTAAAGAATACAAAGTAGTATCGAAGAGTGCAAAGTGTTCAGGCAATAGATCCAATCAGCCGTGGAGAAGGGCCAAATCAACTTCGATGACACAAAGAATCCAATGAACATCGACGATCACCTGTTCCTAGTCAACATGGTGCACACACAATACGTTGGTGACTGGCACACGAGGGGAGGAAGATGAATCGATAGAAACATCACCTTATAGGGCCTCATTATGAAGTACAAAAGTAGCTCGGAAGAGAGGAAGAACGGTGAAAGGAGCCGGAGTCACTCGCGCTTCAACCCCCATTAGAACTGCGAGTTCTTCAGGCTTTGCTAGAACGAGGGGCTGCGTCTACCATCCATGAATGATTGCCTATGTAGGACCGAGAGTAGAGACCAAAGGGCGGTGAATGGGTGCCTAATAAATTCTTTCGAATCAATGACCTTCTCCCAACACCCAACGCACCTCAACAGATAATCAGTAGGACTAAAACAAATCACAAGCTCTAAAGTGATCTAGCCTAAAAACAACTGGTGTCCTAATTGAAAAGACACCAACAAAGTGTTTAAAGGCAGATAAATAAAAAACTCACTAGCTTGTTAGGCACATCATCAAGTCCTAAAAATATTCACCACCACAAGCATTTCACGACAAACAAGATAGACCCAACAATTCATAGGCATTCAAACAAACACATGACAAGCACTTAGATCACATAGGAATATCAACAAGCATTCATGAATATAAATGAAATAAAAAGCTTGTAGCTATTTAATCTATCTCAGAATACTCAAGAAAATAAATCAGTAATTGCACGCAAATCGAGGAGAAATCAATTACTCTTCGTGGTTGTGCAGTCCTTGTTGTTCAGGCCAAAGTCGCCCAGCCTAATCCCTTACAGCCCTAGCGCACGACCCAAGGCTTTCCTCTCACATGGCTTGCACCTGGTTCCTCGCGCCATGCGTCTTGACGGCTCGCACGTCGCCTGGGAACGCTCCCCATCACCGTGAAGCCACACACAACCAACAAGGCTCCCTGCATGGTGCGTGCACTCGGGCCGATGGTGCGCCCTAGCGAAGAGACAGCCTGGCGCTGCTTTCGGCGCTGCTGTCGTAGGAGCTATCAAAGAGTGGCGGCAGCAGATTTCATTGGGCAGCGCACACATAGAAAAGAAGGAAACGGAGAGAAAAACAACCGGCGGCGGATGAACAGTGTTCAGATGGGAAAATTTCTAGATAGAAATGAACTCTAATTTTGATATTAATGTGAGTTAAGAAACCATAGGGGAATTGGGGCCCTATTTATAGGCAACCCAATAAATTAGGAAAAACCCAATTTACCCTTAGGGTTTTTTACAGACGCTAAAATAAACTAGGAAATACCAAAATGCCCTTACGATTTTTACAAACTCGAGTAACACAGACTGTGGGCCTAAAAGGAAAAATGGTAAAATCCTAGCTAAAGGTAACTTGTCTTGATGCGGACCTTTCATAGCAGCTACGGCTTCGCTTCAGGACCGTCGGATCTCTGATGTGCGGTCTTGGATGGTTGCGTCAGTTTTACGTCGAAATCGACAAAGCGTCCACTATCTTCGCACCAGGTACCCGGATTGGGCGGGCCCGATTCCATAGCTCCCTTAGCCCGGCAATTGCTCGCCGCCCATTTACCTAGGTCAAACCCGGTCAATAGACCAATAGATCCCCTGTCGTTCTTAGCCCATGTACCCAGATTTGGCCGGCCCGACTCCACGACCCCTTTGCCCGGTAGTCGCTCGCCGCTCGTGTACCTGAATCACAGGCGACCCAAGAAACGACAGGTCTCGACTCCTCTTCGTCTCCTCTCTCTCTTTATCATTGACTTCCATTGACAATCACTCATCACTTCTGGAGCCATGAGCCCCATGATCTTCAACATGGCTCCTCAGCTTAGAGTGTGGTGCTCAAGGAAGAATGCAAGAAGGTCATCGGTCGTGCAACATCATGTTTGGGCCATGCGATCGGCTGGATGGCTGATGATGACAAAACTATACTAGAGAAGCCACGGTGGTGTCCTCTCGGGATTTTCACAAGGAGCCAGAAAAGAAGGTTGTCGCGCCTGTGGCATAAGGAAGCAAGAACACAGATGCACAACGAGGATATCGATCTGCCACACAAGATCAATAGTGAATGGCGACCAAAGGAGAAGGCCAATCATGAAGATGAGAATGTGTCAGGTAGTGGCGTCAGCCTGATCAATAAGGAGGCACCCAAGATCATGCTATGAAGACGACGCTAGAAAAACGAAGGGGGAACTCGGCCAAACCTTACTGTAAGCTGATGGATCACAACAATACGGACATTGGATCAGTAGGCCTATGCTGATATTTGCAAGTAATCAGACCCCGATGAGATAAGAGTGACTTAAAGACTACTACACCAGAGGGTCCAAGGGAAGTGATGGGGGATTGGTCCCGATCTTCCTTTAGGTAAAGGATAACTTGGGTTGGTGGAGAATCTCGACGTTGGCGATCCAAGGCTCCGGTCCGGCGGATCAAAACCTTGCAATCGTTACACCACTGTCTCCGTTGGTTATCAAGCACGCAGGACGCGATTGACCTCGCCACGAAGGCTAATTCCTGCAAGCGAACCCAAGAACACAAGCAAGAACAGGAAGGATACAAGTCGAATGTCAAATCACAGACAAACGATGATAAGGTGAGGTTTCACAAACGCCAATGCAGCAGCCAATCGGTCCGGTGCAAGAGGCGGGATCTAAACACACAAGTGTAGATGCAAACAAAGCAAAACCTAACCCTAAAGGTGTCTGGAGTGAATATATAGGGCGTGGGCAGCCTGTGGAAGGTGAACAGACTCAGACTATGGGCTAGAAGGCGAACAGTCTTTGGACTATGGGCCAACACGGCCCAGTTCTGTCACGCAGGACTGTTTTAAACACACAGGTCGACTCGAGACTCCAAATGAGACGAAACCAATGGCAAACGATCCGTCTTCTCCTCAGCTTTCCAAAAAGTCCAAGAACGCGCCAATCGGACTTCGTATGAAGAAGTTATGCCCATTTTGGTGCATGGTGGTCGATGTAGTCCGAACCAGCGATTTCTTGACTTCAAATCATCCGTGCGACTCCGTCTTCAACTCCATCTCTTCTATTCCATCTCCCATGTTCCTAAGCAGCAAAATATCACTAGTATTCAGTAGTATCCCGTCCAAACAAATATTAACATAGTTGCTAAGGAAAGAATTAACCTCATGGTTCAAGCGACAGGCACGGGCGCGTGTGATTGGTCCTTGTAAATGAATTGTAGGTGGAGGCTCCATGTGTGTATCATGTGAAGTGATGTCCTCATCAGGAAGGCCGAATGATTGTCGGAGAAAACATCTTTTCAATCGTTCGGATGAAGCATAGATAGCCGATGCCTATGGCATCACCTTTAGACGGCCAATGCAGAGGCATCTCCCATAGACTAAATATACAATACATAAACTCAGTGTGCAACTCGAAGGAATCAAAGGCAGTATATTACATTGCAAAGGAACGAATGGTTTGTTACAACACCATTGATTCTACATGAAGCTCAGAATACTCGATGAATGGCCTCAATCGCTTGCAACCGTATAAGATTGAAGTTGTGAATAAGGGCCTGGTCTTTGGCATCTGAGGTAGGAACATCTTGTAGGGTGCGTTGGAAATGCTCTATATGGTGGACGACATCAATGAATCAGTGTCGCTAGACTTCGACTCAGGCCGGTAAAGAGGCGACGACACCCTCTTGTTCCGCAATTTGCACCCGTGTCCGCTCTAGCTCCATGACTAGGTTGGCTTCCCTCGCTCGCAGTCGATGGATCTCTCACGATGCGATTGAACACTCAGCCTCAACGTGCTCCAAGATGGTCCTCTGGTCCACAACTGCCTCTTTACTAGCCTCCGCTGCCTCTCAGAGCGACGCCTGGCTAGCTCGGTCGGCTATTCTCTTAGTGGCTCGCTACATGGATGGGCGATGAAACTCCAAATACACGACCGGCATAAGAGTGTCGGCTAGCTACGGTGGATGTTGGTCCAATACATCATTGAAACACCCCCATATTGGCCCCGAATCATTAACCAGGATCTCCACTGGATCACCTAGGCAGTGCAGTAGATCCGACAACACCTCTTTCACGTCCAAAGGCAGCTGAGTCAAGGCCAATGAAGGAACACCAGCCGCTCCATCCATAAATGGCCAGACATCAAAGGAAAACTGATGGGCAAAATACATCGATAAAGGTGGCCAGACATCAAAGGAAAACTGATGGGCAAAATAAGAAAGGACTCATCATAAAGGTGGCCATAAAGGCACTTACATCGATAGGTTCAGCAAAAGCAGCCGATCCCAGAGTACCATATGTAGATGAAACAGCGGCACCATCGGCCACTAGGGGGTGTGGAACCCCTCTTCCTCAAGGCTACCCTAGGGGACAAATGACCTAGGGGCATCAACCAACTTCCACCGTGGGGGCCGATGTCAGATACGCAAAAGACAAATGGGAAAAGGAAATGAGTTGAGTACCTCATGAGATGAAACAAGAGGAACCCCAACACTGGGCACCAAGTCTCCCGTCATATTGACCTCTATAATGTCCACCGTATCGGCCGTGTTGACTGACACACTGGGATCCACGGGTGCGGATGCAGGCGTATCAACTAGAGGAGCGGATGGCATCGATTGGAGAGAGAGGGAACACATTACGAAAGAGGAAAAAACATCACCGAACCTCTGGGACAGTAAAAAGGTACCTAACTAGGTCGAGGTCTGGTAGATCAGTGAACTCCTCTATCCGACACCTTGTGCTTATGCGCTAGAGTTTCGACTCGCCCATCGGAGATCAAATCCTCCGGCATAGGAGCTCCATTGTCTAGAACACTGACAACTCATCGTGGCTGATAGTCAATCGGCTGGCCACTTCGGCTCACTAATAGGGTATCCATGCCACCTCCCTGCATGACACAAAAGTTAGGAATCGAGCAAGATAATAAGGAAGAAGGGCATAAAAAGTCAGAACATACCGGTAAGGAATCATCGGTATAGTATTATACAAGCGCTTGCAGTATGACCTCAAAGGCCGATTAAAACGGTGCAACACCCATGCACCACACCACGCATCGAAGTCGAATTGATCCAATGGTACAAGTCGACCAAGGGGAGAGGTCTCCATAGGGAGCCCCATCGGCTCTTCAAGATAGTTGATCATACTCCCTTGCATTCATAATTTCTCAACGGATTTTGATTCGTCCAATTAAGAATAGTTGAGGAGGAAGCTAGCCAACTGCTAGCTGTCACGAGTAGACAGTCGGGTGATAAAACTCATAAGAAGCCTGACAGGTAGTGAAGATGATAGGTAGAAGGCATGGGGTGATTAGGGTTTTAAAATTATGACTGGACCCCTCATATGCAAACCAGATGATCTTCTCGAGCACAAGATGATGGTAAAAGGCTGTGAACCATAAGCGCAAGGATTCAGACGATAATCAAGAAGGAGACCGACAAGAGGCAACCTCGCCCAAAGATGAACACTGGTGATATACGGGAGTGGCCAATTCGGAGTAATCCCCAAGGAATTCTATTAAGGAAAAAGGGGACTCGTCAATCACTTCAGCAAAATAAACGTCGACCCAAAGTTGTAGGAACCACCAAGGTCCGCCAAAATGGCTGACAGGCTGACTAGCTAATAATAGGGTCGATACCTGATATAGAAGATGATAAGATGCACCATGGACGTATCAGTCGAGAGGAACTTTCTTTCTTGCGGCAAGCTGCTCGGATAGGTACTGAAGAAGGGTGGTAGGACCTAGAGTGGATCCACAAAACACGAACCGCTCCAACCAGAGATTGAGGAAGGCAACATGTTCTTCAACATCCATGGGGCCAATCCGCTTGTTGTGCTTCATGATATATATACTTGACCTATCTACCATTGGTTTTTACACCAAGATGATGAGTTGCCTTGGAACAGAAAGAACAAGGATTGCAAAGAGAGGAGATGTCAAGGGAGGTCAAGGCAAGTACGTCAATTAGAGAAAGAGTCATCGGGCCAATGCGTAAAATGAATGCGTTAAGAATATCGGACCAAATGTAGCAAGCAGCGGCAATAAGCGATTCGTTCTTATAATGGTCAGCAAGAGAAAAGTCGATGCAATGGCCTATGCCAATTTTCTCCCAAGACAGAAGCTTAACGGTCGATACCCTAAGGTACCAATCATGCCAGCAAAGAAGCGAGGAAGGGAAAGCCCTAAAGCTATGGTTCCAATCAGAAAACAACATGGCAGAATGTCTGAAGGGAATTCAATCGGTTTCCGCATTAATATCATCAATGACATCAGGGTTGCCTATTGGACCTAGAAATCAATGAGATGGGGGATCGATAAGAGGAATTGATATCTGGTTCTGCAAGTTCTATAAAGAAATCATGAAGAGGACAATAAAAAAGGGGTGGAGAAAATGGATGAACCAGAAAAAACCAAAGAAAAGGATGATATCAAGAGATTACCTCCAAGTACTATGTTGACGGTGGCCATTGTCGATGATTCCAAAAATACGGGGCCGCCAAAGGGGAACGGACACGGTGAGCAATGACGGTTAAGGAAATGGTGGCGAAGCTCGGGGGAAAAAATAGGAGCAATGGGCACAAAGCACGAAGAAGATGTGCAACATAACCAGGGTACTCATAAATATAGAAAGACTCCTCAGCGGCCGGGTCAAGCCATTTCCACCGGATCAGGTGGGGCCACCTATAACATTCGGCAAAAGGTACTCATAAGTACAATTTTTTGAAACTACCAAGATATTTGCAGGCCCAAGATCATAGGAACGAGATCTTGTCTTGAAGAAACACCGGTACCAAACAATGTGGGATGAATCCTGGTTCGACATTGCCACGTGTTGACACGAAAACGTGCCCCCGCACTTGGGTCACATCGAAGATCCAAAAGTGTGCGGATACTTAGGGACAAGACTAAGTGCAACATAGCACCAACATCACGTTCTGACTACCCTTAGCCGTGGTAAGGGGGGTGGAGTCGCCAGGCAATCAGATAACACAAAATGATCCAATTAGCCGAAAGAAATATTTTAAACTGAATAAACTAGTAGACCGGTCATCCTTGTCTCTATTTATTGAGGTTGGACATGACGTTCCTAGGCTATAATTTGAGTTAGACATGGGTCCAAGTCATTAAAAATCAATTAGGGATAAAAAATACCCCGAAACACTTAATCTGTGTTGGACTAGGTTTTTGGCTGGTCTGACCGAAGTGGGCCGATCAGACTGGCAGTACATGGCCAGTCAGACCAGCATGTGCCACAACTTAGCATATTTTTGGCTAAATTACCAAAATTTGATATTTTGATAACTTTGACCATTAATGCCATTTTTGCTATCAATAGTATGGTCCCACCGGGAATACCAAAAAGTGTGCTGGTGTGTTCTTTGGTCATACTTTGACACACACGTGTCCTAGGAGATCTGCTTAACTCTAGTGCATGTCCTATGTTCTTAGAAAAAAGGACTATAAGACGTGTCAATTAGTTTGACCCTACAACATATAAGGAAATAGGAAAATATGATCAATAGCATAGTCTATGGGCTATCAAGACGATGACCGAGATGAGGATGGGATATTTGTGGAATATCATGCCGATCGGCCATAGGGCCGATTACTAGGGGTGAAGTGATTGGTCGAGCATACCATAGACCGATAAGATGGGCAGTTTTACCACAAAGGCGATGAGCGCTTTTCCAACGGTGAATACTCCATGGCGTTGAATTGAAGATAACCCGTCAGCTTGTACTCCGACATAAATAAATAAAACGTGTAAGATAACATGTCTATATCATGAAATCGTCACAATAACTAGATCAGACCTAGCCAAGATAGTAAGTAATCATGATGATCTTAATAATATATCAAAGTATCAGGTATGCTTTATTTAGATGAGCGGTATACAGTTTGAAAAAGATACAATAGCAAGAGATGTCGAACTTAATCGATGAAGCCTCAATCTACAACACCTCGATCACATCAATCTAAGAGATCAATCTGATGCAGCCTTAGACCTAACCAATACACCGTGAATCGGTGACCGTATTGTTTTGACGTTCCCTTGAAGAGATCAATCTGATTCAGCCGTGAGGATACAGACCTAGTCGATACGGTCATCGGGGGTGGTGGGACTGACCTCTACGCCGGAGATTGAAACTATGCAACCTAGCTCCTAGTGCTGAACCCCACCGAGATAAACCTTGGGAACCAACTGTGGCGATACGCCGAGTAGTTGTTTGATAGAGATGTGTGTTTTTAAGCTAACTAAGGGTACATATTTACATTCCGAAGACTTATTGTCCACGCACTCTATCCTAACCAATTATGGATTTATCTTCTTTTCATCTTTATCTCCATCGGCTCATCTGCATCTGGACATATTGTAACAGCATGGATGTGCTTCCTTGACCATCTTTGACCGGATCTTATTTGATTTCTATTGACTGTGTGGCATCATTAGTGGGCTCAAGTCTTTACCAAATCTTGGCATCAAGAGTTCTTCATTGGAATAGGGCGGCACTCCGTAGTATGCATTATGATGGTATACCTGAGGGATGCCATTGGGTGCCCTCCTTAGCGGCACAAGGTCAGGCAACATGTTCATAGAAATTCTATACGTAGGTTGGGATACCTCTTGCCTAATTGGACCATGCGGCACGGCCGAAGGATTGGACGGTGGCGTACCTCTTCCGAAGACATACGTATTCTAGGATGTGTCTTGTTGCCTAGTGAGGAGCCATGTTGAAGATCATGAGCCTCATGGCTCCAAAAGTGATGAGTGATTGTTAATGGAATTCAAAGGAAGAAGAGGAGGGAAGAAGAGAAGACATGTCATGTATTAACCGCGTGTGACTCAAATATACAGGCGGCAAGAGACTACTGGGCATAGGGGCCGCGTAGTCGGGCCGACCTAATACAAGTACACTGGCCAAGAATAGTAGGGGATATGTTGGTCTATTGACCGGGTTCGACTCAGGTAAATGAGTGGCGAACAATTTCTAGGCTATAGGAGCCACGAAATCGGGCCGACCTAATCCAAGTACCGGTATGAAGACAGCGAACATTTTATCGATTTCGGCGCAAAACCGACGCCCCAATATGGAAAGTCAACTAGAGATCCGATGGTCCTAAAGCAAATCCGTATATGCTACGAATGTTCCGCGTCATGACAACTATTTTTTAGATAGGATTTTACTATTTTTTCTGTTGGGCCCGTAGTTTTATTTTTGCATCTATGTGTATTTTACCCTAAAGGTAATTGTGTTTTTCACTTTTTGAACGACCTATAAAATGACATGTATACTCTATAGTTTCACCAACTCATTCAATACAAAATCACAGTTACACAAATTTATTACCACTCTTCTTCTTAGCCGCCGGCGTGTTCCATTTTTCTTTGGAATCATTGTTCATTGCTCGTAGCTATTACCGGTGGCGTTTTATTCCCGATGTACTGGTGACCAACCTCTGCATGTACGCACACGAGCACCGACATAGGATCGGTTTGCCATCCTAGCTTTTTTCTCGCCAAAGCCGTCATGGTGCATCGTGCTTGTGTGGTCACACTGTGCCGGGAATAGTGCTTGGTGTAGGGAATCCCACGTGCGGTCCTTGGCACTACACAAAGGTGCTTTCCCGAGCAGTTTTTCCTCTAGACCGTTTTTGTGCATGGATTGATATCTTTGGGAAGTTGTCTTCGCCTCTACGCGTGAAGACCATCCCTAGCAAGGCAGCACACAAGGCGCACGCGGGGCCAGCATCACTGTGCTATGTAGGAGGCCATGTTGCACCTTTGGTTATCTCTTGAGGAGCGTTGGGTGTTGGGAGAAGGTTATCGATTCGAAGAATTTGTTGAGGCGCCCATTCACCCCCTGGTCGCTACTCTTGGTCCTACATGTGTATCAGAGAAAGGTGATGGTTTTTCCATACCTTAATCGGTTCTAACCCAAGGTAGTGATCATGATTTCTTCTACGAAGGTTCCATCTCTTGAGGTCTTTGGATATAATTATTGGAAGACTCACATGCGAGCCTATCTATTGAGCCAGAGCTTAGAAATATCGAACATGTGTGTTTATGACACTTTCACTGTGCTTCCGACTGCTGAGCGTACTACCCTTGAGATAGTCACTTAGCATGACCTAGACAACAAGGCAGTGAATATTCTATTTTCTGGTTTTGGTCTCAGTGAGTTTGAGCATGTTAGCCATCTCGATACTGTCGAGAGGTCTGGGCTACCCTCTAGGAACACCATGAGGTGATAGGCTCACGTCAAGACTAGGATCTATTAGACCTACCGGTGAGAATATGAAAATTTCTCACAAAAGTTGGGCCAACAAGGCCAATAGAGATCAGTTGTTCTAGGACCATGAAGAGACACTCTAGGTTCTTCATACCTTTGACCCAGAGGTCTAGCAGATCAAGGTATCTTCCATTGTTGAGAGTACTTATTATGATACCTTGACTATCGCAGAGCTTTTCAGCAAGCTAAATGCCTTAGAGGTTGATATCTAGTTGAGATCAAATCTCAATGGTTCTGTTTCCAAAAGCCTGGCCCTTGTGACACTTGCTGCTAATGCTTCTTTCAGTTGTGCTTTGTCCTCTTTGATGTCTATCACTGAGATCCAATCGGATCTTTTAGGAGATGATGATATGTGTTTGTTCAATAGTTGGGTTTTCCGTGTTTATGATAGATGCATGCTTAAACATCATGGCACAAAACATGGTGTTTTGAGTGTGGTGATCCAGATCATTTCATCACTGATTGCCCCAAGCGGAACACTCACAAGAAGGGCACCGGTAGTGGCTCGTACGACTACAACAAGCACAACTACTCTAACAAGTACACCTTAACCAAGGGCAAGCCCAAGCCCATGTTCTTCCGAAAGGCACTGAAGGACTACCAGCGCGAGAACAAGAAGTGGGACAAGGCCTTATTCGCCGATATGGAGAGAAGCTACTCCAAGCGTTCATCCTCTTCTTCCTTTTCATCAAGCTCAAGTGATGAGGAGATCATGATCAAGAAGAGGAAGGAGAAGAACATTAACGATCCTGCTAGCCTCTGCTTCATGGCTTTCGGGGATATGCCAAAGACTCGTCCGCATCACAGCCAAAGGTCCCACAAGAGCTTCTGCTCAATGGTTCTTGGGGATAAAGAAGACAAGGGCTCCTCTAACAACTCTAATGATGACGATAAGAATGTATCCTCTTATGAGCGTGAAGTTGTTGAATTACTAGAAGAAAATCGTTTGGAGTTGAAGTATCGAGAGAAATTTCTTAGGAGGGTTAAGAAGAGGATAGATGATCTAGAGAGTGAACTTGCTATGGTCAATAGCAAGATTAAAAGTCTATCTTCTTTCTCTTGTTTTGTTGAGAGCAGTGAGTGCCCTAACTATGAGGTGTTGCTGACTTACCTAACTTCTCTGAAGTCCAGGTACACTGAGAGGGTTGATGAGAGAGACGCTTTGGCCACTGAGCTTGAAAGCGCTCAGCTAGAGCTGAAAGATGCTCATGCCACAACATTCATGCCCTGTAGAGACTACTCATCCCATTTAGATGACCTAGTGTTGACACGAAAATGTGCCCCCACACTTGGGCTGGTTCGACGATCCGAAAAAGTTGTGAGACGTTGACGTCGCATTTAGACAACCCTAAATAAGTGGTAAGGGGAGAACTGAGTCGCTAGGTAATCAAACAAATATTTAAGAAATAAAGTTCAATTAGCCGAAGTGTTATACAAAATAAATACCTAAATCGGCCAAGTTGAGGCTTATTCCAATCTGTAATAAATGGGTGGTCAGACCAGAGGTACACCCCCGGTCAGACCAGCGATACGAAGTATCACCAAAGGGGTACTGTTCGGCGTGTGGTGTGGGATAATCTGAAGTACCCCGAAGGGGCTTCTGGCGGCAGGTGGTCAGACTGGGAACAGCCCTATAGTTGGACCTAGGGCACGTAGGGAGTCCTCCAAAGGCTAGCGCGAAGGAGTCTGATGCGAAGGGTGCTCCAACACAAAGTAGGTCGCTATGGAAGGGTCCGGTCGGACCGGCGAAAAGACGTCGGTCGAACCGGGGACAACTTCGGGCACACGACTCCGACGCGCACGGTGCACAGGACTGCGAGGACCATGCCGGCAACAGCTTGACAGCCTGGCATGGCAACGTCTGGTCAGACAAGCAAAGCCCTGTTGGTCGGACCGATAGGCTCCGATCTGATCGCCTAAAGGCTACGGTGATCCTGTAAACAATTTCCAATCACTCCCAAACTTCTTGGCAATGTCTTTTGAAGTGATTCCTCTACAAAACAATTGATATCAAATACAATTCAGCCCATAGACTGAATTCCCAAGAGTAGCCAGGAAAACCGATAAAAACGATAAAGATGATAAAAATTCGTTACGTGGATTAAACGGGTGATTCACAGGCGAATCAACAAGGCTTACCACATTTATGACGTGATGCACAAAGGGATTTCATCGCAAACCCATGAAGATGGACTGAACTAATGCAGAAAGTAGATTGAAAAGTAAAGGTATGATTCAAAACTAGGGTTTTGAAGTATTGATCTATGGGGGATTTTATGAATTGGCCTCACCCCTATATTTATAGGGGCTAGACTTGGACTCCCTGGCGCCTACATCAAGTAAGATTCAGCCAAATTAGCTAGGATTTTGGTTGGAGATAAGATCAAACCGAAATCCACTTCTTATCCCAAACCCTCGGACTGGGCCGGTCTGATTGGACCCGTTGGGCTGGTCTGACCGAAGCCTGCATGGCTCGTTGTACCGAGGCCTGCATGGCTGGTTGGATCGAGGCCTGCATGGCCAGTCGAACTAGCCTACCATGGCCGATTGTACCGGCATGTGCCAGAGAAGACATTTTTCGGCCCAAATTACCAAAATTGATATTTTGACAATTTTGACCATTAATGCCATTTTTTGCTATCAACACATGCCCCTACCTTTTAGCAAAACTTAGTGAGATAAAAGCACAACAAGCTAAGGATTATACACTCCATATCGGCCTTTTGACACTTCAAGCGCTTTGCCACACACTTGGGGAGTACCTCTTCAAATACCTCCTATTCAAAGCTCTCCGAAATCGCTCTCCTTGTAGAGACTCCAACAAGTATGCATTGCCTAGAACGATTTTAGCCACCTTAAAAGGACATTCCCAACTAGGCGACTATTTACTAAATTTGGGGCTGTTAGTGCCTAAGGGCAAAATCGTCTTCCAAACCAAGTAACCAACTTGAAATGATTTTGCTTTGACTCTTTTGTTGTAGGCTCTAGCTACTTTCCTCTTATCTTTTTTGATGGTTTCTAGAGTCGTTAACCTCTTATCGGTCACTTCTTCTAAATAATCATTCAAAAGAGTTTCATATTCATCGACCGATAAGCCATCTTGCCTAAGAAATCTTAATGAGCCAAGATCGACCTTTATTGGTAGAACAACTTCTTGTTCATATACTAACTCATATGGACTAACTTTAGTAGCACCATGCTTTGCGACTCTACAAGCCCATAACGCCTCAGAAACCACTTTATGCCATCTGTTAGGGAACTCTTCGATTTTCTCCTTAATAAGCTTAATAACGGTTTTATTACTAGACTCGGTCTGACTATTGTCCTGAGCATACTATGGTGATGAGTTTATCAATTTAATACCATAAAATTCGGCAAAGTCTCTCACTTCTTCAGCGACAAATGAAGTATCCTGATCTGTAGTGAGAGTTTGGGGAATACCGAATCTATGTATGATGTGCTTCAAGATGAAATCAGTTACCTCATTATGAGTAAGTTCTTCAGAGGCACCACTTCGGTCCACTTGGTGAAGTAATTTGTAGCCATCAATAGGAACCGATGTCCTTTTGAAGAGGAAGGATAAATTTGGCTGACAAAATCTAAGGCCTAACCTCGGAAAGGCCATGTTTTGATAACAGGGTTAAGTAAAGATGCATGAGCGAGCTAAATATTACGAAACCTGTAACAAGCTTCACATCATCTATAGTACTTAAAACAATCTTCTATCATAGTCGGCCAATAGAAACCCACTCTTTTTAGCATCCAGCTCATTTTCTGGGCTGACTGATGCATACCTCAGAGACCTACATGTACTTCACCCACAACAATTCTAGATAGATCGACATTCACACATCTCAAAAGTACTCCATCGATAGTTCGGCGATACAGCTCATCGTCGAATAATACAAATTTAAACGCTTGTCTCCGAATTTTCTGATATATCCACTTGCTAGGATCTCTCAAATACTGAATAATTTGAGTCCTCCAATAATCCTCATGATTAACCGAAGTACTCACCAAATCCTCACTCGAATTAGCATTCAACTCATAAATTTTGGCCTTCCCCCCGTGTCCTAAAACCTCCTGACACGGGGCGGTTGGAACGGCCATAGAGGGCCAGTCGGACCGTCCAGTGTCGGACGACTGTCACATGGCGGTCAGACCAGCTTGGCACATCCGGTTATACCGACCAGACACCTGTGGTCGGACCGGCCATGTCAAGACGGTCAGACCGATGTGTCCTGACTCGGGTACTTAAACAGAGTCAAGCATCAGTTTCTCTTGTGCGAAAAATCTACCTCTTCTAATTTGGTAACTAGATACTTGCTGAGCCAATTCATTTTCTATTGAATTGGCTTCTCTAGACACATGTAAAATCTCAAAATCATCAAGAGGAGCAATTATGTCTAGACATTTATCCAAGTAGCTATTTAGCAAACCATTAAAACATTGAGCAATTTTAGCTACTTGTTGGACTACTAATTAGTGAATCACCGTATGCATGAACATATTTAATACCCATAGAGTTTAACAATTCAAGTCCTAGCAACAAAGCTTCATATTCGGCTTGATTATTAGCACAAGGAAATTCTAATTGGGCCGACATCTTGCAACTCATACCATTAGGTGATATGAGCACAACTCCAACACCCTGGACATTTTTGCAAGCCAAACCATCAAAGTAAATTTTCCATGGTATTACCTCCATCAGAGCAGTATCACTTTTCCAATTGATATCCACATGGTGATCAACTATAAAATTTGCGACGACCTAGCCTTTCATAGATTTTAGATGCTCATAAGCCAAATCATATTAAATCAAAGCGTAGGCCCACTTTCTGATTCTCCCACTTAGAATCGGCCTTTGTAACATGTACTTTATAACATCAGTTTGACATGCAACAATACATGCACTGGATAGAAGATAGTGTCGAAGTTTGGTACATGCATAGTAAAGTGACAAATATAAACGTTCTAAAGACACATACCTTGTCTCGACATCCAACAGGCGACGACTAAAGAATGCGATGATGTATTCTTTTCATTACACCTCCTGAGTTAACAATGCTCCTATCACGCTATCTTGTGCAGCAACGTATAGCCAAAACGGAATCCTGACTTTTGGTGCTCTTACCACAAGTGGTGATGACAAGCATTCTTTAATATTCTCCAAAGCGCATTGCTGACTTGCCCCCAAGTGAATTCGACTTCATTTTTTAGCCGAAGTATGAGGACAAAACCATCAATCTTACCAAACAAGTTAGATATGAAGCGACACAAATAATTAACCTTGCCTAGCAACTTTTGCTCCTCTTTCTTGCATGTCGGTGCTTCAAAATTCTTAATTTTCTCAAGCCTCTTAGGATCAATTTCAATACCTCTTTCATGAATCATGAATCCTAAAAACTTGCTGATGAGGACATCACTTCACATGATACACACATGGATCTTTCACCTACAATTCAATTACAAGGACCAATCACACGTGCCCGTGCCCGTGCCCGTCGCTTGAACCATGAGGTTAATTCTTTCCTTAGCAACTATGTTAATATTTGTTTGGATGGGATGCTGCTAAATACTAGTGATATTTTGTTGCTTAGGAACATGGGAGATGGAATAGGAGAGTGGAGTTGAAGACGGAGTTGCACGGATGATTTGAAGTCTCGAGTCTTCCTGTGTGACTGAAACAGTCCTACGTGATAGAATTGGGCCGAGTTGGACCTTTTACTGAGTTGGAGGCCGTGTTGGCCCATAGTCCGAGTCATGCGCGCCTCCTACAGGATGCCCACGCCTTATATACTAACGACTGCCGTCATTAGGGTTAGGTTTTTGCTTTGTTTGCATCTACACTCGTGTGTTTAGATCCCGCTCTTGCACCGAACCGATTGGCTGCTGCAACGGCGTTTGTGAAACCTCACCTCATCATGGTTCATCTGTGATTTGGCATTCGACTCGTGTTCTTCCTGTTCTTGCTTGTGTTCTTGGATTCGCTTGCAGGAACTAGCCTTCGTGGCGAGGTCAATCGTGCCCTGCGTGGTTGATAACCGACGGAGATGGTGGTGTAGCGATTGTAAGGTTTTGATCCGCTGGACCGGAGCCTTGGATCGTCAACGTCGAGATTCTCCACCAATCCAAGTTATCCTTACCTAGCGGAAGATTGGGACCAATCCCCCTTATTAGTTGGTATCAGATTTCAGGTTTCCCGTTAGGTAATCTCGATCTACTTTTATTTTTACCTAGAGTCCAGAAAACCCTCACAAAAATCCCCACCGAGAACCCCTTTGTGCCTTGCGATTTTAATTTCAGTTTTTAGTTTTGTTGAGTTTGTGTTCTTGGTCGAGTCTTGTTGCTGGTTTAGTCATCCCTTTGTGTCGTTTGAGTAGTAGTTGATCTTGTGTCTCAAAAAATTACCCCACCCGAAACCCCCCTCCACAACCCTAGTCGGTTTCCACTTGGTTTCCTACTCGGTTTTCCACATTGAGTCCTTGTGACCCCCCTTCGGTAAAACAGGTATAACTTTTCACTCGTTTGTCCGAAAAATCTAAAATTTTTTGAGCATCTTCTTCTCCCAATTTGGAGCCGACCCAAAGAAAAAGAAAACAAATCAGTTTTCGCCAAAAAAACTGAATTGCCAAAAAAATCAGGAAGATAAAGAAAAAATTTGGTCAAAGTTTTTGCACGCCGTTCAGAGAACTTGTTGAATTTTTGTGAACCACATCCCACCTCAGTTGCAGGTGCCAAATTTTGTGGTTGCATCTCTTGTCATCCTTGTTCAAAAAAAATATAGCGAAAAAAAACAAAAAAACGAGAAGTAAAGAAGCAAAAGAGAACCGGTCCTGTCATTTGCTACCTTGTTCTGCCTTCCACTTGAGTTTTGGGCACATAGTTTCCCTCTATTGCTTGAATTTCACCTTGGGAGCACTTAGGCCAGCAACTTTGACGAGTACTAGGGAACACTTATTGAACTTGGTTTAACTGTTATTATGTTATTACTATCGCTATTCCTTGCTACTTACTTTGCCTTCCAAGCTACACCTTCTCTTGGTCAGGACAGGTTCACATCTTGTAATCACCCATCACCCTCCACTTGGTTCTTCACCTTTAGGCCGGTGACCTCACTGCGGCGTGGTAAGAACACTTGCAAGCGTGGGTAAGGCGCTTGACGGATTGCTTCCACCACACACCCACCACTCCACTGAGTTGCGTTCCATAATGATTATTCTTTGTTGTTTGTCTTTTCACTAACATGGCAGATAACAACGGTACCCCTCCATCCGATTTTAATGAATGTGTCTCACGACGTGCTCTACTGGAGTCTCAGCGGCAGACCCAACACTCCATCGAATGTGTCGCGTGTACTATGGCTGACCTAGTGGACCGGATGACTGCCCTGGAGACACACAATGTTGAGGAGGAAGACTACAATGTTGAGGAGGAAGACTACAATGTTGAGGAGGAAGACGACCTATCCGATGCCGGGAACAATGGCATTGACCCTGACAAGGCTGCACATCATCACTTTCAGTTCAATCGTCAAGATATGGGCGGCCACCGCAACCACCATCCACGAGGTAACAAGGGCAACCGCGGAAACAATGATCCCTACTCCAAGGTAAAATTTTCAGTATCTCATTTTGCTGGCACCTATGATCCAGATGCATATTTAGATTGGGAGATGTCAGTCGAACAAAAATTTAATGCTAACATGGTTCCTGCTATCCACCGCGTGCGCTTAGCTACTAGTGACTTCACTCGATATGCTCTTCTTTGGTGGACTAAAATAGTTTAGGTTGGCAATGAACCACAAAATTGGGGTATGTTAAAACAGAAAATGCGTGGTAGATGGGTTCCTCCTTCATATAAATGTGATTTGAGAAAAAAATTGCAGCGCCTAAACCAAGGAAATAAATCGGTAGAGGAGTATTATCAAGAGCTGCAAACAGGTTGCATGCGTGCTGAAATTGAGGAGGACAATGAGGATAAAATGGCCCGTTTTTATGGTGGTTTAAGACATGAAATTCATGAAATTAGGATATCATTGATTATAAAGAATACAATACTATCACTCATCTTTTCCACCTTGATATACTTGTAGAAAAAGAATTGTAGGGTCGCCAACAACCACAACGAAGCATGAGGACTAACATTGGTGGTGCCACTTCACGCTCAAGTGGGCAGCAGCAGCGACCACCACCTCCTTCTCGACCGGCGGTTACATCAGCACCTTATGCATCTACAGCCCAGGCTAAGAGCTCTAAAGCTGCAGCATCCAAGGCGCCAGCAAAGCCCACCTCCTCGGTGGCCTCTACTGCACGTTCTGCAGCGATCCAGTGTCACCGATGCAAAGGATTAGGCCACGTTATGAAGAACTGCCCTAGTCAGCGGGCTTATATTGCTATGGAATACGGTGGCAATGTAAGTGCTAGTGATGTTGAAGATGAATATGCACTTGCTGCTAACATTGCAGGAGATTACGATGCTTCCGACGATGATGCTGTTTTGCACCGGATGCCTCTGACGACCATGAAGCACTTATTGTACAACGTGTTTTGAGCACTCACATGGAGCAGGACGACCGGGCACAACAGAAAAATATGTTTCAGACCTTCTTCATTGGCAATGACCACCGTGTACGTGTCATCATCGATAGTGGTAGTTGCAACAATTTGGTGAGCCATGACATGGTAAATAAGCTTCAACTTCCCACACGTGCACATCCACACCCTTACCACGTGCAATGGTTCAACAATAGCGGTAAGGTCAATGTAACACAAACCGCTCACATCAGATTTTCCATTGGTACATACTTTGGAGTTGCTGATTTTGATGGTAGACCATGGGAGTATGATACTCATGCTACACACCATGGTAGGAGCAATAAGTACACATTTATGTATAAAGGAAAGAAAGTTACTTTGCTTCCTATGACTCCTGCTGAAATTGTAAAATTTGAACAAGAAAAACATGCTAAGGACGCACAAACGAGCAAACAACCTTCTGAAAATCAGCAAGTAGCTAAGACGCTTTTGAGGCAACAGAAAGATAAAGTTGCTTCTCCTTCTTCATCACAAGTTATTAATCTGAAAGGACGTGTCATGCTTGCAACTAAAACTGACCTTGCTGAAATTTGTGATGATACTCCCATGATATATGGCTTGATTTGCACGAACGTTCTGTTTTCACTTGCGAACATTCCTAGCTCTGTTCCCGTTGTAGTCACTGACCTTTTGCAGGAGTTTAACAATGTTTTTCCTGCTGAGATACCACCCAGACTGCCACCGATACGTGGCATCGAGCACCAAATTGATTTGATCCCGGGAGCGTCTCTTCCTAATCGTGCAGCGTACCATACCAATCCGGAGGAGACAAAAGAATTTCAGCGCCAAGTACAGGACCTTCGTGATCGTGGGTACGTCCGTGAAAGCCTTAGTCCTTGTGCAGTACCCGTTCTTTTGGTTCCTAAGAAAGATGGTAGTTGGCGCATGTGTGTTGATTGTCGTGCTATTAATAATATCACCATTCGATATCGACACCCTATTCCTAGATTGGAAGACATGCTTGATGAGCTTAGTGGTGCCATTATCTTTACTAATATCGATCTTCGTAGTGGCTACCACCAAATTCGCATGAAACTAGGTGATGAATGGAAAACTGCTTTTAAAATAAAGTTTGGATTATATGAGTGGCTTGTCATGCCTTTTGGACATACTAATGCACCTAGTACCTTCATGCGCTTGATGAATGAAGTCCTACGACCCTTTATAGGACGCTTTGTGGTAGTATACTTTGATGATATCTTCATTTACAGCAAGTCTCCCATTGAATATGTTGAACACCTACGTGCTGTTTTTTCTGTCCTACGTGAGGCTAGATTGTTTGGTAACCTTGAGAAGTGCACATTTTGCATGAATCGAGTTGTGTTTCTTGGATATGTTGTCACTTCACATGGCATTGAGGCTGACGCGGCGAAGGTAGAAGCAATCAACAGCTAGCCGCAACCTCAAACTATCACACAGGTACGTAGTTTTCTTGGTCTTGCAGGTTTCTACCGGCGTTTTGTGAAAGATTTCAGCACCATAGCCGGTCCTTTGAATGAGTTGACCAAGAAGGGAGTTACTTTTACTTGGGAACCAGCACAAGAACAAGCTTTTCCACACTCAAGGATCGCCTTACACATGAACCTCTACTTCAGCTACCCGACTTCGGTAAGACTTTTAAGTTAGAATGTGATGCTAGTGGTTTTGGAATAGGAGGTGTGCTGCTACAAGGAGGTAAACCCGTGGCCTATTTTAGTGAGAATTTACATGGTCCACAGTTGAATTATTCTACCTATGATAAGGAATTATATGCCTTAGTGAGTGTGCTTCAAACTTGGCAACATTACCTTTTGCCTAAGGAGTTTATTATTCATTCGGATCATGAAGCATTGAAGCATATACGTAGTCAAGCAAATCTGAATAAATGACATGCTAAATGGGTAGAATTTATTGATACTTTTCCATATAACATTAAGCATAAGAAAGGGAAAGATAATGTGATTGCCGATGCTTTATCTAGACGTTATACATTGCTTTCTCAACTTGATTATAAGATCTTTGGTTTAGAAACATTGAAGGACATGTATGCTACTGATTTGGACTTAAAAGATGCTTTTGCAAATTGTACAGATGACCATGCTTTGAACAAATATGTGCTGAATAATGGATATCTTTTTCGTGTTAACAAGTTATGTGTGCCGGCTAGCTCTCTTCGCTTGTTGTTATTGCAGGAAGCACATGGTGGTGGTTTGATGGGTCATTTTGGATCAAAGAAAACTGAAGATGTGCTGTGCTGTCCACACACTTCTATTGGCCTAGGATGAGACGAGATATTGAGCGCTACGTGGCACGATGCACTACTTGCAATAAAGCTAAGTCTCATCTAAACCCACATGGTCTTTATATGCCTCTGCATGTTCCTAGTGTACCTTGGGAGGATATTTCTATAGATTTTGTGTTAGGATTACCTAGTACTAAGAGGGGGAGTGATAGTATTTTTGTGGTGGTAGATCGGTTCTCTAAAATGGCACATTTTATACCTTGTCACAAGAGCGACGATGCTACCAATGTTGATGATTTGTTTTTCAGAGAGGTCGTACGCTTGCATGGAGTTCCCAATACCATCGTTTCAGATCATGATGCTAAATTCTAAAGTCATTTTTGGAGGACGTTGTGGCATAAGTTTGGGACGAAGCTGCTGTTTTCTACTACTTGTCACCCACAAATGGATGGGCAAACGGAGGTCGTCAACCGTACATTGTCCACCATGTTGAGGGTTGTTTTGAAGACCAACTTGAAGCTCTTGGAAGAGTGTCTACCTCATATTGAGTTTGCGTATAATAGGTCAGTACACTCCACTACTAAGGTAAGTCCGTTTCAAGTGGTCTATGGCTTTAATCTGCGTGCTCCTATTGATTTGCTACATTGCCACCATCTGAAAAATTGAATTTTGATGCTACTACATGTGCTGAATTATTGCTTAAGATGCATGAAACTACTAAAGCAAACATAGAGAAAATGAATGAGAAATATCGTGCTTATGGTACTAAGGGTAGAAAAGAGATAACATTTGAACCGGGTGATCTTGTTTGGTTACACTTGCGCAAGGATCGTTTTCATGATTTGAGAAGTCTAAATTGATGCCCCATGCTGATGGTCCTTTCCGTGTGCTTGAGAAGATAAATGATAATGCATATAAACTTGAGTTGCCTGCATCTTTTGGGGTTAGTCCCACATTTAACATTTCAGATTTAAAGCCCTATTTGGGAGATGATGATGAGCTTGAGTCGAGGACGACTCCAATTCAAGAGGGGGAGGATGATGAGGACATCACTTCACATGATACACACAGGAAGCCTTCACCTATAATTCAATTACAAGGACCAATCGCACGCGCCCGTGCCCGTCGCTTGAACCATGTGGTTAATTCTTTCCTTAGCAACTATGTTAATATTTGTTTGGATAGGATGGTACTGAATACTAGTGATATTTTGTTGCTTACGAACATGGGATATGGAATAGGAGAGTTGGAGTTGAATACACAGTCGCACAGATGATTTGAAGTCAAGAATTCGCTGGTTCGGACTACATCAACCACTATGCACCAAAATGCGCGTAACTTCCTCATACAAAGTACGATTGGTGCGTTATTGGACTTTTTGGAAAGCTAAGGAAAAGACGGATCTTTTGGCATTGGTTTTGCCTCATTTAGAGTCTCGAGTCGTCCTGTGTGACTGAAACAGTCCTGCATGATAGAATTAGGCCGAGTTGGACCTTTTACTGAGTTGGAGGCCGTGTTGGCCCATAGTCCGAGTCGTGTGCGCCTCCTACAGGATGCCCACGCCCTATATACTCACGACAGCCGTCATTAGGGTTAGGTTTTTGCTTTGTTTGCATCTACACTCGTGTGTTTAGATCCCGCTCTTGCACCAGACCGATTGGCTGCTACAACGGCGTTTGTGAAACCTCACCTCATCATACTTCATATGTGATTTGGCATTCGACTCATGTTCTTCCTGTTCTTTCTTGTGTTCTTGGATTCGCTTGTAGGAACTAGTCTTCGTGGTGAGGTCAATCACGCCCTGCGTGGTTGATAACCGACGGAGACGGTGGTGTAATGATTGTAAGGTTTTGATCCGCCGGACCGGAGCATTGGATCGTCAACGTCGAGATTCTCCACCAATCCAAGTTATCATTACCTAGCGGAAGATCGGGACCAATCCCCTTATTATTTGCCTACCGACACGCCAAAAGAACACTTGAGCGGGTTCCTTTTAAGTCGTACTGGCGCATCCTATCAAAAGCAACTCTTAAATCGGCTAGATGGTTTCCCATAGCATCCGATTTGACTACAACATCATCTATATAGACCTCTAGCATAACTCCTAGCATGTCATGAAAGATCAAATTCACAGCACATTGATATGTAGCGCCAACATTCTTTAAACCAAAAGTCATAACGACCCACTCAAACAACCTGACAAAACTAGGGCATTGAAAGGTTGTCTTGTAGATGTCCTCTGTAGCCATAAAGATTTGATTATAACCAGTGTTGCCATCAAGAAAACTTAGTACCTTGTGTCCTGAAGCATCATTGATCAACATGTCGGCTATCGGCATGGGATACTCGTACTTCGGAGTGGCCTTGTTTAGATCCCTGAAACCAATACAAACTCATATTTTGCCACTCCACTTCTTCTTAACAGGCACAATGTTAGCAATCCATTCAGCATACCTGCATGGCCTAATAAATTCAGCCTTTAGCAATCGCTCTATCTCCTCTTTAACTCGGTAATATACGGCCGAATTAAAATGATGAGGGGGTTGTTTGTAAGGCCTAAACCTGGCTTTGATAGGAAGTCAATATTCCATGAGCTCATGGCTTAGTCTGGGCATCTTGCTATACTCCCATGCGAAATAGTCAGCATACGACCGAAGCAACTTTATTACTTCGGCCTTTTCAGTATCCTGTCAATTTTTGTTTACAAAAGTCAGCCTTGGAATACTACCATCGCCTATATCGACCTCTTCAAGTGGATCGGCCGACGCAAAACCTTGACCTAACTTTTATACTTCGCTAAAATCTTCAATGGCTTCAGCAATACCATCTTTAGAAGACCGATATTGCTCTACATGAGACTTTAGCCAATCAAGATTGCTCTTACTAGTCATGACCACTAGTTTAGAAATAGTCGTGCTACACCAGCCGACTTTATAGACACGAGAACAAAACGTCCCTCGGATATGATAACGAAGTAATAATCCAAGAGATCTCTACCTGACAACCACTCGACCTTATCATGGACGGTGTCCATAGATACATCAGCCAACACAACTTGGGTCGAAGTATCGGCTAGTATAACCTCAACATCATCGTCGTCACACTGTATCAAGTACTCGTGCAAAGTAGACAGAATACAGCAATTTGCATGGATCCAGTCATGCCCAAGTAGCACACTGTAGTTACCTTGCACATCGATGATGAAGAATGATGTCAGCAACGTCTTGTTGCCCACTGTCAACTCTAGATAAACTATGCCCTTGGCTTCGAAGATGTCACCATTAAAGCCGTTTAGCATTAGGTTGGTATTCTTTAAATCCTCTCCGCCCTTGCCGAGCTTCTTCAGAAGAGAGTACAACATCAAGTTGATGGTGGCGCCACCATCAACGAGTACCCTAGAGATCGGCTTTCCGTCAATGTGCCCCTTGATGTAGAGAGGCTTCTGGTGATGAGTCGTGTCCTCGAGTTTCTCGAAAACAGCATCTCATGGGCTGAGGCTCAACTGAGTAACCTCGGCCTCGTCTCATGGTAGTGCGAACTCGGCGGGAAGTATGACGATGTTTATATCCATCTCCTGTGGTGCGGACCCCTCAGAGAAGGGTGTGTAGTCGTCGTCGAGCATGTTGTCGTTGTCACTTGGAATTGGAGTCAGGTTGTTCGCCTCAACCAGCTTGGGTTTCCATACTTGCTTAATGACTGGTCGAGGGAGGATTTCCTTAAAGATGGCGTCCCGCTCATCCTCGGCCTTCTTCTCGTTCATCTCATTTGACATCAGACATTATAGGCATCTCTTCTGCGATTTGGACATGCCATGAGGTGCCCACGATGGTTGCAGCTTAGTACTAGGTGCTACCGACTTTCTCCTATGATTTTTTTTTCAACGGGAACTGCTCGGGTCGGCCTCAGAATCTTTGCGCTTGGCGGAATTATTCCCCTCAACCTTGTCGGTCAGAACGGCCTCGCTAGGCTAGTTGGACCGGACGGTGTTGGTCGGACCGGCCATGGGGGGCCAGTTGGACCGTACTGTGTCGGGCTTGTGGGACAGGCCAGTCGGACCAGCCATAGTAGGCCGGTTGAACCGGGCCTCTAGAATGGCTTCGGGCGGACCCTGGGGCTTACCTTCGTCGCACTTCAGCAGGGGGCCTTCGGGATTGGGACCTCCTGAGACCCCACCTTGACGGTGATAGCTTCGGGCTCCCTCTCTATCACCCTTTCACACCTGTGTTCTTTTGCTTCGTTCTACCGAGTCGGCTTAGTGGTACCACTGACAGCCTATGGAAAATGCTCCCCTTCACTGCATCCATCTGTCTTTGCCAAACACAGTGGTCCGAAGGAACAAAGGGGGCAACACTATACTACGAAGGGTACTCCAGCGGCGAAGTGTAATTCGGGACCCATTGGGACCCTGTCTAGTAGTATGGCAGAGGCATCAGAGTTTCCATTGGCTTTGCCCACTGAGGGCCGAATCCACTGCCCGAAGGGTGGTTCGGCCACGTTGAAGGTACTTCAAACCATATTAGAGAAGGGTCCAGCCAGGCCGGAGGAGGTATGTTCTGCTATTGTGGGCCGAGCTCTGTCTCTAGGGGGTTCGCCTAGAGCTGATGCATGTTCAGCCACTTCGGGCCGAGCTCTCCTCCAGGTGATTCATCCAGAGTGGAGGTGGGTTCGACCATTGGGGTCTGAACTCACCCTTCGGAGGGTTGGGTAGTTGGGGTCCGAACTCACCCCTCGGGGGGTTTTGTTGTCTAGGTCCGAACCAACACTTTGAAGGGTGATACTGTATCGGGCCTTAAACTGTTTTGGCATTTTTGGTCCGGTGTCTGTTTTCTCGGCCCTATTTTGGTTTTCACTCAACAACATCTGGTATGCTACCCTCGGCTTCTTGCGAGTTTTAGCCGAAGATGACGCGTTGATGTTCTTTTTCCATACTCCTTCTTCAGGGTTCTTTGTTACGAGTGTGCGTGTGCGAGGTTCCCTAATAACAACCACTTTCCCCTTAGATGTCTCGGCCTATTCTGGCCGAATCAACACCTTCCTCTCATTGAGGTCTATGGTGTTCACTGGAAAGGGGTCTTTGTCCAGCTTCATCTTCGGACTGGAATCTATTTTCAATCGTCCTTCTTATATGGCCGATTGAACCTGCCGACGGAAAACATTGCAATCGTTAGTATAATGAGAATGTGAATCATGCCACTTACACTAGGGACGTTTCTTTAGTTCATCGGCGGTCGGGATATATGATTTGGCCTTTGGGCTACCTGAGAAGTTAGCTCTTCAAGAGGAAATCTAATATTTAATCACATTTATTCACATCAAAAGAGTACTTAGCCTTGTTGGGCCGACTCTTAGTGGGAGACGGCCGTAGTTCGGAACAAGTGATAGGTTTGTTCTTATTGTGAGTGGCCCATTCATCCTCATACATATCGACCGAATCGTCCTCTTCCCTCGACTCTTCCTCGTCGGAGTGCTCCATGATGTGAACTTCAGCTCTAGGTTTGTTAAATGTTTTTGTGAATTTTCTATCCTTGGCTCGGCCTTCTTGGACTAGAGCCTGCTATAGGACTTGGCTGACCTCTAAAAATCTTTGGTTGCCAAACCTCTCTTTAATTTCAGAATGCAATCCGTTAAAAGCTAGATCCGCCAAATCTCTTTCTGAAATATTGAGACTAAAACACCAGTTCCATCTGTCTCTAAAACGCTTGACGTACTCAGCGACACTCTCATTAGATTTATGTTTGACCGATGTCAAGTGTGAAAGCCTATGTTTTGTCTCGCCTGTATAAAAATAGTCATGGAACTTTTGTTCTAATTGGGCCCATGCTTGGACAGAGTTCGGCGACAGCACCGAAAACCAAGTGAAAGCGGTGCCGGACAGCGAGAGAGAAAACAGTCTAAGCTTTAATGCATCCGACCCACTAGCTTCTCCACACTGTGCTAAGAACTGGCTAACATGGTCTAGTGTGGTCTTGTTACCCTCGCCATCGAACTTGGTGAATTTAGGGAGTCTATATCCATGAGGGTAGGGTATGGTATCAAAGTGATCGGGGTACGACTTTCGGTAAATCCGAGCCCGATCCCGAGGCGCGAAGCCGGTACACTCTCTAAAAAGTGCGCGGATCCACTCCTCAATGTCATCCTGGCCTCCTACCTGTGTGGGTCTCTCATGCGGGGGCGCGACACGCAGTGGTACGTCTGCGTGTCGGCCGCGGGCTCCACCTTTTGTACATGCTCAGGGTATATGACGTGCTCGGGTCTATGTGGGTGCGTAGAAGCGTGCAACGTAGGTAGCGCGGGAAAGGCTGGCGCAGGCATAGGTGGAGGCAACGCATAATAAGTAGCACTCGCTTGGCCGTAAGTATAGTGACTTGTCTTGGCTGGAGACGTCGAGGCTAGAGACACGATGGTTTTGCCTATACTACCATCAGTTTTGCTATAAATACAATTACCCGGGGGTACGCTAGCAATTGGAGTTGGAGTAATGGCCTCGGTAAAGCCAAACCTTCTAAACATTGCCTCTACTTGAGAGCTGACTGCCGAATCTAGACGGTTGGCTAGCGAAGCGATAACGGCTTGATATCCAAATGTGGCTATCTTCTGCTCAATCTCCAAGGAAGATAAAGGAGGCAACACTGGTGTTACCTGAGTCCGAGCGAGGTCGGGGATGTTGACGTCGCACTTGATGAAGCCCGCGCGCGTCTTGACGTAACTCCCGAGCATGAGATCTTGGAGTTCTTTCATCTTTGCCTCGATCTCCGCCCGACCTTCCTCGGGGATATCTGCAAGGGTAGGCATCATGATGTTGTGGTTGTCGATCTCTATGCCCCCATGGGTTCCATCGGCATTGTACACGTAGTAGTTGTCGTAGAGGTACTTGCAGCTAATGTAGATGTACTCATCATGTTGGCATAGTCTTCCACAGCGGAGTCGCCAAAAAGTGTGTCTACACGAAAATGTGGCCCCGTACTTGGGCCGGTTCGAAGATCCAAAAACGTCACGAGATGTTGACGTCGCATTCTGACAACCTGAATTAGTGGTTTTTTCATCGCTTGAATGGTTTTAGCATTTTCAAATGGATGTCAAGTGTGCTTTTTTGAATGGGTACTTAAAGGAGGAGGTCTATGTTAGGCAACCCCTGGTTTTCAAAACCATTAGTTCCCTCGACATGTTTTTAAGTTATAGAAAGTTTTATATGGTCTGAAGCAAGCCCCTTGGGCTTGGTAAAACATTTTGTGTCGGGTAATGGCTTTATGATGGATTCTGTGGACAAATCCTTTTCTTTCTCACAGACGACTCTGATTTCTTGATCGCTCCGATTTAAGTGGATGACATTATTTTCGGTGGTTATACTAATGAGCTTGTGTCCAAGTGTTCTAGCATATGCACAGCGAGTTTGAGATGAACCTCATGGGTGAGCTCAAGTATTTTCTAGGACTCTAGATCAAGGATGGCATATTCACCCACCAGAGCAATTACACGCGAGACATGTTGAAGAAGTTTGACTTTGGTGGAGAGTTGAAGACTCAGATGACCCCTGTGGGCACATCTGGGGGCTTGGAAATAAACAAGAGCGGCATCAAGGTCAACAAGAGAGAGTATCGAGGGATTATCGGATTGCTTCTGTACCTGACTGCGATGAGACTGGACATTCAATTTATCGTGCGATTGTGCGGGCTCTTCCAATCTTCACCATAGCCATCTCATCGGCAAGCTATCAAGCACATCTTCATGTATCTTATGAGAAAGTTGACATTGACCTTGTTCATGTTAATACCCATCATCAGTTGGCAGATATTCTGACCAAACCCCTAGATCAGTCTACGTTTGAGCATTTGCGAGGGGATTTAGGAGTTGTGTATCTTTTTAGGATATTTTGAGTCTTTTATTTCTTCTTTACTCTTTTTATTTGAGAGTTTTGTGTGAGTTCATATCATACACATTCATATATCACACTTTGAGTTTGCTTCTATTATATGATTGAACTGCTTTACTCATTCTTGCAAGTATATGTTTTTAAATACCTATCAATGATCATGATTTGTTTTAGTTCACATGATATATCTAATATCTATCATATGCATGGCTTTTATGCTTTAAACTTGAAAAATGATCACCACTACTTCTGGTAACTAGCATGTGTAGGCAGAATATTTTTGCTATCTTTTACATGCCTGGTAGTTAAATCCTTTACTTAGATGCAAATATGCAACTTGGACATCTAAAAGCTTTAACATGAAAAATATGCTATGAAATGATAAAAAACATAAAAATAAAAAATCCATGCCTTTTATGCTTAAGTAAAAAGATCTAGGTGGCTTTACTGTGTCACATTGCATTGTTCTAGACTACTTACCATAGCACTTTGGTATGAACTAAACATTGTAATGTATGCCAATACCAATATCTTAAGCTTCTAATGGTCCTGTTCTGGCCTAGGCTTGACTTGGTCGGTTAGCATAAGGTTTACATGCAAATAACCCCTGGAAAAAATGAAAAAGGAAAATAAAAGCCTAAAATTAAAAAGATAACAAGTTTGCTGAAGCTCTTAGTTTTGGATAATGCTTATCTTAGTAGATATTAGCTAGCCTTTGGAAATCATGTATTACCTTGCTTGTCAACTAGAAAATGTGGTGATTCTTTTATTTGCTAAAATCTGAAAATGCATGCTAATGATTTTCTTTGGATATCTTCTATTGCACTGATTATGCAATGTATCTTTTTTGAGTGTTTTTAGTCTCACTTGATGAGTCCAGTTGTCAACAAGGCGGAGAAATTTTGGGATATTTAATCTTTTAGAAGAGCTTAGGGGGAGATTTTTGGTTTTCTCTAGGATTGGTTTCAAGGACAGTTTTAGTCTCTTTTGACTTTACTCTGTGGATATCCTTTTTAATAATTAAGAGATTGCACTCATTTGAGTTTTTATTTGAAATTTTTGTTTATTTCTTTTTTGTTTAACCATAATGATCGTTTTCCTCGTTTTTGTTTGGCTTTTGGTCATTAGGTTCAAAACTTTTATTTTATTTTCTTCCTTTTTGTCTTATGTTTTGTTTTTCGTGTTTCCACATGTTTTGTAGGTTACGAAGCATTGATGAAGAGGGTGTTGACAATGCTCTCATTAAGGGTGAGATTGAGGAGTCATGTTGAAGATCATGAGCCACATGTCTCTAGAAGTGATTAGTGATTGTCAATAGAAGTTAAATGAAGAAGAGGAGAGAAGAAGAGAGGACATGTCGTGTCTTGACCGCAAGTGACTCACGTACACGGGCGGCGAGCGACTGCTGGACGGAGGGGCCGTGGAGTCGGGCCGGTCCAATCTGAGTACATCGGCCATGAATGGCAGGGGATCCGCTAGTGTGTTGACTGGGTTTGACTCAAGTAAACGGGCGGTGAACAATTTCTGGGCTAAGGTAGCCACGCAATCATGCCGGTCCAATCCAAATACTCAGTAGGAAGATAGTGGACGCTTTGTCGGTTTCGGCGCAAAACCAATGTACCAATCTAGAACGTCAACTAGAGATCCGACGGTCCTAAAGTGAAGCCGTAGCTGCTACGAATGCTCTGCATCAAGACAACAATCTTTAGATATGATTTTACTATTTTGTACATTGGGCCCACAGTTTTAATTTTGCGTCTCTATGTATTTTACCCTAGTTTACCCTAGAGGTAATTGTGTCTTTTCCACTTTTTAAACTTCCTATAAAAAGCCATGTATACCCTAGGGTATCACCCGTTGAAAATAACAGCACTTTTAGGTTTAACTTATTCCACAAATAAATCATGACGTGAAACAGATGAATTCACATAACCATGGTATACCAGTACACTATACACATGAACAAGAGTAATGTACCGAACATGGTAAGAACGTACCGGATGTTCACGGTTGGAGCAGTAACATATCGGACTGGTACCACCATGACGACGCGCGGTACCGGACGACGGCGATGATGGGTAGCACTCGAGCGAAGAGGAAGACGAGCCGTGGTGGATGAACGCGAGCAGTCACGCAGAGCACTTCCCAAAAACCTTATTCGCCCTCTCTCGGTGCAGGATCTCGAAGGCTACGGGTTCTGGAGACCTGCTCTTCCGCTCAACGGTACACGCCGATGAGCAGAACGAAGTAATCTACGAGTGGCAGGTCAACACAGAGGAATCGGACAAACTTTTCTGTTCTCGGCGGTGAATGAGCGGTCGCTCGGTATTAGTGGAGGAGAAAACAGATGCATGATCAGGGCATCTCCACGTTCTCCACTAGTAACGGATGTTCCGATGATGAATCGAAAACCGTTCCAAAAATTACGCCCGCAGCAAACAAAACTACAAAAGGTAGTCGCGTCTACGAAGAAATCAGAGCCAATTTCGGTGGACCATTCAAGCGCATGTCATGCGCCTGCACCCCTCAGCACCGGCCCGTGCCCGTGCCCGAGCCCGGCCCAGCTCATCGAGGCGAGCGAGTGCATGCGTGTGTTTCTCTTGTCTTCTCTCATCCACATGGGTCTAGTTGCAAGGAGAGCACCATCCCTTATAAGGTAGTCTCCCTCTCCTAGAACTAGCAAGGTGGGACTAAAGATTCACATGCTCCCTCTACATGGTGGGCCTTTGAGATTTTTCCAGGAATTATTCTTCAAATAAACTTGGGCCAAGCCCATTTATTCAACTATCCCCACCACAGCTCAAAGTCCCACAGAGATTTGCCTGATTCTTTTGTGTTGTTTATATACCAGTGTTTTGATGGAGATCGGTTAAGGTTGAACATCTATCTAGAGCTTCAAGCTAAACTCACTCACAACTTGAACAATGGACTATGCCTTTAATTGCAAGTTTTGTGCAAGTAAGTTTTACTTAAAGTCTTAACTAATACTAGGCTGCCAGTAGGCTACCCCTCGGGTGGGGCATATAAGTCATACTCCTTGGTCTCTTCATGAGCTTACTAGGAGACTGCCCAAGTCTCCATAGACTGCGACCAACAATCGAGCTCATATAGGTGTGTTCTTTCAAGAATGCTCTGTAGGATAGCATCTTCACTAATATGGCCAACAGAACACATTAAGATAGTCGTCAACCTGCCTAGCAATTTCTAAGAGTATTGCATCTTCACTTAGAGTGAGTTAAAATTACTCTCTTCAGTTAACTAATGGCTTGTTCTTCTCAAGTCCTAATTCACGGGATCACCGATCACATAGGTTGGGTTACTACCATAGTATAACTCACATGGGTCTCATACACATCTCCTTCGATGCATTGTCTATCACATTCCGTGATAATCCCTGTTGGGGGAAATATCTCATCTTCGGGGTTATTGCCGAACAGCATAAAGGCAGATAGCTGATTCGAAGGTTCCCAGACGTTCATCTTCGAAGATACTCGGAGTCAAGCTCGAAGTACGAAGATAGGCATTGGTTCGGAGTACATCTTCGAACTAAGGCTTTTCAAGATCTTTTCTGCCAGCTAAGATGGAAGACTTATCTTTTTTCTCATTAGATTAGTCTTTTATCATTTTAGCCCTATTAAGGGAGCCGAATAGTTTCCACTATGTTGGTTGTAATAGAGGGGTAAATAGGTCTTTTCCTTAATATTTGGGCCTATAAATACCCCCCATTTTACCCTGTAATAGGGACCGAATACAAGTTATTCAATATACACTTTTGAACTATTCTAAGTTATTATCCTTTCGGAGGCTTAGAACAGTTTGCTTCGCAAACACTTCGTTTGTTAGTTTCTCTTCTATAGAAACCTGTTAGCGTAATCTTTTACGCCAACAATCCCTTTGCAAAGGGATCTGCTAGGTTTTTAGATGTTTGGATATAATCCAATGTTATAACTCTAGAGTTTCTCAACTTCTTGACAGATTTCAATCGTCTCTTTACATGTCTAGATGATTTCATGTTATTCTTAGAACTATTCACCTTGACAATGACCGTTTGATTGTCATAGTTCATAAGGATAGCTGGCACTGATTTTTCAACCACTGGTAAATCCGTCAATAAATCACACAGCCATTCTGCTTCAACAGTGGCTGTGTCTAGTGCCGTGAGCTCTGCTTCCATGGTTGACCTCGTAAATATGGTCTATTTGCAAGACCTCCATGAAACAGCTGCACCCCCAAGAGTGAACACATATCCACTCATGGCTTTGATCTCATCAATATCAGAGATCCAGTTTTAATCACTATAACCCTCCAGTACTAAAGGGTACCTAGAATAGTGAAGTCCAAAACTCATAGTACCTCTTAGATAGCGCATGACTCTTTCAAGCGCATGCCAAGTATCATCTCCTGGATTAGAAGTAAACTGGCTCAATTTGCAAACAGCAAAATAGATGTCAGAACTAGTAGCACTAACTAGGTATATAAGTGATCCAATGATCTCGGAGTATTCCAATTGATTCCTAGCAACTCTGTTGTTCTTTCGAAATAACAAACTAGGATCATAAGGTGTTGGAGAAGGCTTACTGTCCATGTAGCCAAAGCGGCTTAAGACCTTTTCCACATAATGAGACTGCAAAAGTGTAATCCCATTCTCATCCCTTATTAGCTTGATGTTCAGAATTACATCAGCCACTCCCACATCCTTCATATCAAAATTTTGAGACAAGAAAGTTTTGATCTCATTTATCACATTAATACTTGTCCCAAAGATTAGTATGTCGTCGACATATAGGCACAAAATAACTCCCTCACCCCGACCATAGCGATAGAATACACATTTATCTACCACATTGACTAAAAAGCCATCAGATGTTAAAGTTTTATCAAACTTCTCAAGCCATTGCTTAGGAGCTTGTTTCAGACCATACAAAGATTTTAACAGCTTACATACCATGCCTTCTTGACCTTTTGCTACAAACCCATCAGGTTGTTCCATGTAAATTTCCTCATCCAGCTCTCCATTAAGAAAAGTTGTCTTAACATCCATCTGATGAACGAGAAGACCATGTGAGGCAGTCAAAGAAAGTAGTACTCGAATAGTGGTCAATCGAGCAACAGGTGAGTAAGTGTCAAAGAAATATTCGCCTTCTTTCTAGGTATAACCCTTGGCTACAAGTCGAGCCTTATAATTTTCAATAGTCCCATGAGGCCTAAGCTTCTTTTTCAACACCCACTTGCACCCTACAGGTTTGCAACCATAAGGTCGTTCTGTCACCTCCCAAGTCCTATTAGAAATAATGGAATCCATCTCGCTACGGATAGCCTCTTTCCAGTAGTCTGCATCAGGAGATGCATGTGCTTCTGACATAGACGTGGGAGTGTCATCCACAAGGTACACCGTGAAGTCATCACCAAAGGATTTATTTATCCTTGCTCTCTTGCTCCTTCTAGGAGCTTCACTATCATCCTCCTCAGGGATAGTTTCATGTGTTTGTTCAGAACATTCATGTGGTGTGATTGAATTGGGAATTGTTTTAGGGGTTTGACTAGAAGTTCTATGAGTATCTTTCAATGGAAATATGCTATCAAAAAATGTTGCATCTCGAGACTCCATAATTGTACCAACATGCATGTCTGGTACCTCAGATTTTACTACTAAAAATCTATAGGCAATACTACGATGAGCATATCCTAGAAAGACACTATCCACAGTTTTAGGTCCAAGCTTGCACTTTTTAGTTATTGGTACATTGACTTTCGTCAAGCAACCCCATGTGCGCAAGTAAGAAAGTAATGATTTTCTTCCAACCCACATCTCATATGGGGTTTTGTCCTTATTCTTGTTAGGAACTCTATTTAATACATGACAAGAGGTCAGTAATGGCTCCTCCACCATGCCTGAGATAATCCCGTAGTGTCTAACATGGTGTTGGGGGAAATACTTCATCGTCGGGGTCACTGCTGCAACAAGACGAAGGCAGGTGATTCAATCGAAGGTTTCCAGCATCTAACTCCGGAAGTATACTGGAACAAGTATACTGAGTTATTCAATACACATCTTCGAACTACTTCGAGCTATTATCCAATTCAGAGGCTTGAAATAGTTCACTCCACAAACGCTTCGTTTGTTAGTTTCTAAACTCTGAAAACCTGTTAGCGTAATCTTTTACGCCAACACATGGCATTAACAAAGTCAGTCAAGGTGCGGTTCTTCCTTTCGGCAATCCCATTTGATTCGGGTGAATAGGGTGGTGTTCTCTCATGTATAATTCCATGTTCCTCACAGAATAAGTCAAACTCATTTGAGAAATACTCTCCACCACGATCCGACCTAAGTATTTTGATCTTTCCCTCTAGTTGATTTTCAGCTTCTGCCTTATAAATTTTAAAATTTTCAAGAGCCTCATCTTTCGTTTTTAAAAGATAAACATAACAAAATCTAGTCGCATCATCAAGTAGCGTCATGAAGTATCGTTTTCCACCCTTTGTCAACACGCCATTCATTTCACAAAGATCTGAATGTACGAGTTCTAGTGGTGCCAAGTTCCTCTCCTTGGCTGCCCTCTGAGGATTACAAGGTTGCTTTGACTGCACACAACTATGGCACTTAGAACCTTTAACAATGGAAATGGTTGAAATTAAGTTCATACTAGAAAGCCGAGACATCAAACCAAAATTAATATGACATAAACGTGAGTGCCAAACATTGACATCATCACTAACATTGCCACAAATATGGTTCGCAAATTTATTACAGAAATCAGAAAGGGAAAAGCGAAACAAGCCACCACATTCGTAGCCTTTACCAATAAATAGTCCATGTTTTGACATGACTACTTTATTAGACTCAAACACCAATTTAAACCCATCCCTACATAGACTGGAGCCACTAACTAGATTCTTGTTGATAGAAAGGACATGCTGCACGTTCTACAGCTGCACGATCTACCGTGCCAACACCATGAACAGAAGCATGAGACCCATTCCCTATTAGGACGGAAGAATCCCGAGTGGCCTGGTAAGAAGAGAACAAAGAGATATCAGCACAGACATGTACATTAGCCCCTGTATAAATCCACCAATTGGTAGACTGATCAACTGAAAGAACAGTAGGAAAATTACCATACACGTTCCCATCTTCATTATTGTCAATGGTCACATTGACAAACTTTGAAGTCTGTCCTGCAGGAGCTTTCATCCCTTTGCGATGTGGACACTTCTTGGCCCAATGACCAACTTCTCCATATACAAAGCAAGGCTTTCTCCTCAACATCAAGAGAACTTATCAAACTCTCAACAGAGAATTCGTATCTCTTGTGTTTGAGTGCAGTACCAAAACTCCTCCATGAAGAAGGTAATTTCGCAATAATGCAAGTAGCCACAAACGTGTCGGGTAAGGCACACTTTAGGAGTTCAAGTTCCTTCACAATGGCCTGTAATTCATTAGCCTGATCCACTACAGAACGGTTATTAACCATCTTGTAATCATGAAATTGCTCCATTACATACAAGTCATTGCTAGCTTCAGTAGCACCGAATTTGGCATTCAATGCATCCCATAACTCCTTCGTGTCTCCACGTTTTCCACTAGTAACGGATGTTCCGAAGATGAATCGAAAATTGTTCCAAAAATTACGCCCGCAACAAAACAAAACTGCAAAAGGTAGCCGCGTCTGCGAGGCGAGCGAACGCGCGTGTGTTTCTCTAGTCTTCTCTCAACCACATGGGTCTAGTTGCAAGGAGAGCACCATACCTTATAAGGTGGTCTCCCTCTCCTAGAACTAGAAAAGTGGGACTAAAGATTCACATGCTCCCTCTATATGGTGGGCCTTTGAGATTTTTCCAGGAATTATTCTTCAAATAAACTTAGATCAAACCTATTTATTCAATATCACCAACTCATTCAATAGAAAAATCAGAGTTCCACAATTTTTTTACCACTCTTCTCACCCATCATTGTGTTCTATTTTCCTTTGCTCGTAGCTATTTACCGGTGGCATTTTATTCAAAGGTACTGGTGACCAACCTCTACATCTACGCATGCTAGCGCCAACACAGGATCGGTTCACCGTCCTAGCTTTTTTCTCGCCGCAGCCGTCGTGGCACGTGGTGCTTGCGTGGTCGCACTGCGCCGGGAATAATGCTTGGTGCAGGGATGCTCGCGTGCGGTCCCTAGCGCTAGACACAAGTGCTTGCCCGACTTGATTGCAATGGGAAGCTTTCACCACTTCTACGCGTGAAGATCGTCCCGGGCAAGGCAGCACACAAGGCGCACGTGGTGGCCAGCATCAATGTGTTGTGTAGAGGCCATGTGGCACTCCGTGTTCATCCGTTCAGCGCAGGAAGCATAGGGATGGATATGGATGTCAGAATATCCGAATTATTCGTATTCGTATTCAAATAACTATAAATATAGATATCCTTATTCGTATCCAAATTAAATATAGATGACATTCGGAAATATTCAGATTCGTTTTACAAATGTGAATATGAAAACGGATATCCGAATTCTGCTGAATGTGGATATGAAAATGGATACATCCGTATTCGTTTTAGGATTTCATACAGAGTAAACTTAGACTCAAGATCATATATTATCACTATATTAATGATTTATTTATTATTTAGATAATTATGAAATACTTAAGTTAGTGAATATTAATAAGCTATGGTTTAAAATAAATTGATGGTTAAATATCTGTTTGAACTTGAAACTTTTTTTATAATCAAAATATAACATATCTCATTCCATATATTTTTTTGTATTTTTTAGATCCATTTGCTATTTTTAATTTATTAATTGTGTTTCTAAGATTTAAATTGGAATATGTGAAATGTGAACTACAAGTACCTAAAATAATGCACTAAAATTTATAAAAAATAATATTCATTATTTTGTGTCTATTTTTCATTCTTATCCACTAAATTTAAAGAAATGTTAAAAAATATATGTTACGACACTTGATCAGTAATGTGGATCTTAAGGATATTTTAATTATAAAAAATCAAATAAAGTCTGAAAAATACGAGACTTGTCATAGTGTTATAATATTATACATAGATACTATGATAAAATTTTGAAAATGTTTCAAGAAATATATCATATAGGATGTTACGAAACCTGATATATTCTCTTGATATGAATTAGAGTTTTGAGAAGTAATAGGCTATGGTTTAAAATAAATTGATGGTTAAATGTTTATTTGAACTTGAAATTTTTTATAATCAAAATACAACATATATAATTCCATATAACTTTTTTTTATTTTTCTAGATCCATTTTCTATTTTTAATTCATTAATTGTGTTTCTAGGATTTAAATTGGAATATGTGAAATTTGAACAGCAAGTACTTCAAATAATGCACTAAAATTTATAGAAAAATCATATTCACAATTTTATTTCCATTTTTAGTTATTATCCACTAAATTTAAAGAAATGTTAAAAAATTATGTTACAACACTTCATCGGTACTGTGGAGCTTAAGGGTTTTTTAATTATAAAAATTCAAATAAAGTCTGAAAAATATAAGACTTGTTATGGTATTATAATATTATACGTAGATACTATGATAAAATTTTGAAATTATTTCAAGAAATTTATCATATAGGATATTAAGAAACATGAGATTCTCTTGAGATGAATTATAGTTTTGAGATGTAATAGACCATGGTTTAAAGTAAATTGATGGTTAAATGTTTATTTGAACTTGAATTTTTTTTAAAATCAAAATACAACATATCTCATTCCATATATTTGTTTTGTATTTTTATAGATCCATTTGCTATTTTTAATTCATTAATTGTGTCTCTAGGATTTAAATTGGAATATGTGAAATTTGAACTGCAAGTACCTAAAATAATGCACTAAAATTTATAGAAAATCATATTCACTATGATAAAATATATGTTATAATATTTTATGCAGATACTATTATAAAATTTTAAAGAAATGTCAAAAAATATATGTTATGACACTTGATTGGTAATGTGGAGCTTAAGGGTTTATTAATTATGAAAAACAAATAATGTCTGAAAAATATGAGACTTTTCATGGTGTTATAATATTATACGCATATACTATGATAAAATTTTGAAAATGTTTCAAGAAATTTATCAAATAGGGTGTTAAGAAACCTGAGAATCTCTTGAGATGAATTAAAGTTTTAAGAAGTAATAGGTTATGTTTTAAAGTAAATTTATGGTTAAATTCTTATTTGAAGTTGAAACTTTTTTATAGTAAAAATACAACATATCTCATTCCATATAAAACTTTTGTATTTTTCTATATCCATTTGCTATTTTTAATTCATTAATTGTGTTTTTAGGATTTAAATTGATATATGTGAAATTTGAACTGCAAGTACCTAAAATAATGTCCTAAAATCAAATAAACTCTAAAAAAATTATGTTACGACACTCCGTCATTAATACAGAGATTAAAGTTTTTTTAATTCTAAAAAATCAAATAAACTCTAAAAAATACGAGACTTGTCACGATATTGGACACTTTGAACTTTTGGATATTTGTGAAACGATGAACATTTTGAATTAAAACCGAGTAAACATCCGAATATGTATTCGTATTTGAAATATCAGTTTTGTATTCATATCCAAAAACATCTGAATCTGTATCCGTATTCGAAATAAAATGTGGTAAATAGTATTATCCGAATTTGTTTCCATCCGTATCTGATCCGAATCCATCCCTAAGGAAGCAGCAGCGCTTGAGTGCCAGGCGCATAAAGCTTTCGTTCTGTTCGGTAAAATTTCATTTCTAGATTCTCGTGCACTGTAGTGTTTTCCGTGAATATTATGTGGCTGATTCGGTTAATTCAACAATTTTTCTTTCATATTGTACTATGAATGTTTACTGATATATCTATGTGTTTTAGTGCACATAAAGTATTTGTTGAATTATCTGTGAGCACTTTTATTTACTGCATTTATTTCATCTAGATTAACTGCATTAAATATTGTGTTTTCTAATATTTGTGACTACTAGTTTTGGTGAAACTTGTGTAGAGATGTCATTTGATCTGTGAGTAATTTTAATCTACCTTTAAACACTTTGGTGGTGTCTTTTCGATTAGGTAACCGATCATTTTTAGGCTAGACTATTTTTTAGTGCTTATGATCTCTCAGGTTGTCGCATCATATCATATATAACAGGAGAGTGATAGCACTTAGATTTCATCTGTGTTTTTAGTCTGATTTTTTTGGTTATCTCTTGAGAAGGATTGGGTGTTAGGAGACGGTCATCGATTCGAAAGAATTTATTGAGGCGCTCATTCATCCACCACTGGTCGCTACTCTCTATCCTACACTGAGACCTTGGAGCATAGGGGTAGGTAATGGGACCGTCATGTCAACCTTCCGGCCGAACGAAGTGTTTGTAAACCCTGCTGTTGGGGGAGATAATCCCGGAAGCCGAAGGAGGGCCCTTGGCCAGGGGGCCCGAAGCCTGATGTCGGGGGCTACCTTCTGGAGGCAAGGGGCCGGAGGCCTCCTTCTGGAGGGAAGGCGCCGGAGACCGCCCTCCGGCATGAAGACATCGGAGGCCACCCTGCGGGAGAAGATGCCGGAGGCCACCCTCCGGCAAGAAGGCGTCGGAGGCTATCCTCCAAAGGAAGATGCCGAAGGCCTCCCTCCGGCAGGAGGACACCGGAGGCCACCCTCCGGGAGCAAGAGATTGGGGGTCCCCTCTCCCTCGACCCGCAGCGGAGCAAGAAAAGGACCGGGCGACCGTACGAAGGGGCGGGATCGCAATCTTCTGGGCCGTGTCAGGCGGCGCAGGCGGCGCCCGACACGGCTGCTGCGCTGTCAGAGTCGGATCTTCTTGTCTGTACTACGCATCGTCCTTTTTGTCTGTACTACCGACCGGTGTTCGGCCAGGTAGCCGTTGGCGGTCCAAAGGCGCTTGGCCCTCTCGACGGGGCGCCTTATAAATACCCCTCACCTACAGTTGTATAAACAGGCTGAACAGGGCATTGAATACACTACTCTCATTTTCCCTAAGGAAACCTGCTGGTTCGATCCGTCGTCCCAACAGTTGGCGCCGTCCGTGGGGAACCTAGTACTAAAAGCTAGCGTCCTCCACACCCATCCATCCAAGCATGTCAAACCGGAAGGGAGCGAGCGCGGCCCCCTGCGCAGGTCAGCTCGTACCGCCGGGGCCGAGCCCGCCTCAGCCATCGACCCCAACCCTCCGGCCCCTACCGTTACGCCCGTCGGAACGGCGTTCTCGGTGGGGCCCACCCAGGCACCGGAAGAGGCGCTCGAAGCTCGGGGCACTGACGGCCTACCCGAACCGACCTCCGCCAACCTGGTCGGGTCGCCGGGTGGGCCGCCGAAGCAGCGTCCCTCGAGCGGACCTCCAGTAGTGTCCCTTCGGACAGACTACGTCCGCTCGCGGGATCCCGACACCACTTCCGGGGGAAGCGAAGTCAAGCTGATGCCCTGGCTGCCGAGAATGCTAGGCTAAAGGCTGAACTGGCCTTGTGGTGTCAGGAAGCGTCGCTCCGACCCCCGGCCCCTCCGGAGCCCTTCCGCGCCGTGAAAGCCGCGGTCACGGATTTAAGCGATGACGAGAACCCTCCGGATGAGGAGAACGCGTCTTACGATGAGGATTCTCCCTTGCACCCGGATCTCCAGAGGGTGCGCTTCGGTTCGAACTTTCGCGCCGCTAAGCTCCCTAAGTACTCCGGGGACTCCGACCCCGGCGAGTTCTCTCGTTCGTACGCCCTGGCGATAGAGGCGTCCGGGGGAAGCCGAGACGCCATGGCCAAATGCTTCCCCTTGGCGCTCGAAGGGATCGCCCTCCGGTGGTTCTGGTCCCTCCGGCCAGGGACTATTCACTCGTGGGAGCAGCTGAAGAAGAAGTTCGTCAACAACTTCCAAGGGACCTTCGTGGCCCCCATGTCCACCGGGAGCCTCTTCCAAGTGAAGCAGCAGCCCGGGGAGACCTTGCGGCAATACTCCCAGCGCTTCGCACACACCAAGGCCCAGATCAAGGGGCTCTCGGCTTCCTCCGTCATCGATGCGGCCCGAGAAGGCGTCACCCACCCAGGCCTCCTTGATAAGCTCCACCGGAAGCCTATCTCTTCGGTGGCACAACTTATGACGTACTTTGAAGAGTACGCTCGGTCCGAAGAGGGCCAGATATGCCGGCAAGCGATGGTAGTCCCCGTCCAGGCCCGAGCGCCAGGACATACGAAGCACCCCCGAACCCCAGCCGGGGCGAGCGTCACGCTCCCGACTTCCACCGCCCGGAGCCCGCTCGGCAGGATCTCATCCATCGGGACTCTCGGCGAAGCCGAAAGCACTTTCGGGGGGAAGTCCTCAGCATCACCCCCCAAGCGCCCGCCAAGCACCTGCATACGCCCGGCGGAAATCGCCAGGTCGGAGCCAAGCCTCCACCCCGAGCGCCTTCCAGAGGAACCTTTTACTGCAGCGTCCACGGCGCGAACCGGAGCCACGACACCGACTCCTTCCGGACCATACTCGCCCTTCGCAGCGACTACCTCGAGCGCAATGCCGGTCGCGGCTCCTCCGATCGGGGGAACCCTACCCCTCGGCCAGAAGCGGTCCAAGTAGTTGGGTGCCGCGAAGAGCCGGAAGCCGTGACCCCGGTCGCAGAGTTCGGCGGAGTCCCGGCCCACAAGCTGGAAGCCACCCCAGACCGAGGCAAGCGAGTGGTCCTCCCCATATCCGGAGGGGGAGCCCTGGGAGCTCCGTCCAAGCGTCAGCGTCGAGACTACGTTCGGGAGGTCGGGCATATCGGCACGTCCGGCCCCTCGATCCTCCCAGAATGGTCTCATGTCCCCCTCACCTTCACCACCGAAGACGCCTCCGGAGTCAAGTTCCCGCATGCCGATCCACTCATCATTTCGGCGGACATCACCGGAGCCGAGGTGCGTCGCATTCTGGTCGACGGGGGGAGTTCCGCTGACATCATCTTCGTGCAGGCCTTCGATCAGTTGTGCTTATCGCGCAACCACCTGTTGCCAGCTTCGCGCCCGCTCCAAGGTTTCGCGGGCCCCCCACTCGATGCGCTCGGCCAGGTTCTGTTGGAGGTGACCTTCGGCAGCGCACCCCTCCAACGCCGCGAAGAGATCCTGTTCGACGTCGTCGACGCTCCGTACGCCTACAACGCTATCTTCGGGCGGGGGATACTCAACCGCTTCAGCGCCATCGCCCACCACAACTATCTCTGCCTCAAGATGCCGACTGCCGGAGGGGTGTTATCCGTCCTAGGCGACCAAGCCGCAGCACGCCGGGTCGAGTACGGCCATTCAGCGCCGTTGGAGCCGCGGCAAGTCCACAGTGTCCGCGAAGGCGCCGATGAAGCCGGCCTCACAGGCAGCACCGATCCTGGGCAGAAGGGGCGCCCCGCCAAACCTCTCCCGGAGGGGGAAATCGTCACCAAGACCTTGACCCAAGAAGGAAAAGAGTACCCGATCAAGTTCGGAGGGGGCTTGGAGCCGGAGGTTGCAGCACAGCTCGAGGCCATCATCTGTGGTAACCTCGACATCTTCGCATGGTCTGACGAAGACATTCCCGGTGTCGACCGCTCGATCGTCGAGCACTCACTGGCCGTCGATCCCAAGGCACGGCCGGTTCGCCAGGGGCTCCGGAGGCTTTCCACCGAGCAGGCCGAGCTCGCCAAAGCAGAGACCGACAAGCTGCTCCCCGCGGGGGTCATCCGAGAAGTGAGTCATACCGATTGGTTGTCCAACCCTGTGTTTGTCCAGAAGAAAACATCTGGCAAAATGGCGCATGTGTATCGACTTTACCTCTCTGAATAAAGCTTGCCCCCGTGACCCCTACCCCCTGCCTCGCATCGACCAGCTTATTGATTCCACATCCGGAGCTGAACTCCTCAGTTTCCTCGACGCTTATTCGGGATATCACCAGATCTGGCTAAAACCCGAAGACCAAGTGAAGACCAGTTTTGTCACTCCAGCCGGAGTATTCTGTTACCTCCGAATGCCCTTCAGCCTCCGTAATGCCGGTGCCACCTTTTCAAGGTTAATCTCCAAAGCCTTAGGTCATCAGCTAGGGCGCAATGCGGAAGCCTACATGGACGACATTGTCATCAAAAGCGCCTCCAAGAGCCACCATGGCTCGGACATAGCTGAGACCTTCGACAGCCTCCGGCGATGTGGCATCCGGCTCAATCCAGACAAGTGCGTTTTCGGAGCGCGCAGGGAAGCTGCTCGAGTACCTCGTCTCCAGCCGGGGCATCGAGGCCAGTCCAACGCAAGTCCAAGCACTGCAGAACATGGCTCCCCCCAGAACCTCAAGCAAGCACAAAAGCTGGCCGGGCGGTTGGCCGCCCTTGGTTGATTTCTCGCAAAGTCAGCACAAAAGACTCGACGCACCCTCGCTCTCGGGTTCCGAGCTACGACTCGACGCACCCTTGCTCTCAGGTTACGAGCTCCGGCTTGACGTGGTGTGCATTCTCCGCACTTTCTCTCATAAACTACTTAGCGCCCAGCCGGCAAGCCGGCTACCCGCTAAAGGGGGGGAAGAGAAGGAGCAAGGCATAGACTGCAGTAAGCACAGAAGGTATACAATGTTCATTACAAATCGAAGAAGAAAATCAAGAAAAGTTCTCATCCAAGCCAAGCAAGAACCGCGGGCCCCTCCGGTTGGAAGGGCCGCTCGAACCGAAGCACGCTTCGGTCGAAGTCATGAGCGCGCTTCGCCCGGACCTCTCCTTCCTCTTCCTGCGCTCCTCTTCCTTCTTCTGGGCGCGAAAAGCCCTTTGATCCGCTTGGAGCTGAGCCCAGCTACGCAGACCGCCCTCTTCGGGGGGCGCTTCGCTCAAACCGGCCTCCGTGTCGGACCAATCAACCGGTTCAGGAGATAAGACGGCGAGCGGGACCTTCTTTCTTCTTCCTTCACATGGTTCAGAACCCCTTGGAGGACGTCGGGGTCCGCGCGTCCGTCACTGCCGCGGGGAAGAATGAAGCGCGCAGGCCGGTTCGCTCGCATAGCCTCGAAGATAGCCCAGCGATGTCGAAGGGCGTCGTCGGAATCGAGCATCTCGACGTCACAGTCGCAACCACGAACACCCTGAGTAAGCTCCGGAAAAGTACTCTTTATTAATATATGACCAAGTTTCCTAAGCTATTACAGGGTAAGGCAAGGATAGGTTTCTAAAAGCTACACCTTCGGGTCCGGCAAGCGGGCCGAGGCCGAAGGCTTCGAAGGAGCCGGAGGACCGCGAGCGCGGAGCGCCTCTTCCAGCCAAGCCTGGATCGCCGCAGGGCCCTCGGTGTGCCAGACCGCCTTGAGCGCCCTCCAAGACTGGTTCAGCGCTAGGCTCGGCGTCCGGAGGTGGTCCCCCACGAAGGTGACTGGATGCGGGCTCGAAGACGAAGGAAGCGGGAGCCCAGATGCCTCGAGGTGCCGAAGAATCCCGTATGCAGCCACCCGAGCGGACACCTCGCCATACTGCGCCATGGCGAGATGTATTTGCCGGATGGCGGATCGGATGAACTTCACTCGGCAGACTAGGGGCTCCCGGGCGATGTCAAACGAGCCGCAGCCGTGCCGTAGCGCGCCCGCACCTTCCGCAAAGCTTCCGCGGCTTCGGCCGCCGTCTTCCCGGCCTCAGCAAGCTCCTCGGTGGCCTTCCCGTCTCGGGCGTTGAAGTCCGCCTCGACCTGCTCCATCTGGGCCACCCGGGTCTCGAGGGCTTCGATCTTAGTTGCTGCCTCCGAGGCCTGGTCTGCAGCCGAGAAACCTCCCCTTTGAGCCGCTCCGCTTCCGCGGCCCGGGACCGGAGCGCCTCCGCTTCGGTAGCTCTGGTTCGGAGGGCGTCGACCTCCACTTCCAGCTCGTCGGCACGGGCAGCCCGAGCGCAGAGCCCCTCCAACTCCGCGACGTGGGCCCTGAGGGAGTCCGCCTCCGCCGCTTGGGCCTCCAACGCTCCGACCCTCGACGCCTGAAGCCAGAGGGCCTCGGCCTCCGACGACCGTTCGCGGGTTAACCTCTCCGCGGTAGCCACCCGGGGTCGCGAGCTCCGCGGCGTATGCCTCGTGATGTTTGCGTTCGGAAAGCAGGGCGGACAGCTGCCCCTGCGCCAGTGCCACCACCTGCGTACGAAAATGATGTCAAAATGGGGAGCTAGGGGAGCGTCGAATATGTCGAAGAAAGGTACCTGGCCCGCGGCCGTCTCGATGGCCCTCCCGAGGTCCAGGCCATCTGATAGCCCCAGTTCGCCTATCACCGGAGCCTCGCGCAACCGCAAGTAATAGTCGTGGACCGGGGCTACCTTGGACGCGAAGTCCTCGTCGTCCGCCAAGAAGGGGCGCAGGAGCGGCACGGAGCCTTGCGCTGATCGATGATCGGTGGGGGGCTGAGGCCGGGTTCTCAGCGTCTCCGGCAGACTCCCGAGGGGGCCTTTGGTGCTTTTGGACTCGGCCTCGTCCTGCGAACCCGAGGCCCCTCCTCGCGGCGACAGGGGCTCCGGACCTCGCATCCGGAGCGTCTGCGGGGTAGGGGACGACTGGTTCCACACCTCCGGCCGGTTGTGTCTGCGTGAGCGAACAAGAGTTAAAAGGGGAAGAGCCCCTAGCGCGCGAAGAAGTGCTGCTAAGTTATTTTACCTGCGTCCGCAGCGTCGCCAGGGCAGTCCGGGGGCTGGAGATGACCCGGCGGGCTTGGGCGGTAGAAAAGGTTGTCGATGGAGTTCAACGGAGAACCCGCCGCCGCTGCGGCCAGTCGGCCTCTCTGTCGGCGCTCTTCTCGATGGCGCCAAGCGGGTCGACTAGGCCCCCGCGGTCCAAGCTATCCGCGGCACTGCTCCCGGAGGAGCCCGCTGAGCCCCCCGCCGGACAGGTCCGAGCGAGGGAAGCTGGTTCCGGGGCGCGGCGTCGCTTCGGTGTTGTGCTGCGCCCCCTGCTAGTCCCCGGCGCGGGCTCCGTTGACTCGGGCGAAGGGTAGCGTCTTCGCTTCCTTGGCGTCCGGCCGGCCCAGCGAGGTCTGAACTGGAATCGCCGGAGGATCTCCCGACCCGATTGGACCCCCTGCTGGATCCCCCCGCCTTCGGTAGTGAGAGGCCGAAGAAGGCCTTGGGGACAACTGCCTCGGCCCCTTCACTATCTTCTTCTTTTTCGAGCGGCACGGGGAAAGGCCGCCGTCGGCGTCGTTCGCCTTCCTCTTCGGACGTCCCGAAGGACCTCGCCCTCCGGGAGGAGCGGGGGCGTGAGCTCGAGCATCCCCCACACCCTGTTGAAGCCTCCAAGAGCCCACTAGCTCCCGCCGACGGGGCCCGTTCGGCTGCGGTCGGGACCCCGAGGATCTCTCCGCCTGAGCGGGTAACTTCCTCGGGCGTTCGAGCAACGAGCGATCCTGCATCTCATCGTCAGGGCCGGGGTACTCTCGAGCGCAAAAGATAAGAACAAAAGCAACCAAAGTCGACGCTTACCGAGCCGGTGGGAGAGCTCCGCTGGCATCGACCCCGTCTCGGCTGCTCCGGAGCGATGCGGGCAACTCCTCCTTCAGCGGAGGGATCTCGAGGGCCACGAACTCCTCCGCCAAGTCCCGCATGCTCATTCGGCGGGCGACGATTTGGAGAAGTTTGTACCCTCGCAGAAATTATCACGACATTGGTCTCGACGCGCGCCTCTCTCCGGAACCAGATGTGGCGCGGGATCCCTGCAAGGCCGGAGGCGAGCCCTACGCGGACGTAGAACCACCGGTTCACCCACTTCGAATACCACCTCTCATTGGTAGCCTTCGCCGGGAAAGAGTCCGCATACTTCCTTCGGAGCTGAAAAGTTGATGCTCCCGAAGGCCAGCACCCGGCCACCTTTCTTCTTCGGCTGGCAGAGGGCTTCGTGCATCTCTGCGAAGACTTCAGCCCTCCCCTCGCAACCTTCGGCGCGCATGGCCCATTCGAAGATGGCGAGGCGGGACAACTGTCGGGAGCTCCAGGTGGAAATGCGTCCAGCACCCCGGCGAGAAAGCTCCGAGGCAGGGAACCCTAGGCCCACGTCAAAGAAGGCTTCAAAGACGACGACCTCGCCTTACCGCGGCTGCGGGGCCGTCTCCAGGCCCGGCTTCCTCGCCGGCATCACAGGATCGAGACGGCCCCTGGTTTGCTTGCTCAATCGAAGCCTCGGTGCACGCGGACAGCCTGAGCTTCAAGGTCTGCTCTCGGAACCGCTCAGAGGCGGGGCGGAGCTCGCACGCACCGCGCACCCCTGACGAGTCGGTCGCTGTCGCCGCAGCGGCTGCCGCCATCTGGCGTTGCAAGAAGCGCGGATCCATCGCCATTGCAGGGGCAGTCTCCCTCGCCATCCCTCGAGAGCCGGGAGAGAGAACGCAGAGCTCAGGGAGTAGGGTGAATGGCGGTTGGGTGGCTACGGCTGGCGCGTATGGGTGAGTGAGGAGGAGGCCACGTGGTGGATTATATCTAGTCGCGAGGACGACGGTTCCTCTTCTAGTCGGTTAACGTGTGAACGCGGCGGTCGCGCGGCACCGCTGTTTGAGACCAGCTAACGCATCGGGGGCGCGGCGGCGGCCTCCTGGCGGTTCGCCTCCTCGATACCCTCTGCGCGTGCATTAACTGCTTCCGGCGGCGCCCGCCGGCTCCTCGGGGTCAGGGTCCCCGGTCAAGGCGTGTTGGTCCTCCCAACAGATTTGGTCAAACTTCCTTCGGCACGACAGAAAAGGGGACTCGAGGCGGACCTCAACCCTCCGGCCCATTCGCGCCTCCTTACTCCGAAGCCCCCTCCGAGCCGTGGCGGATTTCCGCGCCCAGTACAAGGTACGCACCATGAGGACTATCGGGATTATATTGTGCGCTTTCCACCCCCTCTTGATGCAGGGCTACGAGCGGAAGAAGCGAGGGGCTACTGTTGGGGGAGATAATCCCGGAAGCCGAAGGAGGGCCCTCGGCAAGGGGGCCCGAAGCCTGACGCCGGGGGCTACCTTCTGGAGGCAAGGCGCCGGAGACCGCCCTCCGGCATGAAGACATCGGAGGCCACCCTGCGATGAAGTGCTCATGGAATGCTTCATCCGGAGGCCTTGGACGAAGGAGGGAATTTGAAGGGTGGTACTCCGAAGGTGGGGCTTTGGAGTGTGGCTGACTTCAGGTATTTCGGTCATGCATGGCTTCGGTACATGGACTGATGGAGTTCGAGCTGGGACTAGCTGTGAAGCCGTGGTGGTCCACTCCGGAGGTGATGGTGTGAAGGCAATGGGCTTTGACGGCTTCGGCTCAAAACCATCGCTGTATCGAAGGCTGACTTCGGTGAAGGGAAGGCCATCAGGCTCAAGGCTTCTCGCCAAATCTAGCCGCACCGTTCACGTGCGAAGGGGGGCTTCAGAAGACCTCCAAAACAACAAAGGTTGATCGTGTCTGCTATGCAAAAGCTGATGTTGTCTCCTCTACGAAGCTGACAAAAGAAGCCTCCAAATAAAGTAGACTACCATCTGTACCCCCTGTTCTGCTGAGACAAAAACAGTGTAAACCCTAGGGGTAAAGTAGTCTATTCACAGGGCTGAATAGTGCCTATAATTGTGAAGGCTAACTAGGCCTGAGTAACACTTTGAGTAGACATTTTAGAACACATGTGCTATCCGTCACACTTATGTATTCAAACCTGTGTGTGGGATCGAAATGGCGACTACAAGGGGGTGAATAGGGCCTCGACACTTTCTTCAAAGTGATGGCCTAATCAAATCACCCAACGCACCTCTAAAAACACAAATTCACCTTTCAATAAAACAGTATGAATGTTAAGCTCAAACAGAGTCAAAAACTCAAAAACAACTTTGTTTCAAGTTCCTAGACAACACCTATCAGAAATACTCACTCTGGAGATCAATTTCATCTGCAAAAAGTAACTCAAATTGTTTCAATTCAATCACAAATGAGATTCATTCACTTCTGAAATTTTTCGTACGATGAATAGTAATTTTAATTTCAACACGGTGTATTTGCCAAATTTTGAGTCAGATTGCAAATTTCAACTTCAACTTAGTTTCAGAACAGCAAACAATAATTCAAACTTGTTTAACATGCTAGAATTGAATCAGATGCTTGAACTCAACTTGAGCAATACCATGAACAAACTTTTGTCGGAACAGTAGTACTAAAGCAAAACCCAGAGTTACACTATTCAACAACCAAAATTCAGTGCATGGATAATTTCTAGAGATAATTTCAATGAACAGCTCAAAGTTTGTTCTATTTCAAAAACTAGACAGATCTGATCCTACAACATAAACATCAAACTAATCCAGCACATATTGACTACTTTTTAGGAACCATATCTCAAATTTTCAGATTAAACAAGTTGATCAGAATTTTAGTTCAACAGAACACTCACTGAACTCAGGATTCTATTTTCAGAATTTAGCTCAAAACATTGACAATTCAGAATAGCTTGAATCTATTGCATTTAGATGATAGCATACTGAAAATAGGAATAAACATTCCTCAACACAGCACAGTCTCTATTCTTCTCCTTGCACTGCATAAGAAGTCAAAGATTAAATCAGTAGTCAATCTCTACTTCAACATCACTTCCAAGAGAGACTACTGAATTTCAAGAGAACTAGAATCAGAATTCAGAGTGTATAAAGATGAGGAAGCTGAACAAATGTGATTGAAATTTCTCTGAAAACATAAGTGAAAGACTGTTCAACAAATGTTATAAGGTACTTCTGAAATTCTGAACATCAACAAATACTTCAGCACTAAAGACCAGACATAAATTTTTTCAAACTTCAAAACAATCTCATATTACATATAAAAAACGAACTGAAAATGATTCAACCACTAAAAACCAGTGACTAGAACTCTTGACACAAAATTGACATTACAGCTTTTCAAAAGAGTTAACTAGTTGATCAACCCAAGAGTTACAGACTGGAACAAAAACTAACCAGGGATGCCAAGAGAATTGAAACAGCCCGACTATAATATACTAGCAGGAAAACAACATCAGTCATCAACATATCACACATACAATCTGCTTCAAATCATATTCACACATGAATGAACATAGGGCGGCAGCAAAGCGTCACAGTAAATAACCAGTCAAACTAGAACTCCAAAAACAAAGATGCCTAGGCATGAATTTTATCTGAATACATAACTGATTTCTGATTTAATCACATCTATAGAAGTTATACAAAATTCAGGATATTATCATCACAAACATAGGCAGTTTAGATCATCAAAAAACTTAGATAAATGATGAAGAAACTTATCTGAACTAATGCTGAAAATTGGTCGATTCTTGAAGATGTACATCGTTGACAACAAACTCAGTATGAGATCCTTAGAACGCTAGAACAGCAGATTACTCAAATGTGAATGGAAAATTTTTGATTTCTTATCTCAGCTCGAATGTTCTAGATACAGCCGATCGGCCAAGGAGGAGATATTTATCTCCACCTGCCCAAGGTTTATAGAAGGCTTCATTTACATTCAGCCCCTAGAAAAAATTCTTATTTACAATTCTGAAAACTAAAAACTGAAAATACCCTATTACTTGAAGGAAAATTACACTTGAACCCTCTTAGTATATTTTCATAATATACATTCCAAAAATACACTAAGAAGTACACACTATGATACTAACATATTTAAACTAAAACCTTGACTCTATTTTATTGAAATAGTAAAAAACAATTTAAAGTTCGACGGTTTTCAGCAAAAACCGACAAGCCTCTCCCGATCGTCGACGCTCGTCATCAGTACGCGAACTCGACCGCCAGCATGTCCTCTCCCGTTCTCGATCCCTCGAGCCACCTTATTACTTGCACTGGATTCCCTTCTCGCTGACTCGAACGACACTTCGTCTCGATCAATCTCCAACTCAACATCCCGTCTGACCTCCATGCGTACATCCGAGTCCACTCTCGACTTCTGACTGACACCCTCGACCATCTGGCATTAGACTCCCCATCTAACCCTGATTCCCGTGCCATAGACAGTTGATGAGTAAACTCTCCTACACACATGAGACAAACATAGACACACACACAAACTCTGGTACATCCAGACTCAACTCATGAATCCAACCTGTCAATCACTCATCATTCCTTTGAACAATTGTGACACACCTCACTATGTTCCTCACTATGAGTTCATTTTGTGTCCCCTGTTCATGCATTGAAAACTTATTTTTGTTCATCTTCTGTTGCTTGAACTTGTATCTCTGTTTATGCACTGTCTGTGTTGACTTCGCTATGAATTACTGCATTTGTTATAGGCATAGTTTGTGCACTGGTTCTTTATGGAGAGTGTGTGAGTTCTATGCATGCGAAGTGTGCGTTTTTAGTGTGTGTTCGCTCTGTGTAAACTGAAGCAATCCCTCACTGTTACTAGCGAAGCACTGAGTAGAGTAGCTCGAAGCCCGTTTTCTTTCCTTGGCAAAATCTATTTTGTTTGCTTTTAGACCATCGAAATACGAAGCCTAGCACAGTTGCTAGTGCCAAGTATCTTGTTGAAGACGCCTAAGGGATATCATCTTCTACGAAGGGTGAAGTGCGAAGTTTACTCGAAGGCACCGAGTGTGCGGAGCCTGCACTGACTTAGCAGAGTTGAGTGTTTGATTTTGTGGGTGGAGCGAAGTCTTCTTTACTTCGAACTTTTGCTCCTCGCGAAGCCTGGTTTCGAAGCTGTGATTACCTCCGAACCAGACGTCTGAAGGGTGTGTTTCAAAATCTGTTCCGCAGGAGACTAAATTAAAACAGAGGGCTATTTAGCCTGAAATTTTAAAGCTCCCATTCACCCCCTCTGGTCGCCACCTTCGGTCCAACAATCTCTATTTTGATCCATGGTAAGGCTTTCTGAAATTAAAAACAAATGCAACTAATAGCGTAGCATATGTGGTTCAAGTATATAATAAATATCATAACATAGAAAGCATGCACCTTAGTTGTTGATCATAGTCATGATCATATCCAGATGGTCATGTGCCTCTCATTCTCTCCTGCTTGGCTGCAAAACCATCCTCAGTTTGTTCTTGTATTCACATTCATTGTAGCTTCTAGTAAATAGAGATCATTTGTTCTTTTGTTACGTTGTGAGTTCCTGGATACCAACTCACCTTAGCATTCGGTTTCTCATGTGTCGGTGAAGAACCAACCCTTGATAAAAGGAGATGAAACCTTTGGTGTTGTTGAACATCTTAGCCCACTCTCCTTGAAAACAAACCTGTGTATTTAAATCAAAACAAGAGGATCAGCGAGATTAATAGGATTAGTTAAAACAACTTGGTCGAGATTATTTTTTCAAGCTTTACATGTAGTTTCAAATCTAAACATATGTAAATTCTATGCACAAAGTATACCTCCTTTATCATTATAGTTGCCAAATACATGAAATGTGATATGAGCAGGACATGGAAAGTCAGTTCTAGTGAAAAAATTCTCATTTAAAACACTAAGTTCACAAGATCATCAAATTCATATAACCCCAAGTATATAAAGAAGATAAAAATTTCCATTCTTCAATTTCACGAGCAATGTGAACAACATGTATATCAACATATTCAGCAAACAAATCATCATATTCATTCACTGGTTGTGGCATGGATGTATGTGAAGCATTAAAACCTAATTCTTTTTTACGACAAGGCGTATCAAGCAATTCATTATGTAATAAATGAATTTCAGTTAAAGATTCCACTAATGGTTGCTCTACAATATCATGAATAGTGAACAGTTGTGTATTACCCGAAACACACTCACCTTGATTAATTTTAGCACCTATCTTACCTTACAGAACTTGTTCTGTTGGTGAAAGTGCATACTTGCTTCCTTTTTCCTGTGCAAGGTCAGCAACACTACAAGGCACACATGGTGTCTCCTCATACTTAGCGTATTGATAACTTTGTGCAGAAATAAGTGTACTCCTGTTAGAGGATGAAGACATATTTGTTGTTAGATCCATAGATGAAGGCGGTGGTGTATCGGGATGTCTGGTTGTAGAGTGCACGTGTGATGTCCCTGATGTAGTTTGTCCTACAGAAAAGTTAGTCCTGGTCATGGCGTATGGATCCTACAGTTCATGTTTAGCTTCACAAGCAAGCAAAAAAATCGAGTGATGGAATTATACTCCTTATACTCTAAGTAGTTTTAATTTATCTTTTTAGTCCAGCCATAAAACGTGCAAGCACAACTTCATTATCTTCAATAAGGCCACATCTGATCAACCCAGTTTGCAATTCTTTATAATATTCCTTGATAGAATTTTTGCCTTGTTGTAAATGAGATAATTTTTAAACATATCACGTTGAAAATATGGAGGAACAAAATGAGTACGCATAACACATTTCAATGCATCCCAAGTATTAGGAACATTGCATGATGTAAACGACAATATTCAGACCACCAAATGAATGAAAAATTAGTGAATTCATAAGCGGCGGCACTAAAACATCTATCTTCGTATAATTTAAACATGTAAAACATTGTTGTACTTCTAACTCCAATTTTAGATAAGCATTAGGATTATATCGACCATCAAATGGTGGAATATTGAATTTAAACATAGCTACATGATTATCATCACGTGCCAGTTGTTGTAGTGGTTATCACACATTGCAATTGAGGGAACATGGATACTTGACGGTTGTTGACGAACCTCATCATCCTCCTCATTCTCATTCGCATATTCATCATCTCTCACGTAATCATCGTGTTGATTTGCAGTTGCCACATGAGTAGTTGTAGAGTGATGCCCATGTTGGACATGAAGATGATGGGCATGTCCGCGGCCTCTGAAGACTAGAGGATGGTAGTCGATTGAGGACCTCCTTGAATTTAGTATGCAGTGTGGCGTGGAATGTTGTCTTGGGGCTATAATTCCTTTCCATTGTTTTCATAAATTTTGTGTCAATGTCCTGTACATGGTCCTCCACTAGCTTGGTCAAATGGTCATGTAGCTCCCTGTTTGTCATTAGTTTGGATCACCAGAATCTGGAGGCTTCATTGGTGCTGCCATGATTATTACTCAAAAAGCACAAATATATGACCTACAAACAACCATAAGGTAGAGTGATATCACGAAATCCGTCAAGCAGAATGTAAGCTCTTATAAGTTCTTACCAAACAGGAGGGGTGAACGGAAGTAGCTAGAATTAGTCACTCCAAAGAGGACAAAGCAATTACTAGGAAACATCGACCAACATGGTGTAGAAATATGGAGCTATAGGAGGCTTAAAATATGATAGAAAGGATTAGCAATAATCATAACAGTGATGCAATGTTGAATAAACTCTCAATGATGGTAGTTGTGCTGGTTCTCGGCTCAAAACCATCGCTATATCGAAGGCTGACTTCGGTGAAGTGAAGGCCATCAGGCCAAGGCTTCTCACCGAAGCTACCGCACCCTTCACTTGCGAAGGGGGGCTTCAGTAGACTCCAAAACAGCAAAGGCTGATCGTGTCTGCTCTGCAAAAGCTGATGTTGTATCCTCTACGAAGCTGACAAAAGAAGCCTCCAAATAAAGTAGACTACCATCTATACCCCTTTTCTACTGAGACAAAAACAGTGTAAACCCTAGGGGTAAAGTAGCCTATTCATAGGGCTAATAGTGCCTATAAATTGTGAAGGCTGGCTAGGCCTGAGTACACTTTAGTAGACATTTTAGAACTCCTGTGCTATCTGTCACACTCATGTATTCAAACCTATGAGTTCATTTTGTGTTACTGTTCATGCAATGAAACTATTTTTGCTCATCTTTTGTTGCTTGAACTTGTTCTCCGTTTATGCACTGCCTGTGTTGACTTCACTGTGATCACTGCGTTTTTTTCTGGGCATAGTTTGTGCACTAGTTCTTTTTTGGAGAAGTGCGTGAGTTATGCATCGCAGTGCGAAGTGTTTGTTCGCTCGTGTAAACTAAGGCAATCCCTCACTGTATAGCTAGCAAGCACGGGTAGAGTTAGATGCTTGAAGCCTGTTTTCTTTCCTTGGCGAAATCTGTTCTATCTGCTATTAGACGTCAAATACGAAGCCCAAAACCAGTTGCTAGTGCGAAGTATCTGGTCGAAGTCCGAGAGGGATATCATCTTCTGCAAAGGTGTGAAGTGCAAAGTTTGCTCGAGAAGGCACTAGTGTGCGGAGCCTGCATGACTTAGCAGAGTTTAGTGTTTAATTTGTTAGTGGAGCGAAGTCTTCTTGTGCAAGCGCCTGGTGAATCTATAGATGCCATGTTTTCTCGCTTTGGACGCTGTAGTGAGTAACTTGCGGTCCAAACGGGATGCTGCTACAATGACAAGGATAGGGCTATCAAGCTCTCTATGCTTGATCATAGCATATGGAGGTAAGATATCCAGCATTGAGGAGTCCACAGGATATGACAATTGACTTGTGATGAGATCTTCATCAAGTGAAGTCTACAGAGATTGCCAAGGCATCTCGCAGGGCACAGAACTCTTTGCCACAGCCATTGGCACTAGTTTCTCGCTTT
>JAAALK010000084.1:4500666-4519471 GCA_019279435.1 Zizania palustris | reverse complement strand
CGGGCGATGACTTCGTCGACCCATCCACTGGCATCCTTGACAAGTGCGGACTAAGCTCTCCGCATCAGCTGTTATTGTAGGCCAGTAAAGTCCCTGGCGAAGTGTTTTTCTTGCCAAAGCTCGCGGGGCTAAATGGCTACCACAAAGGCCTTCATGAATTTCTCGAAGAATTTCTTGACCTTCGGCTTGAGATATACATCGGAGTAGAGGGGAACATACTCCGGCCTTGTATAAAATACCGTTGATTATTTGATAATTTCTAGCTATAAGCTTTAATCTTGACAGCTGTGGCTCTTCGGGCAAATTTGTTCCTCCCTGTAAAAGTTCCATGATTGAATTTTTCCAATCTGCACTAGGAATGCAAAGAATCTCTGCAGAGGGAATTGTGGCACCGAAGGTGTACTGAGCTCCTCATAGAAGGCTTCTTCTGGCACATCCACAGCTCTGGCTGCAGCTTTTGCTAAGATGTCCGCTTGCACATTTTCTGCTCTTGGTATACTCCGAATGGAAATACCCTTGAAGTGTGCTTCGATTTTACGGAATTTCTTCTAAGTACTTTGCAAGCTGTGGATGCCGAACCTGGAAACTTTTATCTACGTGCCCTGCTACTATTTGAGAATCTGTCTTTATAATAATTCTTGTAGCCCCTAGAGCACGTGCTTTTCGGAGTCCCAATAAAATCCCTTCATACTCCGCTATATTATTGGTAGACTTAAAGTTGAGTCTTGCGGAGTACATTGCTCTTTGCCCTGAAGGCGAAATTAATACTGCTCCAATGCCTGCTCCGGATGCTTGGAAGGCCCCATCGGAATAAACAGTCCAAACTCCATCACTTGACTTCTCCGAACCAAATTCGCACGTGGAGTCCATTCTGCTACAAATCTGCTAAAACTTGCGATTTGATTGCTGTCCTTGCCAGGAAGATAGCCGAAGGGTGCTAGCTCAACCATGCCGAAGGCTATTGAATGTTTCTGCTAAGTCTAGGCTATGTTGGTGCTTAAAGCACTCTTTATTACAATATCATCCATATAGGCATCCACATTGCGACCTAGTTGGTGACCTAGAGCCTTAGCAACTAACCTCAAAAAAGTAGCCCCGGCATTTCTTAAGCCAAAGGGCATTCTTACATACAAAAGACTCCCGAAGGAGTTACAAAGCTTGTCTTGATCTCATCTTCGCGCTTCAACCATATTTGATGATAACCAGAATACGCATCAAGGAAGCTTAGTAACTCCGAACCTGCGATGGAGCCAACCAGTTGATCAATTCGGGGCATGGGGTAGGGATCCCGAGGGCATGCTTTATTCAGGATGTGAAATCAATGCACATGCGCCACTTTCCGGAAGACTTCTTTCTGATGAAGACTGGGTTGGCTAACCATTCTGTGTGAGCCACTTCTCTGATAATCCCAGCCTTCAACAATTTCTCAACTTCGTCTTTCGCTAGAGCAGCTCTTTCTGCAGACATTTTCCGTAGTCCTTGCCGAACAGGGCGGGCCTTCGGGTTTACAAGTAAACTATGTTCAATGATATCCCGATCGACTCCGGTGATATCTTCGTCAGACCAAGCGAAGACATCCAAATTCTCCTCCACCACCTTTCCAAGGAGGTTGCAACTTCTGGAGGTAAATCTTTACCAAATTGAAATGTATACTCTTTACCATCCTTAACAATGACCTTCGCTGCAATCTCTCCTTCGGGACTGGGTCTCGGAAAGGATTTCTATGAAGCTTCGGCAGGGGCTGAAAAAATTTCTTCATTGTCTTGTACATTGTTTACTTGTCTTGGATCAAGAGGGGGACCATGACCATATTCCGCTCGCCGAGCAATAGCTTGATCTCCGAAGACAGTAAGGACTCCTGCTTGTGTGGGCATCTTCATGCACAAATAATTGTGATGCGCCACAGCTCCGAACTGGTTTAGCATGCCTCTTCCGAAGATGACGTTGTAAGCATACAGGGCATCTATAACATCGAAGATTACTTCCTCAGTTCGGGCCAACAAACCTTCCCCGAAGGTAACTTCCAGGCCTATTTGGCCAAGTGCATCAAGCGGAGGTCCTGCGAAGCCTTGCAAAGGACGAGCCGCTGGAAGGAGATGCTTCTGGAAATGCACAATTGATCGAAGGCCTGAACAAAAATGATGTCTGCCGAACTACCTCCGTCAATCAACACCCTTCAAACTTCAGTGCCCGCAATATCAGCAGTGATAACAAGTGGGTCTACATGCGGGAACTTAATGCCAGCTGCATCCTCCGAAGAAAAGGATATCGGTACATGAGACCACTCCGGCATTGCAGCTGCAGACGACGAAGTCCCAATATGGCCTACTTCCCTGACGTAGTCTCTTCGCTGTCTCTTTGACATACTTCCAAGGGTACCTCCTCCCAGAGATGGGGAGGACTACTCTTTTCCCTCGGTCTTGCCATTCCTCTTGCTTCGGAGGTGGCATAACATTGGCCATTGGAGGGTGTCTTGCGGCATCAAAGTTTTCTATCCGCGCCACAGCCTGAACCGGCTCTGGGCGCGCTGCAGCTAGAACTCGGTCGGTAGTACCTCGACCCGAAGTTCTTTCTAGATACTCTCCTCTTAAGTAAGTATAGCCTTGCAAGTATCAGTTGCATGGCTTCGATTTTCACCATGGATGCAGTAGAAAAGGGTCTAGCCTTTGCCAGCCATTTTCCCTGGCGGCCTCCAGCCGCTGGCCTTGTTCCCCGAAGACTGTGGAGCTCTCTGTATAAACTTCTGTGGGGGTGCAATATTCAAGACTTCAGAACGAGGGTGCTTTTGCCCTCTTCTCCGATCATGTTGAACTTCAAAGACTGGTTCTTGCAGCTGTGCCGAAGTTTTTACTTCTACTTTAACTTCTTGCAATATGGATGAAGTAGTTGCAGTTCTTCGAAGCCAACCTTCTTCAGACCTCGCATACTCCTCGAAGTATGCCATCAACTGAGAGACCGAGGAGATGCTTTTCCGATGAAGCTTATCCAGGAGACCTTGATGAGTGACAGCTTCCCGAGCTGCATCAACTACCGAAGATGCAGACAACCCCCGGATCTGCTACTTCGTATGAGCGAAGCGCTTGAAATATTGCCTCAATGTCTCTCCGGGGAGCTGTTTCACCTGGAAAAGGCTTCCTGTTGACATGGGAGGCACGAAGGTGCCTTGAAAATTGCTTACAAACTTCTTCTTCAGCTGCCCCCATGAATTAATTGATCCTGGCTTCAAGGACCAGAACCACCTTAATGCCACTCCTTGAAGAGCTAAGGGGAAGCACTTTGCCATGGTGTCTCGAACTCCTCCGCTAGCTTCAATTGCTAGGGCATAAGAACGAACAAACTCTCCGGGATCTTCATCTCCAGCATACTTACAGAGCTTCTAAGTCTTAAACTTCTGATCAAAGCGAACTTTCTACAGCTCAGGATGCAGCGGAGATTCATTATCGAAGGAGGCGTTCTCCGAGGCTTCGGGATAATCGGGTTCGTCGTCTTCGGGCACTTCTGGGATAGCTGGGATAGCTTGAGAGCGAAGCCTGTTCGCAGCTTCTTGTCGACACCTTGCTACTTCAGCTTGAAGGTTGGCCATTTGAGTGGCCATATCTCCAAGATTGTCTTCATCTCCTGCGGAAGGATCTTCCGGGTCTTGAGAACTAGTAGGATCAGTTCGAAGTGGGATGGAAGGTGGAAGAGGGATTCCAGGTGGTCGAAGTATGGAAGGATTTGGCGGAGAAGCTTCGTATGTTCGAGGGATGGAAACTCCTTCCGGAGTTTGAGGTGGAGGGAATGTCGAAGGCCCTCCGACTTCAACCGTATCGGATGGTGTCTCTCCGGAGATTCGAGAGGACCTCCGAACAGGGTTACGAGGTGCGCTCCGCTTAGGAGGCATGATGTAAGAAGTTGGTAGAGAACGAAGTTTTTCGGACTAGGTTCCCCACGGACGGCGCCAACTATTGGCGTAAAAGATTACGCTAACAGGTTTCTGTAGATTAGAAACTAACAAACGGAGTGTTTGCGAAGTGAACTGTTCTAAGCCTCCGAAAGGATAATAACTTAGAATGGTTCGAATGTGTATATTGAATAACTTGTATTCGGTCCCTATTATAGGGTGAAATGGGGGGTATTTATAGGCCCAAATATTAAGGAAAAGACCTATTTACCCCTCTATTACAACCGACATAGTGGGAACTATTCGGTACCCTTGATAGGGCTAAAATGGTAAAAGACTAATCTAATAATATAAAAGATAAATCTTCCATCTTAGCTGGCAATAAAGATCTCAAAAAGCCTTAGTTCGAAGATATACTCCGAACCAATGCCTATCTTAGTACTTCGAGCCTGACTCAGGGTATCTTCGAAGATGAACGTATGGAAACCTTCGAATCCATTATCTGCTTTTGTGCTGTTACGGCAATAACCCCGAAGATGGGATATTTTCCCCCAACACCTACCCTGTCAGCACAAATCTTAGTCTTGGCCAAGAGAAAATCCATCCTCCCCTTTCCCTCAGTGCATTTATTAACCACAGAAAGAAGGTATTGATTTTCAGTCATGAGGTTTTCAACTTGCTCTCTAATAGCGCCTAGCTGGTCCTTAAGGGTTATAAAAGTGTCACACACAGGTTGCACATCCTTAGAACTACCGGCCCTTTCCAATCTAGCCTCTAAATCTTGAACATGCTTATCACGTAAATCAATGCTCTCACGTAATAATGAACAATTCATGCATTCATTTGCATCATGAGAACTAGAATCAACCATCAAAATCTGCTTTTGTGCAATCTCAAGCTCAGAAAGAGTTTGAGCATGCACAGAATGCAACTGAGCAAGCTCACCCGTGACAATAGTCAAGATTCACATTCAGCATCATTAACCCTAGACTTAAGCATGGAATAATCAGTAGAAATAGATTTCAGCATAAGTCTAAGGTCTTTTCTATCTCTAGCGGCTTGCACAAGCAATCTATCCTGACCAAGAACTACTTCATTCAGTTCATCTATCTTAATGGAAAGCTAGTCATAGGATAGAGTTACCTCAGATGAGTCAAGCTCATCGCCGCTGTGATCGCTGTCAGCCATGAAGTAGAGGCCGGTGAAATCTCATCCGTTCTTGTCCTTCTTCTCCTCCTTTCTTGGGGACTCCTCCTCCTCATCAGACCTGACTCCTCAGTTGAGGAAGTGTCGATATCACTGAGGGCCACAACAAATGCTCTGGAAGCGGCTTTGGCTACCCTCTTAGCCACCTTGCTATGCTTGCCCTTCACAAAGGGTTTCCTCTCCTTTTTGTGGTATTTAGGGCACTCACTCTCATCTCTCCTCTTGATCTTAGGATAGTTGTCCTTGATATGAGAAGTGTCGCCATACTCAAAACATCGACTAAAACCACTTCTCCTCTGATTCCGTCTCTCATGGTGAAAACGGGTGAACCTTCTAGCAATGAGAGCAAGCTCTTCATCATCTAGAGTATCCAACCGCTCCTTAAGTGATGGAGACTAGGGAGGACAAAGCAAAGCCACCTACTAGAACAAAAGTACCAGATAAGCTTGATTATGTAGTGGTGCCACGGAAACCCCAAACTAGTGCCAATGGCTGTGGCAAAGAGTTTCTGTGCCCTGCAAGAGATGCCTTGGCAATCTCTGTAGACTTCAGCTTGATGAAGAGCTCATCACAAGTCAATGTGTCATATCCTGTGGACTCCTCAATGCTGGATATCTTAACTTCCCATATGCTATGATCAAGAGCATAGAGAAGCTTGATAGCCCTATCCTTGTCATTGTAAGCAAGCATCCCGTTGGACCGCAAGTTACTCACTACAGCGTCAAAGCGAGAAAACATGGCATCTATAGATTCACCAGGCGCTTGCACAAGAAGACTTTGCTCCACTAACAAAATTAAACACTAGACTCTGCTAAGTCAGTGCAGGCTCCGCACACTAGGTGCCTTCGAGCAAACTTTGCACTTCACCCTTTGCAGAAGATGATATCCCTCTCGGGACTTCGACCAGATACTTCGCACTAGCAACTGGTTTTGGGCTTCGTATTTTGACGGTCTAATAGCAGATAGAACAGATTTCGCCAAGGAAAGAAAACAGGCTTCAAGCATACTCTACCTAGTGCTTTGCTAGTAACAGTGAGGGATTGCCTTAGTTTACACAGAGCGAACAAACACTTCGCATGCATAGAACTCACGCACTTCTCCAAAAAAGAACTAGTGCACAAACTATGCCCAGAACAAAACGCAGTGATTCACAGTGAAGTCAACACAGGCAGTGCATAAACGGAGATACAAGTTCAAGCAACAAAAGATGAGCAAAAATAAGTTTTCATTGCATGAACATGTAACACAAAATGAACTCATAGGTTTGAATACATGAGTGTGACGGATAGCACAGGAGTTCTAAAATGTCTACTCAAAGTGTTACTCAGGCCTAGCCAACCTTCACAATTTATAGGCACTATTTAGCCCTATGAATAGGCTACTTTACCCCTAGGGTTTACACTGTTTTTGTCTCAGTAGAAAAGGGGGTATAGATGGTAGTCTACTTTATTTGGAGGCTTCTTTTGTCAGCTTCGTAGAGGATACAACATCAGCTTTTGCAGAGCAGACACGATCAGCCTTTGCTGTTTTGGAGTCTACTGAAGCCCCCCTTCGCAAGTGAAGGGTGCGGTAGCTTCGGTGAGAAGCCTTGGGCCTGATGGCCTTCACTTCACCGAAGTCAGCCTTCGATATAGCGATGGTTTTGAGCCGAGAACCAGCACAACTACCATCATTGAGAGTTTATTCAACATTGCATCACTGTTATGATTATTGCTAATCCTTTCTATCATATTTTAAGCCTCCTATAGCTCCACATATTTCTACACCATGTTGGTCGATGTTTCCTAGTAATTGCTTTGTCAACTCTTTGGAGTGACTAATTCTAGCTACTTCCGTTCACCCCCTCCTGTTTGGTAAGAACTTATAAGAGCTTACATTCTGCTTGACGGATTTCGTGATATCACTCTACCTTATGGTTGTTTGTAGGTCATATATATTTGTGCTTTTTGAGTAATAATCATGGCAGCACCAATGAAGCCTCCAGATTCTGGTGATCCAAAACTAATGACAAACAGGGAGCTACATGACCATTTGACCAAGCTAGTGGAGGACCATGTACAGGACATTGACACAAAATTTATGAAAACAATGGAAAGGATTTATAGCCCCAAGACAACATTCCATGCCACACTGCATACTAAATTCAAGGAGGTCCTCAATCGACTACCACATCCTCTAGTCTTCAGAGGCCGCGGACATGCCCATCATCTTCATGTCCAACATGGGCATCACTCTACAACTACTCATGTGGCAACTGCAAATCAACACGATGATTACGTGAGAGATGATGAATATGCGAATGAGAATGAGGAGGATGATGAGGTTCGTCAACAACCGTCAAGTTATCCATTGTTGGGGGAAAATATCCCATCTTCGGAGTTATTGCCAAAGCAACATGAAGACAGCCAACCAGTTCGAAGATAGTCCGAAGGTCATCTTCGAAGGTGGCTTGGAACCTCGTTCGGAGTCCGAAGACTGGCATTGGTTCGAAGTATATCTTCGAACCAAAGCCTTCCAGGATCTTTTCTGCCAGCTAAGATGGAAGACTTATCTTCTATCCTATTAGATTAGTCTTTTACCATTTTAGCCCTATTAAGGAAACCAAATAGTTTCCTTAATGTCGGTTGTAATAGAGGGGTAAATAGGTCTTTTCCTTAATGTTTGGGCCTATAAATACCCCCCATTTCACCCTGTAATAGGGACCGATTACAAGTGAATCAATACACACTTTCGAACTATTCTAAGCTATTATCCTTTCGGAGGCTTGGAACAGTTTGCTTCGCAAACACTTCGTTTGTTAGTTTCTTTTCTACAGAAACCTGTTAGCGTAATCTTTTACGCCAACAGTTGGCGCCGTCCGTGGGGAACTTAGTCCAAAAAAACTTCGTTCTCTACCAACCTTTGCATCATGCCTCCTAAGCGGAGTGCACCTCGCAATCCCACTCGGAGGTCCTCTCGGATCTCCGGAGAGATACCCTTCGACACAGTTGAAGTCGGAGGGCCTTCGACTATCCCTCCACCTCAAACTCCGCAAGGGGCTTCTATCCCTCGAGGATACGAAACCTCTCCACCAACCCCTTCTACACTCCGACCGCCCGGAGCCACTCTGCCACCCTCCATTCCGATCGGAACTGATCATACCAGTTCTCAAGACCCGGAAGGTCCTTCCGGAGGAGATGAAGATAGCCTTGGAGACATGGCCACTCAAATGGCCAATCTTCAAGCCGAGGTAGCGAGGTGGCGACAGGAGGCTGCGAACAGGCTTCGCCCTCAAGCCACCCCAGCTATCCCCGAAGTGCACGAAGACGACGATCTTGACTATCCCGAAGCCCCGGAGAACGCCTCTTACGACAATGAATCTCCGTTGCATCCCGAGCTTCAGAAGGTTCGCTTCGATCCAAGGTTCAAAGCTTCGAAGCTTAGCAAGTATGCCGGAGACGAAGATCCCAGTGAGTTTGCGCGTTCTTATGCCCTAGCAATCGAGGCTAGTGGCGGAGACAGAGAAACTATGGCGAAGTGCTTCCCGTTAGCCCTTGAAGGAGTGGCGTTGAGATGGTTCTGGTCTTTAAAACCAGGATCAATCACGACATGGTTACAGTTGAAGAAGAAGTTCATAAGTAACTTCCAGGGTACCTTCGTGCCCCCCATGTCGACTGGAAGTCTTTTCCAAGTGAAACAGCTCCCCGGAGAAACATTGAGGCAGTACTTCAAGCGCTTCGCTCACACGAAGTCGCAAATTCGGGGGCTGTCCACATCTTCGGTGGTTGATGCGGCTCGGGAAGGCGTCAGTCATAAAGGCCTTCTGGATAAATTGCATCGGAAGAGCATCACCACAGTATCACAGTTGATGTCGTACTTCGAGGAGTACTCGAAGTCAGAAGAAGGTTGGCTTCGGAGGACTACTGCTACTTCGACAGTGTTGACAGAAGTAAAAGCAGAGGTGAAGACTTCGGCTCAGCCACAAGAACCAGTCCCTGAAGTGCAACATGATAGAAGAAGAGGGCAAAAGCACCCTCGTTCTGAGGTCTTAAACATTGCACCCCCGCAGAAGTTTGCACCAAGAGCTCCACAGCCTGCGGGGAACAAGTCCAGCGGCTGGAGGCCGCCAGGGAAAACGGCTGGCAAAGGCCAGACCCTTTTTTGCTGTATTCATGGAGAGAACCGAAGCCATGCAACTGACACCTGCAAGGCTATTCTTACCCTTCGGGGAGAATACTTGGAGAGAACTTCGGGTCGAGGTAGTACCGACCGAAGTCCAGCAGCAGCAGTGCGCTCGGAGCCGGTCCAGGCTGTAGCGCGAATAGAAAATTTTGATGCTGCAAGACATCCTCCGGTGGCCAATGTTATGCCACCTCCGAAGCAAGAAGAAGGGCAAGATAGAGGGAAGAGAGTAGTTCTCCCTATCTCCGGAGGAGGTACTCTCGGAAGCATGTCCAAGAGACAGCGAAGAGAGTACGTTCGAGAAGTAGGCCACATTGGAACTTCGTCATCTGCAGCTGCAATGCCGGAGTGGTCTCATGTTCCAATATCTTTCTCTGCGGAGGATGCAGCTGGTATCAAGTTCCCGCATGCAGATCCATTGGTTATCACTGCTGATATTGCCGGAACTGAAGTCCGAAGGGTGCTAATCGACGGAGGTAGCTCGGCAGATATCATATTTGTACAAGCCTTCGATCAGTTATGCATTTCCCGGAAGCATCTTCTCCCAGCGGCTCGTCCTCTGCAAGGCTTTGCAGGACCTCCGCTAGATGCACTTGGCCAGATAGGCCTGGAAGTAACCTTCGGAGAAGGTTTACTAGCCCGAACTGAAGAAGTTATCTTTGATGTGGTGGATGCCCCATATGCTTATAATGTTATCTTTGGCCGAGGCATGTTGAATCAGTTCGGAGCTGTGGCGCATCACAATTACTTGTGCATGAAGATGCCCACACAATCAGGAGTTCTGACAGTCTTCGGAGATCAAGCCATAGCTCGGAGAGCAGAATATGGTCATGGTCCTCCTCTTGATCCGAGGCAAGTAAACAGTGTCCAAGAAAATGGAGAAATTTTTTCAGCCTCCTCCGAAGCTTCGAAGAAATCGTTTCCAAGACCAAGTCCCGAAGGAGAGATTGCAACGAAGATCATTGTCAAAGATGGTAAAGAATACACTTTTCAGTTTGGTAAAGATTTACCTCCCGAAGTTGCAACTTCCTTGGAAAAGGTTGTAGGAGAAAATTTGGATGTCTTCGCCTGGTCTGACGAAGATATCACCGGAGTCGATCGGGATATTATTGAGCACAGCTTGCTTGTAAACCCGAAGGCCCGGCCTGTTCGACAAGGGCTCCGGAAGATGTCCGCAGAGAGAGCTGCTCTAGCTAAGGACGAAGTTGAAAAACTGTTGAAGGCTGGGATTATCAGAGAAGTGGCCCATACAGAATGGTTAGCAAACCCAGTCTTCGTCAGGAAGAAGTCCTCCGGAAAGTGGCGCATGTGCATTGATTTCACATCTTTGAATAAAGCGTGCCCACGTGACCCCTACCCCATGCCCCGAATTGATCAACTAGTTGACTCCACTGCAGGTTCGGAGTTACTAAGCTTCCTTGACGCCTATTCCGGCTATCATCAAATATGGTTGAAGCGCGAAGATGAAATCAAAACGAGCTTTGTAACTCCTTCGGGAGTCTTTTGCTATGTAAGAATGCCCTTTGGCCTAAGAAATGCCGGGGCTACTTTTTCAAGATTAGTTGCTAAGGCTCTAGGTCATCAACTAGGTCGCAATGTGGAGGCCTATATGGATGATATTGTAATAAAGAGTGCTTTAAAGCACCAGCATAGCCTAGACTTAGCAGAAACATTCAATAGCCTTCGGGCATGTGGGATCCGCCTTAACCCCGAAAAATGTATATTCGGAGCTAAGGCTGGAAAATTGTTAGGGTACTTAGTTTCAAGCAGGGGAATTGAAGCTAGCCCTACTCAAATAACTGCGCTGCAGAAGATGGCTCCTCCGGAGAATGTAAAGCAAGTGCAAAAGCTGACCGGACGTCTGGCCGCACTTAGCAGGTTTTTATCAAGATCTGCGGAGAGGAGCTTGCCAATCTTTAAAGCTTTGAAAGGGTCCGAAGATTTTGCATGGACACCGGAGTGTCAGAAAAGCTTCGAAGATATTAAAGATTATCTCAGCAATCTTGCTACACTTACGGTGCCTATTGCGGACGAAACCCTACTTCTGTATCTTGCAGCCACAGGCTCAGCAGTCAGCGCAGTCCTTGTCAGAGAAGCTGATATCAATGGGAAGTTGGTCCAAAATCCTGTCTATTTTGTATCCGAAGCATTGTCAGGAGCGAAGACAAGATACTCCGAACTTGAGAAATTCGTTTATGCTCTGATAATGGCTTCGAGGAAGCTAAGACATTATTTTTTGGCTCACAATGTAATTGTACCAACTTCGTATCCTTTAGGAGATATGCTCCGAAGCAAAGATTCCACTGGAAGGATTGGAAAGTGGGCAGTAGAGCTAGCACCCTTCGGCATATCTTTCCTGGCAAGGACAGCTATCAAATCCCAAGTCCTAGCAGACTTCGTAGCAGAGTGGACTCCACCTGCGAAGTTGACTCCGGAGAAATCAGATGACGGAGTATGGACTATTTACTCCGATGGGGCTTTCCAAGCATCCGGAGCAGGCATTGGGGCAGTATTAATTTCTCCGACAGGTCAAAGAGCAATGTACTCCGCAAGACTCAACTTTAAGTCTACCAATAATATAGCGGAGTACGAAGGAATATTATTGGGACTTCCGGAAAGCACGTGCTCTAGGGGCTACAAGGATAATTATAAAAACAGATTCTCAGATAGTAGCAGGGCACGTAGACAAAAGTTTTCAAGTCCGACATCCACAGCTTGCAAAGTACTTAGAAGAAATTCGCAAGATCGAAGCACATTTCAAGGGTATTTCCATTCGGAGTATACCAAGAGCTGAAAACGTGCAAGCGGACATTTTAGCGAAGGCTGCTGCCGGAGCTGTGGATGTGCCTGACGAAGCTTTCTATGAGGAGCTCAATATACCTTCGGTGCCACAAGTTGCTTCTGCAGAGATTCTCTGCATTCCTAGTGCAGATTGGAAGGATTCAATCATAGAACTCTTGCAAGGAGGAACAAATTTGCCCGAAGAACCCCAATTGTCAAGATTAAAGCTCAGAGCAAGAAATTATCAGCTAATCAACGGTATATTATACAAGGCCGGAGTATGTTCCCCTCTACTCCGATGTATATCTCAAGCCGAAGGCCAAGAAATTCTTCGAGAAATTCACGAAGGCCTTTGTGGAAGTCATTTAGCCCCTAGAGCTCTGGCAGGAAAAACACTTCGCCAGGGGCTTTATTGGCCCACAATAACAGCTGATGCGGAGAGCTTGGTCCGCACTTGTCAAGGATGCCAGTGGATGGGTCGACGGAGTCATCGCCCACCAACAGCTCTTCAAGTCATTGCTCCGGTATGGCCTATGGCCAGATGGGGTATGGATCTAATTGGTCCCTTTCCGTTAGCAAAGGGAAATCTGAAATTCGCAGTGGTAGCTATCGAATATTTTTCTAAGTGGGTCGAAGCAGAGCCCTTAACAGCTATCACTTCGAATAATGTACAGAAATTCTTCTGGAAAAACATTATTTGTCGGTTCGGAGTGCCTAGATATCTCACAGTTGATAATGGAACACAGTTCGACGCAGAACCCTTCAGGAAGTTTTGCGAAGACCTAGGTATTCAACTATGTTTTGCTGCAGTGAGACATCCTCAGTCAAATGGAGCCGTTGAGCGAGCCAATGGAAATATCTTATCAGGGCTAAATCGAAGAATAGTAGGATTATCAAAGGGGCTGTGGACCGAAGAGCTTCCGAAGATTTTGTGGTCCATTCGGACTACACAAACAAGGTCCACAGGTTTTACTCCGTTCAGACTACTATTCGGAGATGAAGCTATGACTCCAACGGAGCTCAAAGGAGGATCACTTCGCAGCACCGAACCAGACATCGAAGAAGAAAGACAAGCTTCGTTAGATTTGTCAGAAGAGACAAGGCTTCGAGCTGTAGCTAATTTATCAAAGTATCATCAGCAGACGAAGACTTGGTATGACCCGAAGGTTAAGCTCAGCGAGTTAAGACCGGGTCATCTTGTTCTACGAAGCATTATAGCACCAGGGAAGTTAGGCAATAAATGGGAAGGTCCATATCTAATCGTCCGCTCGGGGCGCCCTGGTTCATTTAAATTAGCTAATTTAGAAGGTGAAGAATTAGCACACACTTGGCATGCGGAGCACCTAAAGCGATACTTCGCATAAGGGCTCCTTGTAATTCGCTTGTAATCACCTCTAAATTAATAAAGCATACACCCTGATGGTTGCCTTCCCCTTGACACTCCTAGTTTCCCGAGCGGACGCGCTGGGACAGAAGTCGATCGAGAGGGAAGTGTCATTAAGCTGGGGTTGTATTTCCGGACTTCGTACCCATAAAGTCGAAGCCTCCGGTGTGGGGGCTGACATAATCCGGAGCCCAGGCCATCGGCTTGTAGGCATCCGTAAAAGAGCCCAAAACCACACTCTACGGAGTCCAAGCTTCGGCTGGTAGACTTCCGTAAAAAGAGCCGAAGGTGGCCAAAATCTACGGAGTCCAAGCTTCGGCTGGTAGACTTCCGTAAAAAGAGCCGAAGGTGGCCAAAATCTGCGGAGTCCAAGCTGCAGCTTGTCAGACTTCCGTAAAAAGAGCCGAAGGTGGCCAAATTCTGCGAAGTCCAAGCTCCGGCTGGTAGACTTCTGCAAAAAAGAGCCCAAGTGGCCAAATTCTGCGAAGTCCAAGCTCCGGCTGGTAGACTTCTGCAAAAATAGCCGAAGGTGGCTACAATTTCTGCGAAATCCAAGCTCCGGCTGGTAGATTTCCGCAAAAAACAGCCGAAGGTGGCTAAAGCAAAACAGCATTTCAGCCATGAGCTCCGAATGTCTGTTCATATAAGTCCAAAGCGACAAAATTCTTAAGACATTAAATGTCCTCGAAGTTATCTTAATTGATTTCTTTCGTAAAAGCAAACAAAGGTACCAAGTTACCATTCTTCTGACTGCAAATAGTCGAAGATATTTCATAAGATTTCAAAAGATCTTTAAATGACAGAGGGGCTCCGAACCCCCAAAAAAATTGTACTCCGAAGTTTTTTCTTTGCGCATAACCATCTTCGAATACAGTTCGAAGTTGCTTATACCCAAAGAGGGGCTAGTAAATATGGAGACAATTTTAAATCGGCATTCATTATCAAAACAAATGTATTTACAAATTACATCATGAAAAGTTGGTATCTATACCAAGAAGGAATCGGAGACCTCTTCGGTCCCGAGAGCTAGGGGTGGAACGACTAGTTCCAACATCGGAAGTTCTAAGAACTTTACGTTTAACTCTCTTCCTCCCCTTCGAAGCTCTAAAATCCTTCTGCTCTTGTTGAAGTTCGGCCCAAGTTCGAAGCCGCTCGGGGCTTCTCTCCCAGCTTCTAAGATCTTCAGATCTTTTATTTTGGGCTTCACCTTCGTCTTCGGACCAATTAGTGTCTTCAGAAGACGAGGTGTTTGCGTCGCTTTCTTTATCTTCCTCTTTAATATAAGACAATATGTCTTTGATTACTTCGGGCGCAATAACGCCGGAGTCATCTCGAGGGATAAGAAATCGAGGACGCTTATAACTCTTTAGAAGTTCGAAGGTGTTCCACAGTGAGCGAAGTTCGCTGTTAAGTTCTAACACTTCGATATCTTCCATAAGAGGCAAAGCCTAAAAATATGACAAACAAGATTTTCATTGATAAATATTTACAAGCATCAGCTTTACATAATCAAAAAGTCCTAAATAATCCTAAACCTGCGGGTTCGGAGGAGGCTGACTGCTCGAAGCTTGGCTCCGAACTTGCTTTTGGCGTTGGCCTTCGTCAATCCAAGCCTTGATCGCAGATCGACCTTCGGCTCTCCATGAAGTCTGGAAGGCTCGCCAAGCAACAGCTACACCTTCGGAAGGTTTTAAAAGTCGGTCGTCGTCGAAGATGATGGAGCCCTGTGCGCTCGGAGTGATTGATCGGCCCAAATCCTCGTAGTAGCGAAGTATTCCAAGGGCAGACACTTGTCCGGAGAGTTCTCCATAACGTATGCCTGCCGTCTTCATTTGCTTCGCTGCTCCTTGGATCCTCTTTAGCCGGCGCAGCAGAGTTACATTGTCATCCGAAGGTAGTGATCCAGTAGTACCGAAGTACTCCAAGACACCTAACATTTGTTCAATGACCTCCGAAGCCACCTTCTCCGACTTAACCTTTTCTTCAATAAGCATATCCTTGGCCGAAGTAGTTTCAGCTAAAACTCCGGAGATTCGAGCGTTCTCCGTAGTCAAAGCATTCTTTTGAGTTCGGAGTTGGCCAGCCTCTTCTTGTAGCCTTACAAGTGCGGAGTCCTTCGCAGCATCCTCCGTCCGCAGTCTTTCAATCTCCGCTCGAAGCACAACTCTTTCTGCTTCGAGCTCTTTCCTTGCAGCTTCCAAACTTTGCCTAGCCCTTCGCTCTGCTATTATCACATTGTCCATTTGAGATACTCGACCTTCGGAGAAGTTAAGATTTCTTTGAAGAGTTTCGTTCTCTTCCCGAAGTTGAGCAATTTCGTTTTCATTCGACAAAGCTGCAGCGCGGGCTAAGACTGCTTGCTAAGAAAAAGAAAAACTAGAATAAGAAATTATTCATATATAATTCATTATTTGGTTCGAAGATGCTTTATACCTGATAAGCTGCTCTTTCCACAGCAAGGTTAAGCTCCGAACCCTTCACTCTGCTTAAACGGGCTACCAGTTCTGTTTCCCCGACTTGGCGACTGGCTTCACCCAAAGGTTTAACCAAAGTCCCAAGTCCGGTTTTCTCCTCCAAAAAAGGAGTTATGAGAGGAAGCAGTTTCGAAGCTTTCTGGTCAGCCCTGCTTAGCGAAGGTCCGGAGGTTTCTTCCGAGGCCCTTGGAACTTCAGAAGATGGCCCCCCCTCAGTCGATTCACTTTCGTCCGTTGACTCAGATGAAGTCGATCCTTGAGCAGGGAGGGGCTCGATGTGTCTTTTTCCTCTTCCAGGCCCCGGTAGAGCAACTCCCGGTTGCGGGCCCGAAGTTGTCGAAGGTCTTAGAGTTGTATCTTCGAGGGATACTTCGACAACAGGAGGCTCTGAAAAACCAAAAATATTACACATTGTATAATTTTGCAAAAATTGATAAGAATTAAGCAAAATTTACCTTCGATATTCTCTGGAATATCGAGCACCGGGCTGATCGGAGGATCATAAGTGTAGTCCTCATCCGAATCAGCCGTTAAATCTTGGACTACAGGAGCATCGTCCTGAAGAGCCCTTGTTACTTCTTCGAGAATCGAAGCCATAGTGACTTCGACTCCCCCTTCATCCACTGAAACTCCGGCCTGAGTTGTGTCTTCCTGAACTACCGAAGTCATTGGTTGATCAACATTGTCTCCAGACTCCGGTATGTTCGCAGGCACTTCGGCCTCATTCACACCCATAGGGGCTTCGATTTGTTCTCCCTGGGTATCCGGAGCTCTTACTTCTTCGATGTTGGTTTGAGGCTCCGGAATACCTGCAGTGTCTTCAATGAGAATACTTCGTTGAGCTGCATCTTCGTCAATTAATCTTACTAGTAAAGTACCTTCGTCTTCTTTAGAGCTAGAAGCCGAAGCTCTTGAGCTCGAAGGTGCGAGGTTTTTCGGCTTCCGAGCCACCTTCTTCGTCGGAGTCCTTGCGGAGCTGGATGCTCCAGCCTCGGCTACTCTCTTCTTGGGTCCTTTCTCTTGAGGCACCCAGTCCATCAGAGGGGGCGGAGTTAACTCCAACATTCCCCATACTCTGTTAGATCGCTCCCAACTTCCGACTAATTTGATTCGCCATTCCTTTTCTGACGGAGTTGGAGCACCCAAGATCTTCTCCGAAGCCCTAATAATTTGCTCTGAAGTAATAGGGGCTGAAGAAGCTAAAAAATAACTCAAGTTAATCTTTCTTCGAAGTAATATGTATTATGCATGTTGGTTTCGAAGTTACCTGCAGGGCTCGAAGTATAGTTTATCTTGCGAAGACCGCCTTCGGAGTCATCTTCGAAGATGATAGGCCAGTTGGCCATCAGTGGAGGAATTTGAAGACCGATGAATTCTTCGGCCAAATCTCGCATACTGAGCCTCCGACTAATTTTTTCAAGCAGGTTCAGGCGGGCTTCGAGCTGACCTTCGTCGGGTTGCACTAGAGCTTCCTTCCGGAATCTGATTTCTTTGAGAGGTCCAGCTAGAGGACTGTTAACTCCAACTTCGGCGTAAAACCACCGCAGCACCCAATCAGTATACCATCTAGCGTTGATGGCCTTAGCAGGGAATCGCAGAGCGTATTCATCTCGAAGCCTAAAATTGATGCTTCCGAAGGCAACCAATACTTTTTCACCTCCGGAGCCTACGGAAGTCTTCGGCTGACAAGTTGCTCTATGCAGTGCTGCGAAGACTTCAGCCCTCCCCTCACAACCTTCGGCTCTCAGAGCCCATTCGAAGATAGCTAATCTAGCTACAGCATTCGGAGACAGCTGGGGGAGGGTTACATGAAACAAGTCAAGGACTTCGGCCAAGAAATCTACAGCAGGGAGGCCCAAGCCTGCTTCGAAAAAGCTTCGAACACTACGACTTCTCCGGGTCTTGGTGATGGGATTGCTTCTTTGCCTGGTTTTCGAACCATTACCCATTGCTAATCTTACCCCCTGCTGTGATTGCCAAGGACTCTCTTTTGCAGGTCGAAGGTCCCAATTCAAAGGACTGATCCAAATATTTGGTCGATGGAGGGCACAGACCTTGGTCATCGGGGATTTGGGGATTTCTCCCCCCTGCCGCCATGGACATTGCCGCCTGCATCGAGGGTGCCGCCGCCAATGTTGCCGCCGCTGCTGCTGCGGCTGCCTGCTGTCGAGCCAAGGTCGAAGGTGGCGCAGATCCTTTGGTCTTCACCATCGCGATTGCCGGATCAACTTGAGAGAATGGGAACTAGGGCTCAAGAACTCGAAAGTTAGGGCTCAAGAACTCAAGAACTCAAGAACTCAAAAGGCTTTTGACTGGGAGCGAGCGGTGAAAAGGTAATCGAGTAAGTTCCAGAGTTCTTATTTATAGCCTAAAACTTTCCGTTTGTTACCGTTTGGGCTCTGCCCTTTCGCATTCCCGCCTGTTATTTTCCTCCGAAAATAACGCCTCGTATAACTCCGTTAGAAACAGAAACTAACGGCTATATTTTCTAAGTCTAAAAGACTTTCGAACTTCCTGAGTCAGTTCTAAGATAGTTCGAAAAGTAATTACCTTATGACTGATTCGAAGTTCATATCTTCATGTATTTCGGAGATAAAACAAAAATCAATAACCCCTATGATTGGTTATCTTTTCTTTCCGTATACTGCTCTCCTAACGTTACAGGTCGAACGGAGAAGCGTATTCGAGGGGCTACTGTTGGGGGAAAATATCCCATCTTCGGAGTTATTGCCAAAGCAACATGAAGACAGCCAACCAGTTCGAAGATAGTCCGAAGGTCATCTTCGAAGGTGGCTTGGAACCTCGTTCGGAGTCCGAAGACTGGCATTGGTTCGAAGTATATCTTCGAACCAAAGCCTTCCAGGATCTTTTCTGCCAGCTAAGATGGAAGACTTATCTTCTATCCTATTAGATTAG
>JAAALK010000084.1:4414206-4499666 GCA_019279435.1 Zizania palustris | reverse complement strand
CCGGTCATCTCTCTGGCAACGGTGAGGGTCTAGTGACCACGGTGAGCGATGGCGGTGGATCCTAAGGGCTAAAATAGAATCAGTATAACTCAGCGGTCAAGATGGTACCGTTGGCGAAGCTTGAGGTGTACGAAGCGTGGCCGGTGATGAGCGGGGACGGTGAGGATGTTCGGGTCCTTCATCGGCGATGGGGTTCCGGTTGGTCTCGTCGATCTAGGAGGGTGGCCGAGGTCGGGGAGGTGCCGGTGGTCACAACGGTGCGGTCGTCGAGGAAGGAGAGGGACTCCGGTGATGGGGAACGATGGCTGGAGTGCAGGCGGCGGTTGTGGCGTTAAAGCTTGGAGTACGGGTGTTCCGTTTGGTTCCGGCGCAAATGCTAGCGAGGGGTGGACATGGTTTTACCAGGGGCATAAATAGGGACGCCAGCGGGGTTCCGAGGGGGCACAATTGGGGGAGACCAGAGTAAACATGGTTTTAAAACACCGGCAAGCTCAGTTGCAAGGGGATTACTGAACCTGGACACGATTCGGCTAGATTTAAAGGGGTAACGGTCGCTGGGGATCGGGCGACTTAATGCCGAACTCAATTTGGGGGAAGGGGGGAGGGGTAGCGGATCCGAGGGAGGCTATCATTTTGGCCGGTGAGGGGGGGATTTGGTGGTGGATCTCGCGGAGACGATGGATCCGACAGGTGGGGACCACCATTCAGCGGGTGCAGGGAGAGGGCGTGGCAACGGGGCGCACTAATGGGTAGGGCCGAGGCATGCGGGAGTTTGGGCGCCAATAGGTGGGGCAAAGGCATCAGGCACACGCGCGCGGAGGGAAGGGATCACTGACACGTGGGGCCCGGCTGTCAGTGTGGGGGCGCGGGGAGGGAGTGGGCTAGGCCAGCTAGTCGAGCGAGAACTGGGGGAAGGGGCCCATTACTGTTTAAAATTCATTTTTGAATAAAAATAATTGCTAAAATTATTTTAAAATATTTTGGCTGCTTCCATGAGTGATAAAAATTTGTAAAAATTCTCAAAAATGTATCTTGGCCTTGGGATCATATACAAATTTTTCTAGCCTCTGGTTTGGATATTTCATCTAGGTTCTACTTCATTTGGGGCACAAATGACATTAAAGGAATTTCATAAAAATAATCTTTTCTAGAAAATATAATAAATTGTATTTTTATTTCTTTGAAAATTTGGGGTGTTACAAACCTATCCCCCTTACAAAGAATCTCGTCCTCGAGATTCATAAAGTTACTCGAATAGCTCGAGGTATTATGCTTTTAACTCATCCTATTTTCCCCATGTGGCTTCCTCGACGGGGTGGTTGTTCCACTAAACCTTGTAGAAACGAACCACACGGCTCCTGGTTACCCTTTCCTTGACATCTAGAATCCAGACGGGCTTCTCAATGTAGGTCAAGTCTTCTTGGACATTGAGCTATTAGAGGTCGGCCTGTTCGGTGGGCACGCGGAGACACTTCTTCAGCTGAGAGACGTGGAACACATCATGGACTCCTGCCACGGATGGAGGTAGTTCTAGCTGATATGCCACCTCACCTTGCCACTGGAGGATCTGAAAGGGTACAACAAAGCGGGGTGCTAACTTGCCTCTCATGTTGAACCTTTGGGTGCCACAGAGGGGAGAGACTCGGAGATAGACATAATCGCCTTCCTCAAAGGTTAGGTCTCTCTGTTGGTTATTCGCATACCTCTTTTGTCGAGACTGGGCTATCTTCAATCTGTCCCTGATGATCTTGACTTTCTCTTCGGCTTCTCGCAATATATCTGTCCCGAATAGCTGTGAGTCTCCGGTCTGATCCTAGAGTAGCGACTTGGTAGCTGACTTGGTAGCTGTTGTTGTAGGAGAACTCCGCATAAGTCAAGTTCTTATCCCATATTCCGACAAAGTCTAGAGCGCAAGCTCTAAGCATATCCTCCAACACCTGGTTTACCCTTTCGGTTTGGCCGTCGGTCTGTGGATGATAGGTGGTGCTAATGTTTAGCCAGGTGTCGAGTTCTTCTTGAAGATTCTTCAAAAACATGGAGGTAAACTAACTCCCTCGGTCAGATACGATCTTCTTTGGAACTCCGTACAAGCACACAATATGGGTCTTGTACAACTCAGCCAACTTAGTGACGGTTGTGGAAAATATCCCAACTTCGGGGTTATTGCCGTAACAGCACAAAAGCAGATAATGGATTCGAAGGTTTCTAGACGTTCATCTTCGAAGATACCCTAAGTCAGGCTCGAAGTACTAAGATAGGCATTGGTTCGGAGTATATCTTCGAACTAAGGCTTTTCGAGATCTTTATTGCCAGCTAAGATGGAAGATTTATCTTTTATATTATTAGATTAGTCTTTTACCATTTTAGCCCTATCAAGGGTACCGAATAGTTCCCACTATGTCGGTTGTAATAGAGGGGTAAATAGGTCTTTTCCTTAATATTTGGGCCTATAAATACCCCCCATTTCACTCTGTAATAGGGACCGAATACAAGTTATTCAATACACACATTCGAACCATTCTAAGTTATTATCCTTTCGGAGGCTTAGAACAGTTCACTTCACAAACACTCCGTTTGTTAGTTTCTAATCTACAGAAACTTGTTAGCGTAATCTTTTACGCCAACAGTTGGCGCCGTCCGTGGGGAACCTAGTCCGAAAAACTTCGTTCTCTACCAACTTCTTACATCATGCCTCCTAAGCGGAGCGCACCTCGTAACCCTGTTCGGAGGTCCTCTCGGATCTCCGGAGAGACACCATCCGATACGGTTGAAGTCGGAGGGCCTTCGACATTCCCTCCACCTCAAACTCCGGAAGGAGTTTCCATCCCTCGAACATACGAAGCTTCTCCGCCAAATCCTTCCATACTTCGACCACCTGGAATCCCTCTTCCACCTTCCATCCCACTTCGAACTGATCCTACTAGTTCTCAAGACCCGGAAGATCCTTCTGGAGGAGATGAAGACAATCTTGGAGATATGGCAACTCAAATGGCCAACCTTCAAGCTGAAGTAGCAAGGTGGCGACAAGAAACTGCGAACAGGCTTCGGTCTCAAGCCATCCCAGCTATCCCAGAAGTGCCCGAAGACGACGAACCCGATTATTCCGAAGCCCCGGAGAACGCCTCCTTCGATAATGAATCTCCGCTGCATCCTGAGCTGCAGAAAGTTCGCTTTCATCCGAAGTTTAAGACTTCGAAGCTCTGTAAGTATGCTGGAGATGAAGATCCCGGAGAGTTTGTTCGTTCTTATGCCCTAGCAATTGAAGCTAGCGGAGGAGTTCGAGACACCATGGCAAAGTGCTTCCCCTTAGCTCTTCAAGGAGTGGCATTAAGGTGGTTCTGGTCCTTGAAGCCAGGATCAATTAATTCATGGGGGCAGCTGAAGAAGAAGTTTGTAAGCAATTTTCAAGGCACCTTCGTGCCTCCCATGTCAACAGGAAGCCTTTTCCAGGTGAAACAGCTCCCCGGAGAGACATTGAGGCAATATTTCAAGCGCTTCGCTCATACGAAGTCGCAGATCCGGGGGTTGTCTGCATCTTCGGTAGTTGATGCAGCTCGGGAAGGCGTCACTCATCAAGGCCTCCTGGATAAGCTTCATCGGAAAAGCATCTCCTCGGTCTCTCAGTTGATGTCATACTTCGAGGAGTATGCGAGGTCAGAAGAAGGTTGGCTTCGAAGAACTGCAGCTACTTCATCCATATTGCAAGAAGTTAAAGTAGAAGTAAAAACTTCGGCACAGCCGCAAGAACCAGTCTTCGAAGTTCAACATGATCGGAGAAGAGGGCAAAAGCACCCTCGTTCTGAAGTCTTGAATATTGCACCCCCACAGAAGTTTATACAGAGAACTCCACAGTCTTCGGGGAACAAGGCCAGCGGCTGGAGGCCGCCAGGGAAAACGGCTGGCAAAGGCCAGACCCTTTTCTGCTGCATCCATGGTGAAAATCGAAGCCATGCAACTGATACTTGCAAGGCTATAATTACTCTAAGAGGAGAGTATCTAGAAAGAACTTCGGGTCGAGGTACTACCGACCGAGTTCCAGCTGCAGCACGCCCAGAGCCGGTTCAGGCTGTGGCACGGATAGAAAATTTTGATGCCGCAAGACACCCTCCAGTGGCCAATGTTATGCCACCCCCGAAGCAAGAGGAAGGACAAGACCGAGGGAAAAGAGTAGTCCTCCCCATCTCTGGAGGAGGTACCCTTGGAAGTATGTCAAAGAGACAGCGAATAGACTACGTCAGGGAAGTAGGCCATATTGGGACTTCGTCGTCTGCAGCTGCAATGCCGGAGTGGTCTCATGTACCGATATCCTTTTTTGCGGAGGATGCAGCTTGCATTAAGTTCCCGCATGCAGACCCACTTGTTATCACTGCTGAGATTGCGGGCACTGAAGTTCGAAGGGTGTTGATTGACGGAGGTAGTTCGGCAGACATCATTTTTGTTCAAGCCTTCAATCAATTGTGCATTTCCAGAAATCATCTCCTTCCAGCGGCTCGTCCTTTGCAAGGCTTCACAGGACCTCCGCTTGATGCACTTGGCCAAATAGGCCTGGAAGTTACCTTCGGGGAAGGTTTGTTGGCCCGAACTGAGGAAGTAATCTTCGATGTTATAGATGCCCCGTATGCTTTCAACGTCATCTTCGGAAGAGGCATGCTAAACCAGTTCGGAGCTGTGGCGCATCACAATTATTTGTGCATGAAGATGCCCACACAAGCAGGAGTCCTTACTGTTTTCGGAGATCAAGCTATTGCTCGGCGAGCAGAATATGGTCATGGTCCCCCTCTTGATCCAAGACAAGTCAACAATGTACAAGATAATGAAGAAATTTTTTCAGCCCCTTCCGAAGCTTCAAAGAAATCCTTTCCGAGACCAAGTCCTGAAGGAGAGATTGCAGCGAAGGTCATTGTTAAAGATGGTAAAGAGTATACATTTCAATTTGGTAAAGATTTACCTCCAGAAGTTGCAACCTCCTTGGAAAAGGTGGTGGAGGAGAATTTGGATGTCTTCGCTTGGTCTGACGAAGATATCACCGGAGTCGATCGGGATATCATTGAACATAGTTTACTTGTAAACCCGAAGGCCCACCCTGTTCGACAAGGACTCCGGAAAATGTCTGCAGAAAGAGCTGCTCTAGCGAAAGATGAAGTTGAGAAATTGTTGAAGGCTGGGATTATCAGAGAAGTGGCTCACACTAGAATGGTTAGCCAACCCAGTCTTCGTCAGAAAGAAGTCTTCCGGAAAGTGGCGCATGTGCATTGATTTCACATCCTTGGATAAAGCATGCCCTCGTGACCCCTACCCCATGCCCCGAATTGATCAATTGGTCGAATCCACCGCAGGTTCGGAGTTATTAAGCTTCCTTGACGCCTATTCTGGTTATCATCAAATATGGTTGAAGCGCGAAGATGAGATCAAGACAAGCTTTGTAACTCCTTCGGGAGTCTTTTGTTATGTAAGAATGCCCTTTGGCTTAAGAAATGCCGGGGCTACTTTTTCGAGGTTAGTTGCTAAGGCTCTAGGTCATCAAGCAGGTCGCAATGTGGAGGCCTATATGGATGATATTGTTATAAAGAGTGCTTTAAAGCACCATCATAGCCTAGACTTAGCAGAAACATTCAATAGCCTTCGGGCATGTGGGATCCGTCTTAACCCCGAAAAATGTATCTTCGGAGCTAAGGCTGGAAAGTTGTTAGGGTATTTAGTTTCAAGTAGGGGAATTGAAGCTAGCCCTACTCAAATAACTGCGCTACAAAAGATGGCTCCTCCGGAAAATTTAAAGCAAGTGCAAAAGCTGACTGGTCGTCTGGCAGCACTTAGCAGGTTTTTATCAAGGTCTGCGGAGACAAGCTTGCCTATATTTAAAGCATTGAAAGGGTCCGAAGATTTTGCATGGACACCGGGGTGTCAGAAAAGCTTCGAAGATATTAAAGAGTATCTCAGCAATCTTGCTACACTCACGGTGACTACTGCGGACGAAACCCTACTCCTTTACCTTGCAGCTACAGGTTCTGCTGTTAGTGCAGTCTTTGTCAGAGAAGTGGATTTCAATGGGAAGTTGGTCCAAAATCCTGTTTATTTTGTATCTGAAGCATTATCAGGAGCGAAGACAAGATACTCCGAACTCGAGAAGTTCGTTTATGCTCTGATAATGGCTTCGAGGAAATTAAGACATTATTTTTTGGCTCACAATGTAATTGTACCAACTTCGTATCCTTTAGGAGATATGCTTCGAAGTAAGGATTCCACTGGAAGGATTGGGAAGTGGGCAGTTGAGCTAGCACCCTTCGACATATCTTTCCTAGCAAGGACAGCAATCAAATCGCAAGTCTTAGCAGATTTTGTAGCAGAATGGACTCCGCCTGCAAATTTGGTTCCGGAGAAGTCGAGTGACGGAGTTTGGACTGTTTATTCTGATGGGGCTTTCCAAGCATCTGGAGCAGGCATTGGAGCAGTATTAATTTCGCCTTCAGGGCAAAGAGTAATGTACTCCGCAAGACTCAACTTTAAGTCTACCAATAATATAGCGGAGTATGAAGGGATTTTATTGGGACTCTGAAAAGCACGTGCTCTAGGGGCTACAAGAATTATTATAAAGACAGATTCTCAGATAGTAGCAGGGCACGTAGATAAAAGTTTCCAAGTTCGGCATCCACAGCTTGCAAAGTACTTAGAAGAAATCCGTAAAATCGAAGCACACTTCAAGGGTATTTCCATTCGGAGTATACCAAGAGCAGAAAATGTGCAAGCGGACATCTTAGCAAAAGCTGCAGCCGGAGCTGTGGATGTGCCAGAAGAAGCCTTCTATGAGGAGCTCAGTACACCTTCGGTGCCACAAATTCCCTCTGCAGAGATTCTTTGCATTCCTAGTGCAGATTGGAAAAATTCAATCATGGAACTTTTACAGGGAGGAACAAATTTGCCCGAAGAGCCACAACTGTCAAGATTAAAGCTTAGAGCTAGAAATTATCAAATAATCAACGGTATTTTATACAAGGCCGGAGTATGTTCCCCTCTACTCCGATGTATATCTCAAGCCGAAGGTCAAGAAATTCTTCAAGAAATTCATGAAGGCCTATGTGGTAGCCATTTAGCCCCGCGAGCTTTGGCAGGAAAAACACTTCGCCAGGGGCTTTACTGGCCTACAATAACAGCTTATGCGGAGAGCTTAGTCCACACTTGTCAAGGATGCCAGTGGATGGGTCGACGAAGTCATCGCCCACCAACAGCTCTTCAAGTCATTGCTCCGGTATGGCCTATGGCCAGATGGGGTATGGATTTAATTGGTCCCTTTCCAGTAGCCAAGGGAAATCTGAAGTTCGCAGTGGTAGCTATTGAGTATTTTTCTAAGTGGGTAGAAGCAGAACCCTTAACAGCTATCACTTCGAACAATGTAGAGAAATTCTTCTGGAAGAATATAATTTGCCGGTTCGGAGTGCCTAGACAACTCACAGTTGATAATGGAACACAGTTCGATGCAGAACCTTTCAGGAAGTTTTGCGAAGATCTAGGCATTCAGTTATGTTTTGCTGCAGTGAGGCATCCTCAGTCTAATGGAGCCGTAGAACGAGCCAATGGAAATATTTTGCCAGGCTAAATCGAAGGATAGTAGGATTAGCAAAGGGACTATGGACCGAAGAGCTTCCGAAGATTTTGTGGTCCATTCGGACTACGCAAACAAGGTCCACAGGTTTTACTCCATTCAGACTACTATTCGGAGATGAAGCTATGACTCCAACGGAGCTCAAAGGAGGATCATTTCGCAGCCACCGAACCGGAGATTGAAGAAGAAAGACAAGCTTCGCTAGATTTATCAGAAGAAACAAGACTTCGAGCTGTGGCAAACTTATCAAAGTATCATCAGCAGACGAAGGCTTGGTTTGACCCGAAGGTTAAACTTAATGAACTAAGACCGGGTCATCTTGCTCTACAAAGCATTATAGCGCCAGTGAAGTTAGGAAATAAATGGGAAGGTCCATACATAATTGTTCGTTCAGGACGCCCTGGCTCTTTTAAGTTAGCTAATTTAGAAGGTGAAGAGTTAGCACATACTTGGCATGCGGAGCACCTAAAGCGATACTTCGCATAAGGGCTCCTTGTAATTCACTTGTAATCATCTTCTGAATTAATAAAGCATATGGTCCAGATAATGCCTTCCCCTCATAGACTTTTAGCTTCCGAGTGGACGCACTGGAACCGCGGGGTCGACCGAGAGGGAAGTGTCATGAAGCTGAATCGTATTTTCGGACTTCGAACCATTGGTTCGAAGCTTCCGACGTGGGGGCTGACATAATCCGGAGTCCAAGCCACCGGCTTGTAGGCATCCGTAAAAGAGCCCCAAACCCCATCATACGGAGTCCAAGCCATTGGCTGGTAGACTTCCGTAAAAAGAGCCGAAGGTGGCCAAAACCTGCGAAGTCCAAGCCATTGGCTGTTAGACTTCCGCAAAAAGAGCCGAAGGTGGCCAAAATATACGGAGTCCAAGCCATTGGCTGGTAGACATCCGTAAAAAGAGTTCAAAGAGACCATTGCAAACTCCGAACCATTGGTTCGACAGAGATCACAAAAATGAGCCGAAGGTGGCTAAAGCAAAACAGAGTTTGAGCTGTGAGCTTCGAATGTCTGTTAGCATAGTCCAAAGTGACAAATTATCTAAGATACTAAGATATCTTGAAAGTTATCTCAAGTGATTTCTTTCAAAAAACAAGGGTACTAAGTTGCCATTCTACAGACTACAAATAGTCAAAGACATTTTATAAGATTTTAAAAAAAAATCTTTAAATTGCAAAGGGGCTCCGAACCCCCAAAAATTGTACTCCGAAGTTCATTCTTTGCGCATAACCATCTTTGAATACAGTTCAAAGTTGCTTATACCCAAAGAGGGCTAGTAAATATGGAGACAATTTTAAATCGGTATTCATTATTCAAACGAATGTGTTTACATATTACATCATGAAAAATTGGTATCTATACCAAGAAGGAATCGAAGACCTCTTCGGTCTCTAGAGCTAGGGTTGGAACGACTAGTTCCAGCGCCGGGAGTTCTAACAACTTTGCGTTTAACTCTCTTGCCCCCCTTCGAAGCTCTAAAATCCTTCTATTCTTGTTGAAGCTCGGCCCAAGTTCGAAGCCGTTCGGGGCTCCTTTCCCAGCTTCCAAGTTCTTCAGGTTTTTACTTCCGACTTCATCTTCGTCTTCAGACCATATAACGTCTTTAGAAGACGAAGTGTTTAAGTTAACCTCTTTTTCTTCCTCTTTAATATAAGACAGTATATCTTTGATTTCTTCGGGCGCAATTACACCGGAGCTATCTCGAGGAATTAGAAATCGAGGACGTTTATAAGGTTTTAGAAGATCGAAGGTGGTCCATAATGAGCGAACTTTGTCGTTAAGGTCTAACACTTCGATATCTTCCGTATGAGGCAAAGCCTAAAAATATGACAAACAAATTTTCATTGATAAATATTCATAAGCATAAAGCTTTACATGGCCAGAAATCCTAAGGTATTTCTAAACCTGCGGGTTCGGAGGAGGCTAACTGCTTGAAGCTTAGGTCCGAACTTGCTTCTGGCGTTGGCCTTCGTCGATCCAAGCCTTGATCGCGGAACGACCTTCGGCTCTCCATGAAGTTTGGAAGGCTCGCCAGGCAGCAGCCACACCTTCGGAAGGAGTCAGAAGTCGCTCGTCGTCGAAGGTAATTGGGCCCCCTCCTGCGTCCGGAGTTATCGATCGACCCAGATCATTGTAGTAGCGAAGTAGGCCGACAGCAGCCACTTGTCCGGAGAGTTCTCCGTATCTAATGCCCGCTGTCTTCATCTGCTTCGCCACTCCTTGGATCCTTTTCAACCGGCGCAGAAGAGTGATGTTATCATCAGAAGGAAGTATTCCAGTAGTACCGAAGTACTCCAGGACACCTAGCAACTGATTCATAACTTCCACAGCCACCTTCTCGGACTTCAGCTTATCTTCGTTCAGCGCATCCTTCGTCGAAGTGACTTCTCCTAGAACCCCGGAAAGTCTAGCCTTTTCAGTGGTCAAAATATTCTTTTGGTTTAACAGCTAGCTAGCTTCCTCTTGGAGTCTGACAAGCTCGGTCCCCGCAGTAGCGTGCTCTGCCCACAATTTATCAACTTCTGCTCGAAGCACAATTCTCTCTGCTTCGAGCTCTTTATTCGCAGCCTCCAAACCTTGTCTGGCCCTTCGCTCTGTTGACACTATATTGTCCATCTGAGCCACTCGGCTTTCGGAGATGCTAAGATTCCTTTGAAGGACGTTATTTTCCTCCCGAAGACGAGCGATCTCTTCATCATTACATATATTCGCAGCTCGGGCCAAGACAGTTTGCTGCAAAAATAAAAAATTAAGGTAAACTATTTATTCATAGATGAATTCTATGTTATTTCGCAAGTGCTTCGTACCTGGTAGGCTGCACATTCTATAGCGGCATTAAGCTCCGTCCTGTCCGCCTTGCTCAGAATAGCCACTAAGTTGGTCTCCCCTATGTCACGGCTAGCTCGATCCAAAGGTTCGAGCAAAGTCCGAAGACCAGTTGTTTGCCCTAAGAAAGGAGCTAGCAGGGGGAGCATACTTATTGCCTGTTGGTCATCTTCGTCCAGCGAAGGACCGGAGCGTTGGCTTGTGGTCTTCGGAGCCTCTGGACACTGGCCCTCCCTGGAAGATTGGCTCTCGTCTGTTGAATCAGACGGAGTTGATCCGGAACTCGCAGCAGGGAGGGGTTCTATATGTCTTTTGCCTCTTCCAGGTGCCATTTGAGTAGCTCTCTGGGTTGGCTCCGAAGTCGTCGAAGGTCCAGGAATTATTTCTTCCTGGTGGACCTCTTCCATAGGAGTGGACTCTGTAAAAAAAAATATATAAAGTATTATACATTGTAGAAATACATAAAATAAACATGAAAGAGTTATTCGAAGTCTACCTTCAACATTTTGCAGAGGAGTCATCATCGGACTGTTCGGCGGATCGAAGGCTAGATCTTCATCCGAATCAGCCGTTAAGTCTTCGACTGCAGGAGCATCGTCCTGAGCAGTCCTTGTTGCCTCTTTGGGAATCGAAGCCATAGTAACTTCGACCCCACTCTCATTCACAGGAACTTCGTCCTGAGATATATCTTCCTGAACTGCCGAAGTCCTTGGTTGCTCAAGATTATCTCGGGACTCTGGTACGTTCGCAGGTACTTCGGCTTGTGCAGTCCTTTGAGTTTCATCTTCTTCTATTAGACGCACAAGCAATCTCCCTTCATCCTCTTGGGAGTCAGAGACCGAAGCTCTTGAGCTCGAAGGCGCAGGATTCGAAGGTGCAAGATTTTTTGGCTTCCGAGCCACCTTCTTCACCGGAGTTTTAGCAGAGCTCGAAGTCCCAGCTTCGGCTTTCCTCTTTTTGGGTCCTTTCTCCGAAGGCACCCAATCCATCAGAGGGGGAGGAGTGATTTCCAGCATTCCCCATACTCTATTAAATCTCTCCCAACTCCCGACCAACTTGATTCTCCATTCTTTTTCGGTCGGAGTTGGAGCGCCCAAAATCTTCTCCGAAGACCTTACAATTTGTTCCGAAGTAACAGGGGCTAAAGAAGCTAAAAAAATGAATCAAGTTAGTTTTTCTTCGAATGAATATGCATAATACATGTTGTCTTCGAAGTTACCTGCAGGGCTCGAAGTTGAAGCGATCTTTCGAAGATCGCCTTCCGAATCCTCTTGGAAGATGATAGGCCAGTTGGCCATAAGTGGAGAGATTTGTAACCCAAGGAATTCTTCGGCTAAGTCTCACATGCTTAACCTCCGGCTAATCTTTTGGAGTAGACTGAGGCGAGCTTCGAGCTGACCTTGGTCCGGTTGCACTAGGGCTTCCTTCCGGAATTGGATCTCTTTCAAAGGTCCGGCCAGAGCATTGCTCGCTCCAACTTCGGCATAAAACCACCTCATGACCCAGTCAGTATACCATCTAGCATTGATGGCCTTAGCAGGAAATTGAAGGGCATATTCATCCCGAAGCCTAAAATTGATGCTTCCGAAGGCTACTACTACTTTTTCACCTCTGGGACCTACGAAGGTTTTTGGCTGGCATGAAGCTCTATGTAGCGCAGCGAAGATCTCTGCCCTCCCTTCACAACCTTCGGCTCTCAATGCCCATTCGAAGATAGCCAGACGAGCTACTGCGTTCGGAGACAGTTGAGGAAGGGTGACGTGAAATAAGTCAAGTACCTCCGCCAAGAAGTCCACCGCGGGAAGACCCAAGCCGGCTTCGAAGAAAGCTTCGAAGACGACCACTTCTCCGGGCCTTGGTGACGGGATGAGTTTTTTCCCGGGTTTGCGGATCATAACTTCGGTGCTAATCCTCCCTTCTACTGCGATTGCCAGTGATTCCCTCTTGCAGGTAGAAGATCCCAGTTGAAAGGACTGGTCCAAGTACTTCGTTGATGGCTGGCAGAGACCTTGATCTTCAGCATTTTGAGGATTTCTCCCTCCTGCCGCCATGGATGTCATTGCAGATGCCAGAGGCGCCGTCACCAACGTCGCAGCCGCTGCTGCTGCAGCTGCCTGCTGCCGAGCCAAGGTCGACGGGGCTCCAGAACCCTTGGTCTTCACCATTGCAGTCGCTGGGTTACTTTGGGGAAAATGGAGGCTAGGGCTCAAAGAACTCAAAGGGCTCAGAAGGTGTTTGTTTGCGAGAGAGCGGTGAAAAGGTAAATAGGATTGTTCTAGGCCCTTTATTTATAGCCTAGACTTCACATTTTTACCGTTAGTCCATGCCGTTTCGCATTCCTGCCGTTACTTTTTCTCCGAAATTAACGCATTCTACAGTTTCTGTTAGAAGAAGGAAACTAACGGCTATTTATTCTAAGTTTAAAAAGCATTCGGATTCCTTGAGTTAGTTCTAAGATAGTTCGAAAGCTCGAAGGCGCAGGATTCGAAGGTGCAAGATTTTTTGGCTTCCGAGCCACCTTCTTCACCGGAGTTTTAGCAGAGCTCGAAGTCCCAGCTTCGGCTTTCCTTTTTTTGGTCCTTTCTCCGAAGGCACCCAATCCATCAGAGGGGGAGGAGTGATTTCCAGCATTCCCCATACTCTATTAAATCTCTCCCAACTCCCGACCAACTTGATTCTCCATTCTTTTTCGGTCGGAGTTGGAGCGCCCAAAATCTTCTCCGAAGACCTTACAATTTGTTCCGAAGTAACAGGGGCTGAAGAAGCTAAAAAAATGAATCAAGTTAGTTTTTCTTCGAATGAATATGCATAATACATGTTGTCTTCGAAGTTACCTGCAGGGCTCGAAGTTGAAGCGATCTTTCGAAGATCGCCTTCCGAATCCTCTTGGAAGATGATAGGCCAGTTGGCCATAAGTGGAGAGATTTGTAACCCAAGGAATTCTTCGGCTAAGTCTCACATGCTTAACCTCCGGCTAATCTTTTGGAGTAGACTGAGGCGAGCTTCGAGCTGACCTTGGTCCGGTTGCACTAGGGCTTCCTTCCGGAATTGGATCTCTTTCAAAGGTCTGGCCAGAGCATTGCTCGCTCCAACTTCGGCATAAAACCACCTCATGACCCAGTCAGTATACCATCTAGCATTGATGGCCTTAGCAGGAAATTGAAGGGCATATTCATCCCGAAGCATAAAATTGATGCTTCCGAAGGCTACTACTACTTTTTCACCTCTGGGACCTACGAAGGTTTTTGGCTGGCATGAAGCTCTATGTAGCGCAGCGAAGATCTCTGCCCTCCCTTCACAACCTTCGGCTCTCAATGCCCATTCGAAGATAGCCAGACGAGCTACTGCGTTCGGAGACAGTTGAGGAAGGGTGACGTGAAATAAGTCAAGTACCTCCGCCAAGAAGTCCACCGCGGGAAGACCCAAGCCGGCTTCGAAGAAAGCTTCGAAGACGACCACTTCTCCGGGCCTTGGTGACGGGATGAGTTTTTTCCCGGGTTTGCGGATCATAACTTCGGTGCTAATCCTCCCCTTCTACTGCGATTGCCAGTGATTCCCTCTTGCAGGTAGAAGATCCCAGTTGAAAGGACTGGTCCAAGTACTTCGTTGATGGCGGGCAGAGACCTTGATCTTCAGCATTTTGAGGATTTCTCCCTCCTGCCGCCATGGATGTCATTGCAGATGCCAGAGGCGCCGTCACCAACGTCGCAGCCGCTGCTGCTGCAGCTGCCTGCTGCCGAGCCAAGGTCGACGGGGCTCCAGAACCCTTGGTCTTCACCATTGCAGTCGCTGGGTTACTTTGGGGAAAATGGAGGCTAGGGCTCAAAGAACTCAAGGGCTCAGAAGGTGTTTGTTTGCGAGAGAGCGGTGAAAAGGTAAATAGGATTGTTCTAGGCCCTTTATTTATAGCCTAGACTTCACATTTTTACCGTTAGTCCATGCCGTTTCGCATTCCTACCGTTACTTTTTTCTCCGAAATTAACGCATTCTACAGTTTCTGTTAGAAGAAGGAAACTAACGGCTATTTATTCTAAGTTTAAAAAGCATTCGGATTCCTTGAGTTAGTTCTAAGATAGTTCGAAAGCTCGAAGGCGCAGGATTCGAAGGTGCAAGATTTTTTGGCTTCCGAGCCACCTTCTTCACCGGAGTTTTAGCAGAGCTCGAAGTCCCAGCTTCGGCTTTCCTCTTTTTGGGTCCTTTCTCCGAAGGCACCCAATCCATCAGAGGGGGAGGAGTGATTTCCAGCATTCCCCATACTCTATTAAATCTCTCCCAACTCCCGACCAACTTGATTCTCCATTCTTTTTCGGTCGGAGTTGGAGCGCCCAAAATCTTCTCCGAAGACCTTACAATTTGTTCCGAAGTAACAGGGGCTGAAGAAGCTAAAAAAATGAATCAAGTTAGTTTTTCTTCGAATGAATATGCATAATACATGTTGTCTTCGAAGTTACCTGCAGGGCTCGAAGTTGAAGCGATCTTTCGAAGATCGCCTTCCGAATCCTCTTGGAAGATGATAGGCCAGTTGGCCATAAGTGGAGAGATTTGTAACCCAAGGAATTCTTCGGCTAAGTCTCACATGCTTAACCTCCGGCTAATCTTTTGGAGTAGACTGAGGCGAGCTTCGAGCTGACCTTGGTCCGGTTGCACTAGGGCTTCCTTCCGGAATTGGATCTCTTTCAAAGGTCCGGCCAGAGCATTGCTCGCTCCAACTTCGGCATAAAACCACCTCATGACCCAGTCAGTATACCATCTAGCATTGATGGCCTTAGCAGGAAATTGAAGGGCATATTCATCCCGAAGCCTAAAATTGATGCTTCCGAAGGCTACTACTACTTTTTCACCTCTGGGACCTACGAAGGTTTTTGGCTGGCATGAAGCTCTATGTAGCGCAGCGAAGATCTCTGCCCTCCCTTCACAACCTTCGGCTCTCAATGCCCATTCGAAGATAGCCAGACGAGCTACTGCGTTCGGAGACAGTTGAGGAAGGGTGACGTGAAATAAGTCAAGTACCTCCGCCAAGAAGTCCACCGCGGGAAGACCCAAGCCGGCTTCGAAGAAAGCTTCGAAGACTGACCACTTCTCCGGGCCTTGGTGACGGGATGAGTTTTTTCCCGGGTTTGCGGATCATAACTTCGGTGCTAATCCTCCCTTCTACTGCGATTGCCAGTGATTCCCTCTTGCAGGTAGAAGATCCCAGTTGAAAGGACTGGTCCAAGTACTTCGTTGATGGCGGGCAGAGACCTTGATCTTCAGCATTTTGAGGATTTCTCCCTCCTGCCGCCATGGATGTCATTGCAGATGCCAGAGGCGCCGTCACCAACGTCGCAGCCGCTGCTGCTGCAGCTGCCTGCTGCCGAGCCAAGGTCGACGGGGCTCCAGAACCCTTGGTCTTCACCATTGCAGTCGCTGGGTTACTTTGGGGAAAATGGAGGCTAGGGCTCAAAGAACTCAAAGGGCTCAGAAGGTGTTTGTTTGCGAGAGAGCGGTGAAAAGGTAAATAGGATTGTTCTAGGCCCTTTATTTATAGCCTAGACTTCACATTTTTACCGTTAGTCCATGCCGTTTCGCATTCCTGCCGTTACTTTTTCTCCGAAATTAACGCATTCTACAGTTTCTGTTAGAAGAAGGAAACTAACGGCTATTTATTCTAAGTTTAAAAAGCTTTCGGATTCCTTGAGTTAGTTCTAAGATAGTTCGAAAGTAATTATTTTAAGATTGACTTGGAGTTTATATCTTCGTACATTTCGGAGATAAATTAAAATCTAATAACCCCTATGTCTGGTTATTTTTTCCTTCCGTATACTGCTCTCCTAACATTATAGGTTAAACGGAGAAGCGTATTCGAGGGGCTACTGTTGGGGAAAATATCCCATCTTCGGGGTTATTGCCGTAACAGCACAAAAGCAGATAATGGATTCGAAGGTTTCCAGACGTTCATCTTCGAAGATACCTTGAGTCAGGCTCGAAGTACTAAGATAGGCATTGGTTCAGATTATATCTTCGAACTAAGGCTTTTCGAGATCTTTATTGCCAGCTAATATGGAAGATTTATTTTTATATTATTAGATTAGTCTTTTACCATTTTAGCCCTATCAAGGGTACCGAATAGTTCCCACTATGTCGGTTGTAATAGAGGGGTAAATAGGTCTTTTCCTTAATATTTGGGCCTATAAATACCCCCCATTTCACCCTGTAATAGGGACCGAATACAAGTTATTCAATACACACATTCGAACCATTCTAAGTTATTATCCTTTCAGAGGCTTAGAACAGTTCACTTCATAAACACTTCGTTTGTTAGTTTCTAATCTACAGAAACCTGTTAGCGTAATCTTTTACGCCAACAGTGACGGTGTATGTTGTCTTGACGGGGATGAAATGAGCCACCTTGGTGAGTCGATCGACGATTACCCAGGTAGATTCATGACTGGCTTGGGTCCTAAGCAGTCCCGCGATGATGTCCATTCCTATTTCTTCCCACTTCCATTTGGGGACCTTGATGGGTTGCAATAATCCGACAGGTCTCTGGTGCTCTGCCTTGACTCACCGGCATGTTTTGCACTTGGCCACATACTCAGCTATTTCCCTCTTCATACTGACCCACCAATATTTCTCCTTTATGTCTTGGTACATCTTTGTACTCCCAGGATGTATGGAGTATAGAGTTTCATGGGCCTCCTGGAGGATGAGGGCCTTCAACTCTGGCTTGTCGGGAACGCATACCCGGTTTCTGAACTAGACGGTACCATTCTCTTCCTCGGAGAATCCTAGGGCTTTACCTTTCCACATATTCTAATGGATCTCTAAGATGATTGGGTCTTCCTTCTGTGTCTCACGGATCTGGTCCATCAAGATAGGTCCGGTCTCTAGGGCAGCGAGATATGCTTTGGTGGTGATCCCTAGATTCAACCGTTCCGTCTCCTTATACAACAATGGGGCTTGGTCTTGCACCATGATGGCATTGCAGTACCCTTTTCGACTTAGGGCGTCTGCCACCACGTTTGCCTTGCCTGAATGATAGTGGATGCCGAAGTCATAATCTTTGATCAACTCCAACCACCTTCTCTGTCTGAGGTTCAGGTCCGGTTGGGTGAATATGTACTTGAGGCTCTTGTGATCGGTGAAGACCTCACACCGATTCCCCACAAGGTAATGTCTCCATATCTTCAAGGCATGAACCACGACTGCCAATTCTAGGTCGTGGGTCGGATAATTTAGCTCATGCGGCCTTAGCTGGCGAGAGGCATAAGATATCACCTTCCCGTCTTGCATTAAGACACACCCTAACCCTTGGCGAGAGGCATCACAGTAGACGTGGAATTCCTTCTAGATGTCTGGCAGAGTCAGAATCGGTGCTAACACGAGCTTTTTCTTAAGGGTCTGGAAGCATTCTTCGCAATCTGGAGTCCATTCGAACTTTACTTCCTTATGCAGCAGTCTGGTCATGGGCTTGGCTATCTTAGAGAAGTTCTCGATGAACCGGCGGTAGTATCCAGCCAATCCAAGAAAACACCGGATCTTAGTCACGTTCGTGAGTTGTAGCCAAATGGTCACTGCTTCTACGGTGGTTGGGTCCACGGGTATCCCTCCGGCGGATATGACATGGCCGAGGAACTTTACTTCGGACGACCAAAACTCACACTAGCTATATTTGGCTTACAATTGCTGCTCCCTTAGCTTTCCGAGGGTCAGCCGGAGGTGAGTCTCGTGTTCTTCCTTGGTCTTGGAGTAGACGAGGATATCATTGATGAATACCATGATGAACTTATCCAAGAACTCCATGAATACATTGTTCATCATGTTCATGAAGAAGGCCGGGGCATTCGTGAGTCCGAACGACATCACTGTATACTCGTAAAGTCCATAGCGGGATGTGAAGGTGGTCTTGGGGATGTATTCTTCCCTAATCCTCAATTGGTGGTAACCTGACCTAAGGTCGATCTTGGAAAACACCGAGGATCCCTTCAGTTGATCGAATAGGTCATTGATCTGAGGCAGCGGGTACTTGTTCTTGATGGTCACATCGTTAAAGGCTCTATAGTCCACACACATCCTTTTGGTCTTGTCCTTCTTCATGGCGAAGATGACCGGTGCACCCTAGGGCGAGGTACTCGGTCGGATGTACCCTTTTTGCTCTAGGTCCTCAATATTGCTAACATCGGCTAGTTCATTGGCGGCAATCCGGTATGGGCGCTTGGAGATTGGGGTGGTCCTGGGGACAAGTTCGATTCTGAATTCGATGTCCAGCTTAGGAGGCATTCCAGGCAGGTCTTCTGGGAAAACGTCCATGTATTCTCTGACCACGGACACTTCCTCTAGAGCTAGCGAGTGAAGGGTTACCCTGCTAGATCCACGGTTGGTCATCTGAAAAGTGATGGCTTCGCCTTCAGAACTGGTCACGGTGACGGACTTGCTGGCGCAGTCAGTTACTCCCTTGTGCTTCATCAACCCGTCCATCCCTAGGATGAGGTCAAGTCTGGTGCACTCAATGAGAACTGGCTTGGCCCATAATAGTACCCCTTGGATCTCTATCCTTACCTTCGGGCTGAACAGGTTAGCTAGGGTTCTCTTGCTGGGGGTGGCAATCATCATGGTGGCGAGCAGAGGGAGTACTTCCAAGTCATTTTTTTCACGAAGTCTTCAGATATGAAGGATTGTGTTGCCCAGAGTCAAATAGTACTATTGCAGGTATGTAATTCGTGGTGAACATACCGAGTACAACTTCGGGAGCCTCCTGAGCTTCCTCTGCGCTGATGTGGTTGACGCGGGCACGAACTGCTTGGTTCGGCGCCACACCTTGAGGCTGCTTTGGGTGAGGACACTGGTGCAAGTAGTGCCCTTCCTTCCAGCAGTTGAAGCAGATGACCGGCTTTCCGTTGCGGTCCCTCATGATTGGGGCCTTGGTGGTGGGCATCAGCTGAGCGGCGGGGCTGGTGGAGCGGGACGGGGATGCCCGATGTTGGATCCACTAGCGGCATGTTTGGGCCTGTAGATGGGCCGAGGATGGTAGGCAGGTGTCGGTGGCGGAGGGACAAAGCGGGGCCTTGGAGGGTTCGCCTGATGATGCTTGAACACGATCATCTTCCTCTTCTTGAGGTCAAGCTTGTTTTGCTCGGTCTCTTGGATGAGCGCTTTATTCACCAACTGCTGGAAGTCGGCGTAGTCGGTGGTGACGAGCTGGATGGAGAGCTCATCCTTAAGTTCCTAGAGGAACCTAGCCTGGCAGAGGGCGTCGGTCCGCACTTCTTCTGGCACGTAGCGGGCCAAGCGATTGAATTCATGGAGGTACTCCATGACGGTCCGGCTCCCTTGCTGTAGGTCCCGGAATTCCTGCTGCTTCACCGCGATGACCCCGGCGGGGACGTGGGTGGCGCGGAAGGTGATGGAGAACTCCGCCCAAGTTACCTTGTGGACCTCTAGCTGGGACTCACGATAGTTGTCCCACCACTCCGCGGCAGGACCCTGGAGTTGGCGAGTGGCGAACGCCACTCTCTCATGGTCGGTGCAGGGGAGGAGGTCCAACTTCTTCCCAATGGGCCGGAGCCAATCTCCGGCCTCCATGGGGTTTGTTGTGCTAGAGAAGATAGGGGGTCGCACGCGCAAAAACTCTAAGAGTTGAGGCGTGGGTGCGGGTGCTAGTGCACGTGGGACGGGCTCCACGTTCTGTTGTTGCAGCCGGTCCAACTATGCCTGTTGGTGCTGCATTTGGGTGAGGAGGGCAGTGATCAGCTGGTTTGATTTGCCATCATCTCCGCTAAGTTGGGATGGTTGGCGGATGGTGGCCCAGTCTGACGTTGGCCCGTTGCGCCCCAATGGGGCACAACACTTCCGTGCAGACCGTTGCTTGCCCCTTCTCCATTGTTGGACCTGGTGTTCTGGTTGTCGACCATCTTTTGAGCACACAATATTTTTAGTCATAAGAGAAAAACTTCAAAATACGCTTTACCAAAAAAAACAGCCCAGAGGGGCTCATATATATAAGTGGTAAAAGAATGTTCATTACATCAAGTTCTTATTTCAATCCACCCACAACACAAGATGTTGCAAGTGGTACCACATCCACAAAATTATTTAAACATCAATCAATGATAACTATCGCCTACTCGCCATCTGGGGCGGTCTCTGTGCTCTCGGAACCACGAGGGTCCTGAGGGACGGTGGGCTCGACAAAGTTCTCGATGATAGGGTTGGCGACGATGGTGGGGCATGAAGCAGGGGCGCTGGAGCTATACGGTCCGGCGAGCGTGGGGTGCGGTGGGATCCTCTTGGGGCGAGGGGCAGGCTCGTGGATGGGTTTCTTCCTCCTCGGAACAAGGGGAATCATTTCTGCAATGTTCTTCTGCAGCTGTATAATCATACGCTGCAGCTCGCCATTTTGTTGGATCAAGCTCTTCGTCTCCTAATGAAGAAACTCGACCGCCTCGTGGTGCTCTTTGGTGTCAAGCACGGCCTCGGTATGGAGGTCGTCCATGGCCTTGAGAAGACACGTCTGCCGGGCCATGACTGGATCATGATTGGAGTGGACTCCGATGTAGATGCTACGGTGGGCACCGGGAGTGCACTTCGGCACTAGCCGGAAGGATGAGTTCTGAAGAAAATCATCGTAGAACATCCTCAGCTCCATGAGGGCTTGGAGGGCGACGTGTTGGCACGCGACGTCGAAGGTCGGGCTCCCAAAATAGCAAAGGCTAATCATGTCTGCTCTGCAAAAGCTGATGCTATCTCCTCTGTGAAGCTGACAAAAGAAGCCTCCAAAAAAAGTAGACTACCATTTGTACCCCCCTGTTCTGCTGAGACAAAAATAGTGTAAACCCTAGGGGTAAAGTAGTCTATTCACAGGGCTGAATAGTGCCTATAAATTGTGAATGCTGGCTAGGCCTGTGTAACACTTTGAGTAGACATTTTAGAACTCCTGTGCTAGCCTTCACACTTATGTATTCAAAGCTGTGAGTTCATTTTTTGTTTCCTTATTCATGTAGTGAAAACTTGTTTCTGTTCATCTTCTGTTGCTTGAACTTGTATCTCTGTTTATGCACTCCCTGTGTTGACTTCGCCGTGAATCACACTGACTTAGCAGAGTTGAGTGTTTGATTTTGTGGGTGGAGCGAAGTCTTCTTGACTTCGAACTTTTGCTCCTCGCGAAGCCTAGTTTCGAAGCTGTGAAATACATCCGAACTAGACGTCTGAACGGTGTGTTCGAAGTCTGTTCTGCAGGAGACTAAATTAAAACAGAGGGCTATTTTTAGCCTGAAATTTTAAAAGCTCCAATTCACCCCCCTCTGGTCACCACCTTTGGTCCAACAATCTCTATTTTGATCCACGTAAGTCTTTCTGAAATTAAAAACAAACGCAACTCATAGCGTACCATCTGTGGTTCAAGTATATAATAAATAATCATAACATAGAAAGCACACACCTTAGTTTGTTTGATCATAGTCATGATCATATCCCAGATGGTAATGTCCTCATCATTCTCTCTTGCTTGGCTGCAAACCATCCTCAGTTTGTTCTTGTAATCGCATTCATCATAGCTTGTAGTAAAATAGATATCATTTGTTCTTTTGTTACGCTGTGAGTTCTTAGAGACCAACTCACCTTAGCATTCAGTTTCTCAAGTGTCGGTGAAGAACCACCCTTGATAAAAGGAGATGAAACTGTGGTGTTGTTGAACATCTTAGCCCACTCTCCTTGAAAACAAACCTGCGTATTTAAATCAAAACAAGAGAGTCTCGAGATAATAGGATTAGTTAAAACACTTTGCTCAAGATTATTTTTCAAGCTTTACATGTAGTTTCAAATCTAAACATATGTAAACTCTATGCACAAAGTATACTCCTTTATCATTATATTTGCCAAATACATGAAATGTGATATGAGCAGGACATGGCAAGTCAGTTCTAGTAATTTAAAACACTAAGTTCACAAAGATCATCAAATTCAATATAACCCCAAGTATATAAAAAAGATAACAATTTTCGTTCTTCCTTTTCACGAGCAGTGTGAACAACATGTATATCAACATGTTCAGCAAACAAATCAACATATTCATTCACTGGTTGTGGCATGGATGTAAGTGAAGCATTAAAACCTAATTCTTGTTTACGAGAGGAGTATCAAGCAATTCATTCTGTAATAAACAAATTTCAGTTAAAGATTCTACTAATGGTTGCTCTACAATATCATGAATAGTGAACAGTTGTGTATTACCCGAAACACACTCACCTTGATTAATTTCAGCACCTATCATACCTTGCAGAACCTGTTTTGTTGGTGTAAGTGCATACTTTCTCCCTTTTTCCTGTGCAAGGTCAGCAGCATTACAAGGCACACCAGATGGTGTCTCCTCATACTTAGCGTATTGATAACTTTGTGTAGAAATAAGTGTACTCCTGTTATAGGATGAAGACATATTTGTTGTTAGCTCCATAGATGAAGGCGGTTGTGCATCGGGATGTCTGGTTGTAGAGTGCACGTGTGATGTCCCTGATGTAGTTTGTCCTACAGAAAAGTTAGTCCTAGTCATGGCGTATCGATCCTACAGTTCATGTTTAGCTTCGCAAGCAAGATAAAATAATCGAGTGATGGTATTATACTCCTTATACTCTAAGATAGTTGTAAATGAGATAATTTTTAAACATATCACATTGAAAACATGGAGGAACAAAACGAGTACGCATAACACATTTCAATGCATCCGAATTATTAGGAACATTAGCATGATGTAAACGACAATATTCAGACCACCAAATGAAAGAAAAATTAGTGAATTCATAAGCGGCGGCACTAAAACATCTATCTTCGGGATAATCACGTAATCCGTCAAGCACAATGTAATCTCTTATAAGTTCTTACCAAACAGGAGGGGGTGAACGGCAGCAGCAAGAATCAGTCACTCCAAAGAGTTGACAAAGCTATTACTAGGGAACATCAACCAACATGGTGTAGAAATATATGGAGCTATAGGAGGCTTAAAATATGGTAGAAAGGATTAGCAATAATCATAACAGTGATGCAATGCTGAATAAACTCTCAACGACGGTAGTTGTGCTGGTTCTAGGCTAGAACGTACTAGAGACGTGAGCCTAGACACAAACGATATCACCAAACCGACAAAGATAGAACTATTTTCCCTCCTTTTTTCTCACAAGTTTTCTTTATTCACTTTTTTCTCTCCCTTTTTTGATGCGACTTTTTTAGCACCACTCTTCCTTTTTTCTCTTTTTTCTTTTTTTTTCAATAATAGCAAATGACAATGATAGCACGTTTGGACACTAGAAATGTACTATGTAAAACAAAATGTAAATGACTGAATCTGAAGATGACTTGAAAAGGACAATTACAGATATGGTTGTAAGATTTCCAAAAAGTATCAAAACTCTCCAATCCGAGTCAGCATGTGCGAGATATAATAGTTTTATCAACGCCTGCACAACCTGACCGAATCCAACTCGAATTCCAATAACAAATCCGACTCTAATTTGATTTATACTCGAAAATTAAGGGATAAAAGGCTCTAAACATTTGATAAACAGAGAAAAACTCAATGGTAAAAAAGTGACAAGAACTCAAAACTCTAAACAAACTAAATGCTAAGACCAGCAACTTGAGACTACGATGCAGAAGTAAACTCAATGAAGCAATGCACTGAAAAGAGAATTGTAGAAAGCTCGGATTGGTTATGGGATAGGGAAAAAAACTAAAACGAATTTTGGCTTTTTCATGGACTCTAGATATGAAGAACAGATGCAATCTAATCTATTAAAATTGTGTGATCTCACCAAACAACCTAAATATGATACCAGTTGATAGGGCGAAAGCCCGATCTTTTGATGAGATAAGATAAATCGATTTGGTTGAGGTCAAACATGACAATCCAACTACAACGTGTAGCATATGTTGCACCAATGCAATCGCTAGGTGTTGGAGGAAAATACTTCATCCCCAGGATCTTCAAGGTCGTGATACAAAGGGAATTTACTAGACCTAAGTCCAAGACCTATCTCTGGGTTGGTGTGTGATCAAGTCCGGAAGATCTATCTAGACTCCCGTTCGAAGATACACTTCGAAGGTCCAATCCCTGTAGTGGATAACTACCAGCAAGGATAGAAGACTTATCTTTTTTCTGATTAGTTTAGTCTTTTACCATTTTAGCCATATTAGGGGTACCGAAATAGTTTCCACTATGTCGGTTGTAACTAAGGGGTAAAAAGGTCTTTTCCTCACGATTTTTACCTATAAATACCCCCTTCTCACCCTGTAATAGGTATCGAATACTTAGATATTCAATACACAACTTCGAACTACTTCGAGCTATTATCCTATTCGGAGGATTGAGATAGTTCGCTTCACAAACTCCTTGTTTGTTAGTTCTTAATCTTAGAGAACTGTTGGGGGAGATAATCCCGATGACAGTAGGGGAGCGTGAAGGCCTGTACGGCCCCGAAGGAAGACTACGGCCGGAAGACCCGAAGCCCTACGCCGGAGGTGCCCGGACCTCCGATCGAGGAAGCCAAAGGCCTTCGGAGGCCCCGAGACGTGCCGGAGGAGTCTCAAGGGAGGAGTGACCAGCCAGGTGCCGGAGGCCACCCTTCGGGAGGAGCCGACACACCAAAGAAAGGCCGTATGCCAGGAAGACCTAGTCAAGGCCGTAGGGGGACAAGATCGTGATCTCCTGCGCCGTGTTGGGCGGCCTTTGCAGCGCCCGACACGACCGATACGCTGTCAGATTGCACCTCCCTGTCTGTACTATGTAACGTCTGTTTTGTCTGTACCGCTGACCAATGTCATTACTCCCATCCACTAAGAAAACCTGCTGGTTCGATCCGTCGTCGCAACAGTTGGCACCGTCTGTGGGGATCTTAGATCAAGAAGCTAATGTCCTCTACATCTAGTCACCAAAGCATGTCAGGTCGGAAGGGCACGAGCACGGTTCCTCTGCGACGGTCAGCCCGCACCACCGGAGTCGAGCCCACCCTAGTCACCATTCCCGACCAACAAGTCATCGCGTCCGTCGGGGCACCTACCGTGGAGCCAACCCAGGCCTCGGAGGGGACGCCAGAGGTTCGGGGCTCTTTTGGCATTCCGGAGCCAGCCCCCGTCAATCTCGCGGGGCTCCAGGAGGGGTCGTCAGCGGTGCACCCTCCAAGCGGGCCCCCGGTGGTGGCCCTCCAGACCGACTACATTCGCTCACAAGACCCTGAGACCGCCTCAAGAGGAGGTGGGAGTCAGGCCGATGCTCTGGCCACCGAGAACGCCGGGCTAAAGGCGGAGCTAGCTCAATGGCGCTAGGAGGCGTCACTCCACACTCCTAAGCCCTCCCGAGCTACGAGGGTCGCGGCCGTAGCCCTCAGCGACGATGAAGATCAAGTGGAGGAAGAAAATGCATCGAATGACGAGGAGTCTCCCCTGCACCCCGACCTTCAGAGGGTGCGCTTCGGCTCGAAGTTTTGTGCCGCCAAGCTTCCTAAGTACTCCGGGGACTCTGACCCCGGAGAGTTCTCCTACTCGTACGCTCTAGCGATAGAAGCGTCCGGAGGGAGTCGGGACACCATGGCTAAATGCTTCCCTTTGGTGCTCGAAGGGATCGCCCTCCGGTGGCTCTGGTCGCTTCGGCTTGGGACCATCCGTTCGTGGGACCAGCTGAGGAAGAAATTTGTCAACAACTTTCAGGGAACCTTCGTGGCCCCTATGTCCACCGGGAGTCTCTTCCAAGTGAAGTAGCAGCCCGGGGAGACTTTGTGGCAATACTCCCAGCGCTTCGTGCACACCAAGGCCCAGATCAAGGGGCTTTCGGCTTCCTCGGTCATAGACGCTGCCCGGGAAGGCGTCACCCACCCGGGCCTCCTCGACAAGCTCCATCGGAAGCCTATCTCCTCTATGGCGCAGCTCATGACGTACTTCGAAGAGTACGCCTGATCCGAGGAAGGCCATATACGTCGACAGGCGATGATAGTCCCTGTCCGAGCCATGAACGCCAAGGCATACGAAGTCTCACCGGACCTCGACCGTGGGGCCCACCCTTCTCCTATCTTCCGCCGCTAGGACTCCGGCCGGCAAGACCCCGTTCACCGAGACTCCCGGCGAGGTCGGAAGCACCTTCAGGGAGAGTTCCTCAGCATCACCCCTCGGGTCCCCGCTAAGCACCAGCACACGTCCGGCGGAGGCCGCTTCACCGGGGCCAGGGCTCCATCACGGGCGCCCTCCGGACGGGCTGCACTTTACTGCAGCGTCCACGGCAAAAACCGGAGCCACAACACCGACTCCTGACCGGACCATCCTCACCCTCAGGAATGACTACCTCGAGCGAAATGCCGGCCATGGTTCCATCGACAAGGGAGTCCCTGCACCTTGCCCAGAAGTGGTCCAGGTGGTCGGACGCCGCGATGAGCCATAAGTCCTGGGCCCAGCCCCGGAGTTCGGCAGGGCCCAGGCTCCCAAACTCGAAGATGCACCGGATCGGGGGAAGTGGGTGGTCCTCCCCATATCTGGAGGAGGGGCGCTAGGAGCCTTGTCCAAGCGCCAGCGGCGAGAGTACATCCGGGAGGTCGGGCATATCGGCACGTCCAGCCCCTCCGTGCTCCCTGAATGGTCCCATGTTCCCATCTCCTTCACCGCCGAAGATGCTGCCGGCGTCAAGTTCTCGCATGCCGACCCCCTCGTCATCTCTGCAGATATCACCGGAGTTGAGGTGCGTCGCATCCTGGTCGATGGCGGAAGTTCTACTGACATCATCTTCGTGCATGCCTTCGACCAGCTGTGTCTTTCTCGGAAGCACTTGCTGCTGGCTTCCCGACCACTCCAGGGCTTCGCGGGACCCTCGCTCGAAGCCCTGGGGCAGATAGTGCTGGACGTGACCTTCGGAGACTCCCTCCTCTGGCGCAGCGAGGAAATCCTCTTCGACGTCATCGACACCCTGTACGCCTACAACGCCATCTTCGGGAGGGGGATGCTCAACCGCTTCGGATCCATCGCCAACCATAACTATCTGTGCCTCAAGATGCCAACTCCAGGAGGGGTGCTGTCGGTCCTAGGCGACCAGGCAGTAGCCCGTCGGTCGAATACGGCCACTCGGTGCCGCTGGAACCATGCCAGATCCACAGCGTCCACGAAGGATTGGAGGGAATCATCATGCCTGGCGCCGGAGACTCTGTACCGAAGGGGCGCCCGGTCAAACCTCTCCCGGAGGGGGAGGTCATCACGAAGATCTTGATCTAGGATGGGAAGGAGTACCCGATCCGGTTCGGAGGGGGCCTAGAGCCGAAGGTGTCGGAGCAACTCGAGGAGGTCATCCGCGACAGCCTAGACATCTTCGCGTGGTCCGACGAAGATATCCCAGGCGTTGACCGCTCAATTATCGAGCATTCCCTAGCGGTCGACCCTAAGGCTCGGCCAGTGCGCCAGGGGCTCCGAAAGCTCTCTATCGAACGGGCAGAGCTTACCAAGGCCAAGACTGAGAAGCTGCTTCGAGCGGGGGTCATTCGAGAAGTGAGTCACAGTGAGTGGTTGTCTAATCTAGTGTTTGTCCAGAAGAAAAAATCTGGCAAATGGCGCATGTGTATCGACTTCACTTCTCTGAATAAAGCTTGCCCTCGTGACCCCTACCCCATGCCTCGCATTGATCAGTTAGTCGATTCCACTGCTGGTGCTGAGCTCCTCAGCTTCCTCGATGCTTATTCAAGATACCACCAGATCAGGATGAAGCCTGAAGATCAGGTCAAGAAAAGCTTCGTTACCCCTTCGGGAGTGTTTTGCTACGTTCGAATGCCTTTCGGCCTCCGCAACACAGGAGCTACTTTCTCGAGACTGATATCCAAGGCTCTGGGCCATCATATAGGCCGTAACATCGAAGTATATATGGATGATATTGTCATTAAAAGTACCATCAAGGATCGCCATAGCGCAGATATAGCAGTCATTGTCTCCCCCTCCGGCCAACAGGCTTCGAACTCCACTCGATTGAACTTCAAGGCTACCAACAATATCGCCGAGTACGAAGGAGTGCTACTGGGTCTTCGCAAGGCGCATGTGCTTGGAGCCGCCTGAGTCATAGTCAAGACAGATTCCCAGGTCATCGCCTGGCATATCGATAAGAGCTTCTAGGCCCGGCACCCCGACCTCGCCACCTACCTTGAAGCCATTCGGAAATTCGAAGCATCCTTTAAGGGGGTATCCGTCCAAAGCATCCCAAGAAGCGAAAACTGCCAAGCCGACGCCCTCGCCAAGGCCGGAGTTGGCGGCCAAGCTTTGCCGCCAGGCGCCTTTTTCGAATAAATTACCCAACCTTCGGCGCTCCTTCGTGACGAAGCATCAGCCTCCGCACCAGTCAAACCCCCAGCGTCGCTTCGGCCAGCTGCAGTTCTCTGCACGGTCAGCAGCGATTGGCGGGAGCCCATTCTACGAACGCTCGGCGGCGATATGGACGACCGACCCAATTTGGATCAAGCGCGACTCTAACTCCGCGCCAGGTCTTTCCAAGTCATCAATGGCATCTTATACAAGTCCGGGGTATGCTCCCCACTGCTCCGATGCATCTCTTGCTCGGACAGGACGGCCATGCTCCGAGAAATCCATGAGGGGCTGTGCGGCAGCAATTTAGCACCTCGGGCACTTGCCAGGAAGGCACTCCGGCAAGGCGTGTACTGGCCCACAATCGCCGCCGATGCTGAAGATCTGGTACGTACCTGCCAAGGGTGCCAATGGATGGGGCGACGGAGCCACAGGCCCCCGGTCAGCCTGCCGCTCATCCCACCTGTGTGGCCTCTGGCTCGCTGGGGAATGGACCTCATTGGGCCGTTCCCTAGGGCAAGAGGCAATCTGCACTTTGCTGTCATCGCCGTCGAGTATTTCTCCAAGAGGGTCGAGGCCGAGCCGCTGACTTCCATCACCTCCCGAAGTGTCCAGAAATTCTTTTGGCAGAACATCGTCTTCCGCTTCGGAGTGCCCAAGTAGCTTACGCTGGACAATGGCATGCAGTTTGAGGCTGGGCTTTCAAAGCATTTTGCGAGGAATTGAGAGTCCAGCTCTACTTCGTAGCAGTTCGGCACCCTCAATCAAATGGGGCTGTTGAGCGGGCTAACAGACATATACTCTCTGGCCTTAACAAACGTATCGTTGGCTTAGCTAAGGGATTGTGGCCTGAAGAGCTCCCGAAGATCTTGTGGTCCATTCGGACCACACCTTCCTGTGCCACAGGATTTACCCCATTTCGGCTCCTCTTCGGCGACGAAGCAATGACCCCGACGGAGATCCGGGCTGGCTCGATGCGAGTCACGTCGCCCGAGAGTGATCAAGAACACGCCGTCTCCCTCGATCTCACGGAGGAGACACGGCTCTGAGCCGTCGCCAACCTCTCACAATACCAGCAGCAGACGAAGGATTGGTATGACCCCAAGGTCAAGCGCAGCGAGTTCCAGCCTGGACCCCTCGTCTTGCGCGTAGTGGCTGCCCCGACGAAGCTAGGCAACAAATGGGAAGGTCCATACGTCGTGATAGGCTCCGGGAGGCCCGGGTCCTACCGCCTGGCTACCTTAGAAGGCGAAGACCTGAAGCATACCTGGCACGCCGAACACCTAAAGCGCTATTTTGCATAATTCTATAATTATCTACCGGTGATGGCCAATGTAGCCCATCATTGTACCCAATTTGCAATCCACTAATACTATCGGGCAGACGTTCTGGCCAAAATACACTCTTCGGTATCTAGGCATCGTTATTTCACAAGACAATTAGGTTCCGAGCTCCGGCTCGACGCACCCTACGTTCGGGTTCCGAGCTCCAACTCAACGCACCCTCCACTCGGGTTCCGAGCTCCGGCTCGACGCACCCTCAATTCGGGTTCCGAGCTCAGGCTCGACGCACCCTACATTCGGGTTCCGAGCTCCGGCTCGACGCACCCTCCACTCGGGTTCCGAGCTCTGGCTCAACGCACCCTCCACTCGGGTTCCGAGCTCCGGCTCGACGCACCCTCAATTCGGGTTCCGAGCTCCGGCTCGACGCACCCTACGTTCGGGTTCTGAGCTCCGGCTCGACGCACCCTCCACTCGGGTTCTGAGCTTCGGCTAGACGCACTCCCAATTCGGGTTCCGAGCTTCGGCTCGACGCACCCTACTTTCGGGTTCCGAGCTCTGGCTCGACGCACCCTCCACTCGGGTTCTGAGCTCCGGCTCGACGCACCCTCCACTCGGGTTCTGAGCTCCGGCTCGACGCACCCTCAATTCGGGTTTGGAGCTCCGGCTCGATGCACCCTCGATTCGGGTTTCGAGATCGAGCTCGACGCACCCTACGTTCGGGTTCCGATCTCTGGCTCGACCACCCTCCACTCGGGTTTTGAGCTCCAGCTTGACGCACCCTCGACTCAGGTTCCAAACTCCGACTCGACGCACCCTCGATTCGGGTTCCGAGCTCTGGCTCGACGCACCATACGTTCGGGTTCCGAGCTCCGGCTCGACGCACCCTACGTTCGGGTTCTGAGCTCCGGCTCGATGTACTCTCGATTCGGGCCCCGAGCCCCCCGTTCGATACAACTTAGTCCCTCTGCCTTCCTCACTGCTGTTCGCGCCCAGTCGACAAGCCGTCTACCCGTGACGGAGGGGGGAGGGAAGGAGGAAGGCTTCTATTATGTGCACCATCAATACAACATGCAATATACAGCATCTATTGCAAATCAAAAGCAAGAGATATTAAGAGAAGTCTTCATCTAAACCAAGCAGGAACCGGAAGCCTTTTCGATCCGAACAATAACCCGGGCCGGAGCCCGCCCTAGTCCGAGGCTCCAGCGCTGCGTGCGTAGACTTCTCTTTCCTCTTCTGCCTTTTCTCCTCCTTCCTCTAGGCGCGAAAGGTCCTCTGGTCTTCCTGCAATTGAGCCCAGCTACGCAAACCTTCGCCCCAGACGATGCTTCGCCCGGACCAGCTTCTATGTCAGACCAATCCGCTGGTTCAGAAGATGAAGAAGGAGCTTGGGGCTCTTTCTCTTCTTCCTTAACTAGGCTCAGAACCCCTTGAAGGACCTCAGGGTCCGCATACCCGTTGCTACCCTAGGGAAGGACGAAGCGTGTGGGCCGATTCGCTCTTAGGGCTTCGACAATAGCCCATCGGTGCCAAAGAGCATTGTCAGGCTCGAGTACCTCAATATCGCAATCGTAGGCGTAGACACCCTGAATAGTCCACGGAAAGCAAGTACTTTTTATTAAATGCATAGATAAGTTTCTAAACTTATACAAGATGTGCAGCGCGGAGATCCTAAGGGAATTACACCTTCGGGTCCAGTTGGCGTGCCGTGGTCGAGGGCTTCAAAGGGGCCGGAGGTTCTCTATAATGAAGGGCTTCCTCCAACCAAGCCTTGATCACCTCAGGGCCCTCGGCTTGCCAGGTCGCCTTGAGCGCTCTCCAAGATTGAGCTATCGCCGGACTCGGCGACAGGAGGTGGCTCCCCCCGAAAGCGATGAGATGCGAGCTTGAAGATGAAGGAAGAGGGAGGCCGGACGACTCAAGGTGCCGAAGGATCCCGAAGGCGGCTACTCGGGCTGATACCTCACCGTACTTCGACACGGTGAGGCTTATCTACCGGACGGCGGCCTGGACGAACTTTAGCCGGCGGCTAAGGGGCTCCCGGGCAATGTCGAAGGCCGCACACCCGGTGCCATAGCGTGCCAGCGCCCTTCGGAGAGACACTACAGTGTCGCCCGCCGTCTTTTCCCCCTGGGCGAGCGCTTCGGTCATCTCCTCGTTCCGAGCCAGGAGGTCCACCTTGGTACGCTCCAGCTGGAGCACTCGGGTTTTGAGGGCTTCGGCGTTGGCTGCTGCTTCCCGGAGCTTGTCCATCTCCGAGACTTGAGCCTAAAGCACGAAGACCTCTCCTTCGAGTCGCTCCGCATCCTCGGCTCGGGACCAGAGCATCTCCACCTCGGAGGCCCGGGCCCGAAGGACGTCAACCTCCGCCTCGAGCTCGTTCGCTCGGGCAGCCCGAGCCCGGAGCCCCTCCAGCTCAGCAACTCGAGCCTTGACGGAATCGACCTCCGCCATCCGGGCCTCGAGCGCTTCGGGTATAGGAGCCCAGAGGCGAAGGCTTTTTGATCTTCGGCGCCTGCTCGCGGACCAGCCTCTCGGCGGCGTCCGCTCGGCCGGAGAGCTCCGAAGCGTCGTTCTCACGGCGGTGACGCTCGGAAAGTAGGGAGAGCAGTGATCCCTGCGCCAGCGCGACTACCTGCACATGAAGTGGCGAATCAGAAAAAGGGGGGCTAGGGGCTCGCCAAAGGGTACTCCGAGGGAATACCTGGCTAGCGGTGTTCTCGATGGCCCGGCCGAGCTCGAGACCATCTGACAGACTGAGCTCATCTATCACCAGAGCCTCCCGCAAACGCAGTTAGTAGTCGTGGACCAGGGCCACCCTTGACGCGAAGTCTTCGCCCTCCACCAAGAAGGGACATGGGAGGGGCACGCTAGAGCGCGCACCCCACGAGCTGGAAGGTGGCCGAGGCCGGATCCCGGTCCCTTGGTCGGCCACCGGAGAAGCTTCTCCGGAGACTCCCTCCGGCTCCACCCCGTCACGTGTCTTCGAAGCCCCCGTCGCATTAGCGGGGACTCCGAACCCCGCGTTGGCGTTATCCTCAGAAGGAACCGGGGTTGGGTCAAAAGCCCGGACGGATGTACCTACTCGAAGGAAACAGAGGTTAAGAGTGAAAAGGCTTGGTGCTTTGAGTAAAGGCCGGACAAGTTCACGTACCTTCGTCTGCGGCTTCGGCGAAGGCCTCTGAAGGCCGATAGAACAGGCCGTCTATCGAATTCACCGAGGAACCCGCTGCCACCACGGCCAGTTCGGCCTCAATGTCAGCGCTTCCTTCGATAGCGCCGAGGGGCTCGGCCAGCCCCCCGGTCTAGGCTATCGGTCTCCCTGCTCCCCCGAGAGCTAGCGGAGATCCCCTCCGAGGCTGGATTGCGTGGAGGGGTAGTCTTGGGGGACGGCACCACTTCAGTAGCTGGCGCCTCCTGCTCGGTCCTCGGAGCGGGCTCTGAAGGGATCGAAGGGACAGGGGCACCCCCGGCTCTTCCGGTGCTCGGCCGGTCTGGCTATACCTGATCCGGAACCATTGGAGGGTCCTCCGGCTCTGACCCGGCCCCCTCACTGGAATACCACCATTCGGAGTGGGAGGCGGATGAGTGGGCCGGGTAGAGCATCTTCGGGCCCTTCACCATCTTCTTCTTCTTCGAAGGGCGCCGGGGGGAAAGGCCGCCGTCGGGGTCGGCCACTCTCCTCTTCGAAGCGGCGCAGAGGACCTCCCCCTCCGGGAGAAGCGGAGGGGAGAACTCGAGCGCGTCCCACAAACGGTTGTATCGTCCCCAAGACCCGACAAGCTCCACCCGCCGTTTGTTCTCGGCCGGGGTAGGAGCTCCGAGGATCCTCTCCGCCATTCGGGCCACCTCCTCGGGCGTCTTGCCAACGAGCGACCCTGTGTTCGAAGGTTAGGACAGAAAACCCTCCAAGCGCAATAAAAGCAAGGGGAGCCAAAGAGAATGCAGACGCTTACCAAGCTGGCGGGAGAGCTCCGTCGACGTTGCCTCGTCTTGGCTGCTTCGAAGCGATGCCGGCCACTCCTCCTTCAACGGTGGGATCTCGAGGGCCATGAACTCCTCCGTCAGGTCCCGCATGCTCATCCGGTGGGCGACGATTTGAAGGAGCTGGGTCCTCGCGGAGACTGAACCGGCGCTGGCCTCGATGCGGGCCTCCGTCCGGAACCAAATGTGGCGCGGAGGCCCGGCTAGCCCGAAGGTGAGCCCCACCCAGACATAGAACCAGCGGTTCACCTACTTGGAGTACCACCGCTCATTGATGGACTTCGCTGTGAAGGAGTCCGCGTACCTCCTCTAGAGCTAGAAATTGATGCTCCCGAAGGCTAGCACCCGGCCGTCCTTCTTCTTCGGCTGGCAGAGGGCTTCATGCATTTGCGCAAAGACCTCCGCCCTGCCTTCGCAGCCCTCGGCGTTCGGGGATAGTTGCGGGAGCTCCAAGTGGAAGGCATCTAACACCGCGGCAAGGAGCTCCGAAGCGGGGAACCCTAACCCCACGTCAAAGAAGGCCTCGAAGACGACGACATCCCCTTCTCGTGGCGCTGGAACTGACTCTGGGCCCGGCTTCCTGGCCCGTGATTCGGGGCCAAGGCGGCCCCTAGTCACTTCCTCGATGGACGCATCGGTGCTCGCCGATGGCCCAAGCTCCAGGGTTTGCTCCCAGAACCGCTCTGAAGCGGGACGGAGCTCCCGCGAGTCGCGTGCCTCGGCCGGGGCGGAAGCAGTCGCCGCCGGGGCCGCCGCCGCCATCTGACGCTGCAAGAAGCGGGGATCTACCGCCACGGCAGGGGCCCTCTTTTCCGCCATAACAAGAGGAAACAGGGAGAAGGCAGGGGCTCAAGGACAAGCATTCGCCGTTAGGAATGAAGCTAGAGAGCTAAAGCAGGCAGGAGAGGGCGTGGCTAGCTCAGCAGCAGCTATTTAAGCGCGGGGGCAGCCGCCGGTCCACCTTCCGCCGCTCGGCGTGCGCGGGCGATGGTCGCGCGGCGCCCGCATTTAAGGCTGCTGGCGCCTCGGGCGTGCCCGTCTCCAACGGTCCACCTTCTCCGCGTCGCCCACGCGCCCGCCGCATTAACTGCGTCCAGTAACACGCTAACTTGCCTCCTCGGGCGTCAGAACCTGACGGTCAAAGCCGTGTCGCCGTCAAGTGATTAGTCAGAGCTTGTTCCTTCGAAGGAGCGGGGAGCGAGTAGCCAGTCGGAGGTGCTCCGAAGGCAGCTCTCGGCCTCCGGATCCTAGGACGCTTCAAGGCTCCCAAGCATCTCCCAAACGGTCGGACGAGGCCGTCCCGCAGCAGGATTCAGCATCCCTATGTAAGTCGATTTCTTATAAAGATTCTCGGAATTATCATGCGCGCTTCCACCCTCTCTTACGCAGGACACTCGATAGGAGAGAAGCGAGGGGCTACTATTGGGGCAGATAATCCTGATGACAGTAGGGGAGCGTGAAGGCCTGTACGGCCCGAAGGAAGACTATGGCTGGAAGACCCAAAGCATTACGCCGGAGGTGCCCGGACCTCCGAACGAGGAAGCCAAAGGCCTTCGGAGGCCCCGAGACGTGCCAGAGGAGTCTCAAGGGAGGAGTGACCAGCCAGGTGCCGGAGGCCACCCTTTGGGAGGTGCCGACACTCCGAAGAAAGGCCGTATGCCAGGAAGACCAAGTCAAGGCCGTAGGGGGACAAGATCGTGATCGCCTACGCCGTGTTGGGCGGCCTTTGCAGCGCCCGACACGGCCGATACGCTTGTCAGATTGCACCTCCTTGTCGGTACTATGTAACGTCAATTTTGTCTGTACCGCTGACCAATGTCAGACCGAATGGCAGTTGGGGGTTGCGGCAACCCGACCCTTCAGAGCGGGCCACCCTATAAATACTCCCCAACTGTAGCTGTAATACACACGATCCAAGAATACAGAGCACACAACATTTCATTACTCCCATCCATTGAGAAAACCTGTTGGTTCGATCCGTCGTCCCAACAAGAACCTGTTAGCATAATCTTTTATGCCAACAGTTGGTGCCATCCGTGGGGAACTTAGTTCTAAAAGCTAGTTCTCCGCGCTGACTGCACTTCGAAGAGCACTTGCGGCGAGAGCTTCAGAGTCTCAGGATTCCGCACACCCTTCGGTCAAGGGCTACCTAGTGTAGCTCGAAGGCCTTTTCTCGCCTTCCCAAATCAATCGATGTCTTTGGTCTTCGGACCTTAACTTTGTTAGCCATGCCTCCTAAGCGGAGCCTAGCCACCGATCCTCCCCAAAGGTCCCCTCAGACCAATGGTGCAGGACCCTCAGTCATTCCACCAACTCCCAAAGGGGTCATCAGACCTCGAGAACCAAGAGGTCCCCAAGCAGCTCCCTCGGTGCTTCAAACTGATTACCCCTGTTCCCAAGACCCGACGATCCCCTCTGGAGGAGATGAAGACCTTCCTAAGGACGCGGCTACCCAGGTAGCACAGCTTCAGGAGGAAGTAGCAAGGTGGAGGCAAGAGGCTGCAGATAGACCTCGCCCTCAAGCCTTCACTCCTGCTTTGGAGGTGCCTCAAGATGACAGTCTTGGTAATTATCCTGAAGCTCTTCGATTCACGAAGGAAGCCGAGATTGCATCCTTCGACGACGAGTCTCCATTGCATCCGGACTTGTAGAAAGTGCCCTTCGATCCCAGGTTCAAGCCTCTAAGTTGCACAAATACTCTGGTGGGTCCAACCCCGGAGAATTCTCTCGTTCGTATGCCTTGGCAATAGAAGCTAGTGGAGGGGTGCAGAACATAATGGCCAAGTGTTTCCCCCTCGCACTGGAAGGTGTGGCTCTCCGATAGTTCTGGTCTCTAATGCCAGGATCGATCAAGTCATGGGAGCAGCTGAAGAGGAAGTTCGTGAGTAACTTCCATGGTACGTTCATAGCCCCAATGTCAACCGGAAGTTTGTTCCAGGTGAAGAGCAAGTAAGGGAGACCCTTCAGGAGTATTTTACACACTATGCCAACACCAAGTCTCAGATTAAAGGCTTGTCTACCTCTTCGGTATTGGATGCAGCGCGCGAAGGTGTGTTGAACCCAGACCTCCTCAGCAAACTTCACCAGAAGCCGGTGTCGTCTTTAGCACAGCTGATGGCATACTTCGAACAGTATGCTAAGGTAGATAAAGGCTACCTCCGAAGAATTGTAACACCTGCCCCAGCCCTTCATGAAGTGAAGATAGAGCCAGAAGTCCCGACTTCTCCGCAAGCCCCCCTTGATAATCGCTTCAATGATCATAGACGGGGAAAGAAGCACTTCCAGTCCGAGGTGTTAAATATTGGACCCTCCGCCCTGAAGATGCCTTTCAATTTTCAATAGGCACAAGCTAACAAGGCTGGTACCTCGAAGCCCCAGGAGAGAATGGCTGGCAGGCGTCAAAACTTCTTCTGTTGTGTGCACGGCGAAAATAGAAGCCATGACACGAAAGATTGCAAGTCCGTATTGACCCTTCAGGGCGAGTACTTAGGACGAAGCTCAGGGCGAGGTACTTCAAACTGAGCCCCTCCAGCAGTGCATTCGGAGCCTGTGCAAGCCATGGCTCAGGCCAGCAACCCCGAATCACTGATGCAACTCCCGGTGGCAAACATTATGCCACCACCAAAGCAGGAGGATCCCCAAGATTGTGGCAAGCGAGTGGTCCTGCCCATCTCCGGAGGGGGGACCCTCGGTAACATGTCAAAGCGGCAGCAAAGAGACTATGTCTGTGAAGTAGGGCACATAGGGACCTCGAGTTCGGTGGTAAAAATGCCCGAGTGGTATCATGTACCTATTTCTTTTACTACAAATGATGCTGCGGGGGTGAAATTCCCCCATGCTAACCCCCTTGTTATTTTAGTCGATATAGTGGGAGTTGAAGTCTGAAGGATATTGGTGGACGGTGGAAGCTCTGTAGATATACTCTTCGTCCAGGCCATCGACCAGATGTGCATTCCTCGAAGACACCTACTTCTGGCAGCTCGCCCACTCCAAGGTTTCACATGTCCTTCTCTCGATGCCCTCAGCCAGATAGGTCTCGAGGTTGCCTTTGAATAGGGGCCCCTGGCTAGAGTTGAAGAGGTTATCTTCGATGTCGTCGATGCCCCGTATGCCTATAATTCAATCTTCGGGATGGGAATGCTGAACCAATTTGGAGCTATAGCACATCATAACTATTTGTGTCTCAAAATGCCCACGCAAGGTGGAGCCCTCGGTATTTCATGAGACCAAGCTGCAGCTCGAAGAGCGGAGTACGACCATGGTCCACCTCTAGATCCTCGGCAGGTGAATAGTGTGCCGGAGCACACAGAGGAAGCTTTGGGGTCCTCAGACCCCTCGAAGGGACCTTCCCTAAAGCCAAGCCTGAAAGGTGATGTGATCATGAAGATGATGCTAAAAGATGGTAAGGAATATCCAATACAATTTGGCAAGGGGCTACCTTCAGAAATATCTTAGATATCTTCGCCTGGACTGACGAAGATATCCCCAGAGTTGACCGGAGCATCATCGAGCACAGTTTGCTTGTCAACTCGAAGGCTAGGCCAGTGCGCTAGGGGCTCCGCAAGTTATCAACAAAAAGGGCAGACCTCGCCAAGGCGGTGGTGGAGAAGTTGCTGAGGGCAGGAATTATCACCGAAGGTGCCCTAGGCACCCTTCGGACTATCTTCGTTGTAAACTCCAAATCGGCCTCTGAATTGGCCGATTCTAGGTATTTTGATCATTTTGTTACTGATTACATTGTTACTAGTACTTTTCGGCCAATTGGATTGAAATATCAATTATTTGTCTTTTGCCTGGCGACTCCACAAATCCCTTTCACTATCTAGGGTAGTCAGAACGTGGCGTCAGTATCGTTGTGATACTTTTGGATGTCGAATCGGCCCATGTGTGGGGGTGCATTTCAGAGTCAACACACTTTTTGGTGACTCCGGTGGGGAAAACGCTAACCATGACTACTACCTCTACATCGGTAGTGGGTACCTCTACTACGTCTACATCCACTACATCACCGATGAACACTATGGGGGGCATGGACATTGACAACCGCAACATTATGACGCCCACAATGGCAGACATATCTGAGGAAGACCGAGCAAATATCGAAGCGAAAAAGAAGGAACTCGAAGAGTTGATGCTCAGAGATTGCTTAAAGACACGCTCGGGCTTCGTCATGAGCGACAACCTCAACCTAACCCAGGTACGCCCATCATCACCCCCTTTATCTGCCTCATAAGTCGACCATAGAATAGCTGCGTCTGTTGATCAGGTGGTTAGAGCCTCACTAGCCAACAAACTAGAACCCGTAGTTGTCTCACAAGTGGCGGTAGTATTTAGGAGATTCGGTTTTACTGAGGCCGATTTACCAGCACCAATCACTACTATTCCACCGGCACATCATATTTATAGTAGAACCGATGGGAATACTAGAAAAACCATCACATTTCTGGCTACATCATCCATTGCCAAAACACATAGCTACGCTTATGGCCAGGCAAAACCAGCTTATCAAGTGCCACCGCCGCCTGTGCCCATACCAGCTCTACCGCCGCTGCTCGCACTACACACTCCCACACCGCAGCATAGGCCAGAGCATGCCGATATACCGCCATGCATCCCGCCACCACATGAAAGACGCGCGCAAGCATTAGACCACGACGATATCGAGGAACGTATTCGCACGCTATTTAGGGAATGCACCAGCTTTACACCTTGGGACAGTGCTAGGGTTTATCGGAAACCATATCTCGACCACTTTGACACCATTCCGTACCCTCGCGGTTATAGAGTCCCAGATTTCACGAAATTTGATGGCGAGGGTAGTAAATCCACATTAGAACACATTAGCAAATTTTTAGCACAATGTGGTGAAGCTAGCGGGTCGGACGCATTGAAACTCAAGTTATTTTCCTTATCATTGTCCGACACCGCATTCACCTAGTTTTTAGCGCTCCCACCGAACTCCGTCCAGACATGGGCTCAATTGGAGCAGAGATTTCATGATTATTTCTACATAGGCGAGACCGAACTTAGGCTATCGCACCTCACGGCGGTTAGACCAAAATCTAGCAAGGGTGTTTCTGAGTAAGTCAGGCGCTTTAGAGACACCAGGAATAAATGTTTAAGCCTAAACGTCTCGAAGAGGGACCTAGCAGATCTAGCATTCAATGACCTACGGGCAGAAATTAAAGAACATATGGTTAATCAAAACCTCTTGGACGTTAGCCAAGTCTTGCAACAGGATCTGGTCCAGGAAGGCCGGGCCAAAGATAGAAAATTCGTTAAAACATTTATTAAGCCAAGGGCTGAAATCCACACTATGGAGCACTCTAACAAGGAAGGGTCCGAAGAAGAAGAAGATATGGACGATACGTACATGGCAGAATGGACTTGTAGCGCGAAGTATAAAACCGTCACCTGCTCTGAATTACGGCTGAATGGACTTGTAGGCCAAGTCGGAGTTCTCCGATTCGGCACTAAGTGGGCGAGGCCGCTAGAGCCTCTGATGCCACCACCCTACTGCTGGGCGATGGCTCCGACTTGGCCTCCGCCAATGGCGAACTCCGGGCAGTGTCCAACTACTAACACTAACATTCCTTCTAGTGTTTCCGAGTGGCAGGTTCGGGGGCCAACGCAGGGTGATAATATTATTCACCGCCTGTCCATAGGTACCTCAAAACCGGGCCCCGCGAAATGGCACCGGAAGGGATGGATGTGAAGACGCCCCAGAGATTATAGTAATCAGGGTGGGATCCCAGGAAGTCCCAATCCCTAAGGGTGGCCTAATGGGATAGTGCGGAGATGCATCTCCTAACTCGCCTAGAGCCCCAGCCGAAGCCCGGTATGACTGGCATAATATGGCAGGCCCTACCGGCCTTACGGCGGTTTTCGGCACAGGTTGGTTCGACCGGCCCGCTACGGTCGGTTCGACCGACCAGGACCAGGGAAGCTCTCACGGCAAGCGCAAGAAATTCGAGGCCGATACGGACAAATCCCCTTCGGCCAAAACCGCTAAAATCAACACCGTGGCACACGACACCCGTCCTCAACCGTCATGGGCACCCTCGAGGATGTACAAGTCACAAAAGAGGAGGTTGCGGCACTTGCGAGCACAAGAGATACAAAAAGAGAAGGCCGAGGAGGCACGGGACGCACTTTTTGAGGAAATCCATCCTCGGCCCACCGTGAAGAAACTCTGGATACCTGGGCCGTCATGGTCGATGACTCAGCCCCTGTTGTTAGCTCCGACGATGACGGCTACACTCCCGTCTCAGTGGGGGCTGTTGCTCAAGCGATGGACATCAGTTTCATTAGGTTACCTTTTGAGTTCGCTCCACTGCAGGAGGAGGTCGGGGTTGCACAGCTAGACCTTGGCCCACGGGACGCCGTATTCGAGAAGCCCAAAGACATGAGCCGTCACTTGAGAACTCTCTACATAAGGGGGCACATCGATGGGAAGCCTATCTCGAGGATGCTTGTCGATGGCAGCGCCACCGTGAACCTGATGCTGTACTCCCTTCCAAGGAAGCTCGGTAAAGATGATGATGACCTGAAGAAGACCAATGTCACCCTCAACAGCTACAATGGCGACACGACGAAAGCCAAAGGAGTACTATCCTTGGAACTGTTAGTGGGGAACAAGACGCTACCCACCGCTTTCTTTGTCATCGAGGTGCAAGGTAATTATAATGTATTGCTTGGGCATGATTGGACCCACGCAAACCAATGTGTGCCATCTACCTTGCACCAGCACCTGATACAATGGGATGGCGACGAAGTTGAGACAGTGCACGCAGACTCATCGTCCCATGTTAGCTTGGCCGATGCATCCTGTAATGCTACCCATGATGAGATAGAATGTTTGTCGGGGCAAGACCTCTCGGATTACGATTTTGTCAGTGTATCAGAGGGTAGGTTGGTTCATATTGCGGTAAATCCGGCCGGTGTGGCTCGGTTGTGTCTATGATAGTGGAATGTCTAGTGCTAATCTTGATTGGCTAAAGTCTCATATAGTGCAATATCGGTCTTCTCAATACGGTATTGCCGAAGCCATTGAAGATTTTGGTGAAATAGAGAAACTAGGTCAAGGCTTCTCGTCGGCCGATCCTTTGGATCAAGTAGACAGAGGAGATGGTAGTGTTCCGGGGCTGACATTTGTAAATCAGAATTTGAATAATGATGTAAAGGCCGATGTACTAAAATTGTTTCGATCGTATGTTGATTGCTTCGCATGGGACTACAACGAGATGCCCGGATTATGCCGAGAGCTTGTTGAGCATCGGCTCCCCATCAAACCCGGGTTTAGGCCTTATAAGAAGCCGCTGCACCGCTTCAATTCAGCCATATATGATAGAGTTAAAGAGGGCGTTGAACGTCTTTTAGCGGCAGGTTTTATTAGGCCATGCAGGTACGTGGAATGGATCGCTAACATCATGCCTGTCGAGAAGAAGGAGAGTGGAAAGATCCGCATCTGCGTCGACTTTAGGGATTTGAACAAAGCCACTCCGAAAAATGAGTATCCCATGCCAATAGCCGACATGTTGATCAACAATGCCTCGGGACACAAGGTACTAAGTTTTCTTGGCGGCAACACTGGTTATAGTCAAATTTTTATGGTCGAAGAGGACGTTTTTAGAACGGCCTTTCGCTGCCCCGGTTTTGTCGGCTTGTTTGAGTGAGTAGTAATGACGTTTGGTTTAGAGAATGCTGGCGCCACATACCAACGTGCATGAACTTAATCTTTCATGACTTGCTAGGAGTTATATTAGAGGTTTATATAGACGATGTTGTGGTCAAATCAGATGCTATGGCGAACCACCTCGCTAATTTAAGAGTTGCTTTTGAAAGAATGCGCCGGTATGGCTTAAAAATGAACCCGCTCAAGTGTGCTTTTGTCGTGTCGACGGGTAAGTTCTTGGGATTCATGATTCATGAAAGAGGCATTGAAATCGATCCTAAGAGGCTTGAGAAAACTAGAGGATGTGTAGTGCCGACATGTAAGAAAGATGTGCAAAAACTGCTAGGCAAGGTTAATTATTTGCAACGCTTTATATCTAACTTGTCTGGCAAAATTGATGCTTTTGTCCCAATAATCCAGCTAAAAAATGAAGCCGAGTTCACTTGGGGGCAAGCCAGCAACACGCCTTTAAGAAAATCAAAGAGTGCTTATCGATGCCGCCAGTAGTAAGGGCGGCGAAGGCTGGGGTTCCATTTCGGCCGTGTTGACTCAAGACATTGAAGGAAGTGAGTACATCATCACCTTCTTGAGTCATCGACTTCTGGATGCCGAGACAAGGTACGTGTTTGTGGAGCGTTTGTGTTTATCCCTTTATTATGCGTGTACCAAATTGCGTCACTATCTTCTCCCTAGCACATGTGTTTTCACTTGCCAAACAGATGTCATAAAGTACATGATGCAGAAGCCGATTCTAAGTGGTAGAATTGGCAAGTGGGCGTATGCATTAATTGAATATGATTTGGCTTATGAACCATTGAGAGCTATGAAAGGCCAAGTAGTTGCTAATTTTATAGTAGATCACCATGTAGATGTCAATTGGGGCGATGAAGTCGCTTTGATTGAAGTATTTCAATGGGAACTTTATTTTGATGGTTCGGCTTGCAAAAATGGCCGAGGTGTTGGAGTGGTGCTCGTATCACCAAGTGGTATGTACTTTGAAACATCGGCCCATTTAGAATTTCATTCCACTAATAATCAAGCCAAATATGAACCCCTATTGCTAGGTCTTGAGTTGTTAAACTCCATGGGTGTGAAATATGTTCATGCATATGGTGATTCTTTATTAGTTGTGCAACAAGTAGCCAAGCTTGCTCAATGTTTTAACGGTCTACTAAATAGCTACTTGGATAAGTGTTTAGACCTAATTGCTACCTTTAATGATTTTGAGATTACTCATGTATCTAGAGAGGCCAACTCACTTGCAAATGACTTAGCTCAACAAGCATCAGGCTATCAAATTAGGAAAGGTAAATTCTGCACACGAGAAAAGCCGATGCTTGAAGATGATGTAGCACACGAGGGTACTGATGTCAGTCTGACCGGCTTTGTAAGCACGGATAGACCGCCCTTGCATTCTCGGTCTGACCGACCACATCAGGACGATTAGACCGACCTGTGCCAGGCATCTGGAAATAGCCGGTTGAACCGGGCCAACATGGCCAGTCCAACTGATTGTTGCCAGGATGGTTTATCACTCAAGGGGCAGGTCCAAATGAAAAACGTGGAAGCCAATTCTAGTGGGAATTTGGCCATTGCCCCATTGATTAGTGAGAACGATTGGAGGATCCCAATCGTTCAATATTCTAGAAATCCAAGCAAAAAGGTTGATCGGAAGGTTCGGCGACAGTCGTTTAAATTTGTTTTGCTTGACGATGTGCTTGTATCGCTGGACTATTGACATAGTACTTTTGAAGTATTTGGACTCTGATCAAGCTAGAGTTGCGACAGGTGAAGTCCATTAAGGCCTTTGCGGTACTCATCAGTCGGCCTTGAAAATGAGTTGGATGCTCAAAATGGCGTGTTTTTATTGGCCGACCATGACTGAGGATTGTTTTAAATAATATAGAGGATGTGAGACTTGTCAATGGTTTGGTAATATTTAGCTAGCACCTGCATCGATGCTCAATTCTATTATAAAACCATGGCCATTCTAAGGTTGGAGCTTAGACTTCATCGCCCAAATTCATCCTCCATCTTCAAAAGGGCATCGGTTCGTGTTGATGGCAAAAAATTACTTCACCAAATGGACCGAGGCCGTGCCGCTCAAGAACATGACTCACAACGAGGTAATTGATTTCATCTTGAAACACATTATACACAGATTCAGCATTCCCCAAACTCTCACTACAGACCAAGGTACTTCATTTGTTGATAAAGAGGTGAGGGACTTTGTCGAATACTATGGGATCAAATTGGTAAACTCTTCCCCATATTATGCTTAGGCCAATGGTCAGGCCGAGTCTAGTAACAAAACTGTGATTAAACTAATTAAGAAGAAAATTGAAGAGTTTCCAAAGAGGTGGCATGAGGTGCTTTCTGAAACTTTATGGGCTAGTATAGTTGAAGGCATGGTGCCACTAAAGTCAGTCCATATGAGTTAGTATATGGACAAGAAGTCGTTCTAAAGGTAGAGGTGGATCTTGGCTCACTTAGATTTCTTAAGCAAGATGGCTTATCGGTCGACGAATATGAGACACTTCTAAAGGATATTTTAGAAGAAGTGACTGATAAGAGGTTGAAGGCTCTAGAGGCAATAGAGAAAGATAAAAGAAGAGTATCTAGGGCCTACAACAAGAAGGTCAAGGCAAAATCATTTCAAATCAATGACTTGGTGTGGAATATGATTTTATCATTAGGCACTAAAAGCTCAAAATTTGGTAAATGGTCACCTAGCTGGGAAGGACCTTTTAAGGTAGTCAAAATCGCTCCAGGCAATGCATATGTCCTAGAGTCTTTACAAGGGGAGCGATTCCGAAGGGCTTTGAATGGTAGATATTAGAAAAAGTACTTCCCAAGTGTGTGGCAAAACACTAGAAGTGTTAAAAGGCCGATATTGAAAGTATCGCCCAAGGCCTGTCGTGCTTTTAGCTCATTAAGTTTGCTAAAAGGCAGGGGGGCATGTGTTTATAGAAAAAATTGGCATTAATGGTCAAACTAGGAAAATACTGAGAAATGGTATTTTTGACCGAAAATGTGTCAAACCATGTAAAGGCCGGTCTGACCGGCTCGGGTAGGCTGGTCCAACCGGCCAGGTCCGGTCAGACCGTACCCATGGGCTCGGTCTGACCGACCAGGGTTCAGAATATGAGTCCGAGGAGAATTCGAGCTATTTTCACCCAAATCTTATCCTCATAAAGTTTTGGAAGAATCTTACTCTATCTCTAGCTCGGATAACCATCCCACCCCCCTATAAATATTAGGTGCAAGGCCGATTCAAGGGCTCTCTCCAATGACGAAAATCGAAAGCCCTAGCTTTGAATCGCATCTACTTTTCTTTATTTTCCGCATTTTCATGGGTTTGCTTGGAAGCCCTCCGTCTGCCGTGTCCGTAATCATGGTAACCCTTGCTAGTTGACTTGTGAACTTCCTGTTAATCCACGTAACAGATTGCTATCCCTTTTATCGGTTTTTATCGCCATACTCGGTAATTCGGCCCTCTGGCTAAATTGGGTTTGATCTCTTATTATCTTTGCAGAATAATTGTCTCCCTGAACACCTCCACAAAATTTGGAGACAATTGGATCTTGTTTGCTAGGTCATCCAAACTCTAACAGATCAGATCTGTCATCGCCACTCCGACCAGTGGCGTAGGTCTGGTCTGACTAGAGCCCCTTCGTCACGCTGTTTTCGGCAACGCCTAGTCAGACCAAGGGCGCCCCGCCAGTCCGAACAGGACCCTCATTGCCACGCCGAAGCCTTTCTCCAAAGCCCCATTCACCGGAGTTCTGCGTGCCGGAGCTCGCACGCGCCCAAGCCCGCTTCGCCGCTCCGACCGGGAGTACCTCGCCGGTCCAACCGAGACCCTCTACACCACACCGAAGCCTTCCACCAAAGCCCCGTTCACTGGAGTTCTGCGTGCCAGAGCCCACCTCGCAGCCACCCCTGGGGAACTCTCCTGAGGCCCCTCCGCACCTCCGGTCCGACCGAGGTTGTGCCTCTGGTCCGACCGAACTTGAGGCCGATGGTGCCGTAGGGACCCTTCGGACCATCTTCGTTGTAAACTCCGAATCAGCCTCTGAATTGGCCAATTGCATGTATTTTTATCATTTTGTTACTAATTACATTGTTACTAGTACTTTTTGGCCAATTGGATTGAAATATCAATTATTTGTCTGATTGTCAGGCTACTCCAAATCCCTTGTAACTATCCAGGGTAGTCGGAACACGGCGTCGGTATCGTTGTGATACTTTTGGACGTCGAATTGGCCCAAGTGCGGGGACGCATTTCTGCATCAACAATTTGCTTATTCTCTGGTAATGGCCTCACAGAAGCTAAGGCATTACTTCTTAGCACATAATCTCATCGTTCCTACCTCGTATCCCCTTTGTTATATGCTTCGGAGCAAATATTCCACGGGTAGGATCGGAAAATGGGCTATCGAGCTAGCGCCCTTTCGTATTTCCTTCATGGCAAGAACAACTATTAAGTCCCAAGTCATAGCTGATTTCGTGGCCGAGTGGACTCCATCCTCAGTTTGGGCTCCGGAAGAATCCTCCGAAGGTCCGTGGACAATTTTTTCCAATGGAGCTTATCAGGCATCTGGTGCCGGAGCTGGAGTTGTGATAATATCGCCATCGGGGCAGAAAGGCTATGTATTCTGCAAGGCTCAACTTTAAGATCACCAACAATATCGAAGAGTACGAAGGGATCCTATCAGGCCTCCAAAAGGCAAAGGCACTTCGAGCAGCAAGGATAATAATAAAAACAGATTCTCAAGTTGTCGTAGGGCATGTTGACAAGAGCTTTCAACCTAGGAATCCGCATCTTGCAAAGTATTTAGAAGAAATCCGTAAGACTAAAGAAATGTTTAAAGAATTTTCTATTCGAAGTATCCCCCGAACAGATAATCAACTTGCAGACATTCTAGCGAAGGCTGCGGCCAAAGCATTGGACGTCCCGGAGGGTGCTTTCTATGAAGAACTCATCAAGGCTACGGTGCATCAACTACCCTCTGCAGAACTCCTTTGTATCCCAGTCGCCGATTGGTTGACTTCAATAATGGATGTTTTGCAAAACAGCGCAGTCTTGTTAGAAGGTCCGGATTTCTGAAGGTTGCAAGCAAGGGCTCGAAATTATGAGCTTGTCAACGGAATATTGTACAAAGCCGGAGTTTGTTCTCCCCTACTCTGGTGCATCTCACAACCCGAAGGCCAAGATATACTTTGGGAGATTCACGAAGGCTTATGTGGCAGCCATCTAGCCCCCCGTGCTCTAGCAGGAAAGACACTCCGACAGGCGCTTTATTGGCCAACAATTGTAAGAGATGCGGAAGAGTTAGTTCGAACCTACCAAGGGTGCTAGTGGATGGGTAGGCGGAGCCACCGTCCACCGACCCCTCTTCATGTTATTGCTCCGGTATGTCTAACGGTGCGATGGGGAATGGATCTCATCGGCCCTTTTCCAATGGCAAAAGGCAACTTGATGTTTGCAGTGGTAGGAATTGAATATTTTTCTAAATGGGTCGAAGTTGAACCCCTAACTGCATTCACTTCAAGAAACGTGCAAAAATTCTTTTGGCAGAATATCATATGCAGGTTCGGAGTGCCTAGGGAGTTAACTATTGATAACAACACTCAATTTGAAGCTGAGCCCTTTATAGAGTTTTGCGAAGGCCTGGGCATCAAGTTATGCTTCACAGCTGTTCGCCACCCCCAATCCAACGGAGCCGTCGAGCGGCCAATGGAAATATTCTCTCCGATTTGAATTGAAGGATTGTCGGGTTAGCTAAGGGGCTTTGGACCGAAGAGCTCCCCAAGATTTTATGGTCCATTCGTACCACTCAAGCTAGGTCCATGGGCTTCATCCCACTTAGGCCGCTATTCAGAGATGAGGCCATGACTCATACGGAGCTTAAAGGTGGATCCCTCCGCATAATGGAGCCTGGGAATGACGATGAAAGAAACCCTTCGCTAGACTTGTCAGAAGAAACAAGGCTTCGAGCTGTCGCATATCTGACGAAGTACCAAGACCAGACGAAGACATGGTATGACCCAAAGATAAAAGTGAATGAGCTTAGACCAGGTCATTTGGTGTTGCGAACTGTAATTGCTCTGGGGAAGCTAGGAAATAAAATGGAAGGACCATATATTATGCTATGCTCAGGGCGCCCCGGGTCGTTTAAGCTAGCTTATTTAGAAGGGGAAGAGTTGAAGCATGCATGGAATGCAGTGATGAGGACATCCCTACCAATGATACAACCATACATGATTACCAAGATCCAATTATTCGAGTTCGAGCACGACGATTAAATCTCCAGGTCAACTCGTTTCTAAGTATCTTACTATATTATCTTGGGAATAAATTACTACCTAATATTATTATTATTGTTAGGAACCATGGAGATGATGAAAATAACTTGGAGATAAGCAAAGAGTTAGAGAAGAACCAGGAAGGACTTCCAAGCCAATTTGAGAATCCAATCCAACTACAATTCGTGTCCAACTCGGATTCCACGAGCAGCATGCACTAAAATCATTGCCCAGGCCACGTACGGACTCCGTTTTTAACGTTCCACCCATCCACGGAAAGATAACTTAATTATATTTCCAATGCCGCCAGTTGGATCTCAAAATTCATTCTAGATCAACGGAAATTGTCAAAACAAGATAGAGTCCAGAATCTGTCAGCATGCTGTTCTCTGCGTTATTGTGCCTTTGGGCCATGTATCCAGTTGAGCCCATTAGGGGTGCGTCCTAAACTACTATATAATATGTTTCTACAGCCATCTAGGATTTTTGGGTTTAGTTTACACGTTGCATTGATAGCCGCCGCTTTGCCGGATTTGTAAGTGAACCCCAATTGGCAGATTTCAATAGAATTTTCAATTCGATTGCATTTTCTGTGTTCTTGCTTGTGGTCTTTGATTCGTACGCAAGGATTAGCCTTCTTGGCGAGGTCAATCAGGATGTGCTTGATTGATAACCAACGGAGCAGTGGTTTATCGATTCCAAGGGCCGATCTCATGGATCGGAAGCCGGATCGTCAACGTTGAGTTCTCCACAAATCGTTGTTTATCCCCGACCTGACGGAAGATCGGGCACCCCCTCCTCCATCAAGTGGTATCAGAGCATGGTTTACCATCAGGTTCATGTATCTTAGATTAGATTGATTTCATATTCATCCCATAGTCCACGAAAAAGCCAACAAAAAATTTGTAGTCGTAGGTTTTCTCCAATCAAGACCATCCCTAGCCTTTGCATGTGTTGGTTTCAGAGTCCGTAGTATTGAGTTTGTGTCCTTGGTCAAGTCTGGTTGCTGGTTAGTATTGTGATCCCTTTTTCTAAATCCCTTATACTAGCCACCACCCATAAATCACCTTTGATTTGCAATTCGCGTCCGAACTAGAACCTTAAAGCCCTGATTTATACCGCCCCTAATAAAACAATCATATCTTTTGCATAAGGACACCGAATAAGGAAAATAAATACATTTTCGAAATCTAGAGAAAAAAGTTAGATCTAAGTTTTCCTAGCTATCTAGGTTCGCCGATTTTAGTTTTTCCAAATTCGGCCGGAAAGATCGAGTTTTCTAGCCCCAAAGTTTCTTGCTCAAATTTTTCAGCTCATTTTTTATTTATCTACATAGCACTTTGCAGCAAAATTGTATCACGTCTTCTTGGATGGTCTTGTTTGTGCTCCTATTAAAAAAAAGAGTTCAAAAAAAGAGTTAAAAAATATCAAAAAGTAGAATATTGAAAAAAAGAGGAGCACTTAGGGATAAGCTTGGAAGATATTAGTTTTGTGTGGTGCTATTTTCGTTACTGTTTTGTGCTGATTTTATCAATCTAATTGCCATCGTTTGAGCCTCAACCACTCTCTCATTTAAGCCTTGTTGTCATAGGGATCACATTCAGACCAGCAATTAGTACAAGTACTCTAGACATTTATTTAATATTACTATTTATTTCTGAATCATGTTCCATCATATAGATTACTCTTATTTAACTGCCTAGACTCCACATATATACTTCTGATCAGTGCATCTTGAGTCTTTGCAATCATATACCACTCTCTTTGGAAGTCACCAACCAGTCAAGAATTGTGCCACGACCAAGATTGTGCTTTCCACTACCCTATGATGGTAAGAACCTTGTAAGATTGTGGTAAGACGCTTGAGTGTAAGTGAGAGCACCTTCCACTACCTAATAGTTGATAGGGCTAATATTTTTTCCCACTGTTTTTCTATTTCTACTAACCATGGCAGGTATGGGAAGTATGATAAATCATAATCATGGTAACAATGTTTCTTCTATCAAAAGTAAGTTTACCATCCCATCTTTTTATGGTGAATATGATGCTGAAGAATATCTAGATTGGGAGATGACCGTAGAGCATAAATTTAATTTATATCTAGTTCATGAACAACATAGAGTTAAACAAGCAACTGATATGTTTAAAAATCATGTTTTAATCTGGTGGGAAGATATAAGTGAACTTCAATTATAACCTGATACATGGGGTCATTTAAAAAGAGCTATGCGTTGTAAATTTATTTCTCCTTCTTATCATTGTGAATTGTGTAAGAAACTACAATGCTTAGTTCAAGGTAACATGTGTGTGAGAGAGTATTATGCTGAGTTTCGAGAGAGCATGACCCGCTGTGGTGTTGTGTAGCACTCGGAGGATACAATGTGGCGCTTCTATGATGGATTGAGGCACGAGATTCAAGATGTCGTTTATTATAAAGAATTTAGTACTCTTGGTTGTTTGTTCCATCTTGCTATCATTGCAGAGAAAGAATTGCATGAACAACAATACAAGGCAAGAGACTCCTATCCACCACGAGTGACGAGTACACCAGCACTAACCAAGCCTTTCTCTTCTTCAAGTGTTCATCATGCACCTGCACATGTACCTGCACCAACATCAACAAGCATATGGCCTTCCATCTCTACACGAGTTGAGGTGTCAGGTAAAAAGTCCTTACAAGTACCAGTTGAGGTTGATTCATCAGCTGAAATAATAGAACACCCTTTGCAAGTTGATAATGATGAACTTCACCATGATAGAACTAATAACTATACCGTTGTGCATGAGAATGTAAAATCTATTTTATTACTTTCAACTTTTGATGAAATTGTTAAAGATGATATTGAGACGGCAACTAATGAGAGCAAACAACTTGATATTAGATCTGAAATTCTGCATGAAATCGAATTAAAAGATTCTTCTATCCTTGCACATAAAACTGATCAAACTAAAATTCATAGTCAAGATGTGTGCTATGTTGTGATTTGTGAAACCCCTTATTATTCTCTTACTAATATAGTTTATACTTTGCCCCCAGTTATCACAAAGTATTTATCTCATATTGAGCTACATAAGTGTAAATTTAATATGCCTCCCAAGTTTTTATATTATGTTGAGTTACATAAATATAAACTTGTCTTGCCTCCCAAGTTTTGGGATAGTTCCATATTTAACGATGCAGAATTGAAACCAACCATGGGAGCAAAAGATGAGTATGAGTCGAGGACGACTCTATTTCAAGAGGGGGGGAATGATGAGAACATCACCAGTTGGGATAAGATCATGATTGTGAGGAAACAAGTTAAGGTGCATGCTTTCCATGCTAGATTTAATTTTTATATATTTGAACTTCAGATGCTACACCATGAGATGCATTCATTTTCAATTTCAGAAATACTCTATTGGATTAATAGAAGAGATGCATGTATATGGAACTATTGTATTATCATGGAAGTTGATTGGGGACCAATAGACATTGAGTCGATGACGACTCCAAATCAAGAAGGGGAGGATGATGAGGACATCACTACCAATGATACAACCATACATGAATACCAAGATCCAATTATTCGAGTTCGAGCACGACGATTAAATCTCCAGGTCAACTCGTTTCTAAGTATCTTATTATATTATCTTGGTAATAAATTACTACCTAATATTATTATTATTGTTAGGAACCACGGAGATGATGAAAATCACTTGGAGATAAACAAAGAGTTGGAGAAGAACCAAGAAGGGCGTCCAAGCCAATTTGAGAATCCAGTCCAACTACAATTCGTGTCCAACTCGGATTCTAGGAGGAGCGTGCACTAAAATCATCGCCCAGGCCGCATACGGACTCCATTTTTTACGTCCACCCAGCCATGGAAATATAACTTAATTACCCTTCCAATGCCTCTAGTTTGATCTCAAAATTCGTTCTAGATCAAGGGAAATCGTCAAAAAAAGATAGAGTTCAGAATCTGTCAGCATGTTGTTTTCTGCGTTATTTGGCCTTTGGGCCGTGTATCCAGTTGAGCCCATTAGGGGTGCGTCCCAAACTACTATATAAGGTGTTTCTACATCCAGTTTTATTTTACACGTTTCTTTGATAGCCGCTGCTTCACCAGATTTGTAAGTGAACCCCAATGGGCAGATTCCAATAGAATTTTCAATTTGATTGCGTTTTCTGTGTTCTTGCTTGTGTTCATCGATTCGTAGGCAAGGATTAGCCTTCTTGGTGAGGTCAATCTGGCTGTGCTAGATTGATAACCAATGGAGTACTGGTGTAGTGATTGCAAGGGTTGATCTCGTGGATCAGAAGCCGGATCGTCAACGTCGAGTTCTACACAAATTGTTGTTTATCCCCCACCTGATGAAAGATCGGGCACCCCCTCCTCCATCATGCGGAGCACCTTAAACATTATTACGCTTAGGGGCTCCTTGTAATGAATTGTAAAAGTACCTTTCTAAGCTAAATAAAGATGCATGTTCGAATTATGCTTAGTCTTCAAATATTCCTTACTCCTGGTGGACGCATCAGGGGAATGTAGATGCTTGTGGAGGTAAGCATATTTCAAGGAACCGAGCAAACGACCTTCAAACCATTGGTTCAAGGATTCCATAAAAGCGCCGAAGGTGGCCAGCCTACGGATTCCAGACTCTGTCTTGTTAGGATCCATAGAAGAGTCCAAGGACTTTAAAAGAACAGATTTCCGACCTCCAGGTTCAAAGCATCTGTAAAAGAGTCGTAGGTGGCGAGCCTATGGATTCTAGGCTCCGGCTTGTTAGGATCCGTAGAAGAGTCTAAGGACTTTAAAAGAACATATTTCCGGCCTCCGGGTTCGAAGCATCTGTAAAAGGGACGTAGGTGGCCAGCCTATGGATTCCAGGCTCCGGCTTGTTAGGATCCGTAGAAGAGTCTAAGAACTTTAAAAGAACAGATTTCTGGCCTCTAGGTTCGATAAGTTTTCTCTACGGGATTTTTTCTTTGGCACTGTTGTGCATCTTTCGCATAGACTCTAGCTAGCACGTGTTTTTGCAAGTAGCACAGAGGCAAGGATCTTTAGCACTCTGCACAGCGCATAATGGCAGGGCTCGTTGCGCACTGTAGCAGATTTCTACTGTGAGCTAGCGAAGTACTACTCAGTGCTTTGAAGCCAAAGCCAGCTGCCAGCTTGTGATTTACTATTTTTTATGTGGTTTTCGGAGCAAGCGAGTTCGGCATAGCTAGCTTTGCTAGTCTGCAGCCTTCGCTCAGAAGCCTTATTTGCGGTCACCGAAGCACTCTGTGCGAAGTTTGTTCTGCCATCTGTCAAAGCTTTGTACTTCGGGGATTTGCTCAGGGCTTCGCGGTCTTGTTTCGAAGTCTAGGCTAGGCTCCACAGGAAATATTCGAAGTTTGCAAGAGCTTCGCAGCGAAGTTTGCTTGCAGTGGTTCGAAACCTGTAACTCAGTCTTAATACAGGCTTCGCTGTTAAGTCTCTGAAGCCTTCGTTTTCCTGTTTGATTTGGAGATTGCGCAAAAATATTCTGTCAGGAGGTTTGGCTGGCTTCGAAGTCTTTCGTGTGCATGATGTGATTCGAAGGTTTCTACTTCGGAGGTTGCTCTTTGGCCGAACATGCTTTGAAGGTTTCGAAGTAGGCTTCGGCAGCTACACACTTCACTCAACTGTACTGCACAGGCTTCGACAACTTCAGACTTTGCACGTCCACATAGCACAGGCTTCGACAAGTATCGAACAGGAGACAACCTTGAACAGTAAGACTTCTCATTTTACTTACACTCAAATTAAACCTCTGCTATCATTTATTTTTGTGAAGTTTGATACGTCCATGTTTTAAATGCTTTGTTGATCTGCCTATACACTGTTTTGGTGTCCTTATTTCTACGTCACTGGTTGTTTCTAGGATAGATTATTTTTGGACCTATGGACTGTTCTTGTTTCTGTTAGTTGTCTGTTGAGGTGCGTTTGGTGTTGGGAGCAGGCCATTGATTCGAAAGAATTTTTAGGCGCCCATTCACCCCCTCTGGTCGCTACTTTCGTTCCTACAAGTGGTATCAGAGCCTGGTTAGGGTTTTTCCATACCTTAACCGGTTCTAAACCCCAGTAGTGATCATGACTTCTCCTGGAAAGGTCCCGTCCTTGGAAGCTTATGGCTATAATTATTGGAAGACTAGCATGCGAGCCTATCTCATGAGCCAAAGCTCGGATATTTGGTACATTTGTGTTCACGCTAATTTCACAGTATTGCCTATTGCTGAGGGCAATTCTCCTAATATTATCGCCCAGCATCAGAACAACAACAAAGCGACGAACATTTTGTTTTCTAGATTAGGTCCCACTGAATTTAAGCGTGTGAGCCATCTCACCACTGCTAGAGAGATCTAGGCTACCCTCCAGGCACACCATGAGGGGACAGCCCAGGTCAAGGCTCGGCTCTATCAGACCTACCGACGTGAATATGAAAATTTCACACAGAAGCCAGGTGAATCTGTTGAAGCTTTGTTTGGTCATTTTCAATCGATCATCAACAAGCTTTGGGCCAACAAGGCCAAGGGAGTTCAGCTAGTCTCAGATCATGAGCAGGCGCTCAAGGTTCTCCATAACTTGGACCCTAAGATCTGGGAGATCAAGGTATCCTCTATCATTGAGAGCACCTCTTATGATACCTTGACAATTTCTGAGTTGTTTAGCAAGCTGAAGGCCACTGAGGTTGATACCCAGTTGAGATCAAATCTCACTGGTTCTAGATCAAAAACCCTGGCCCTTGCTACACCTTCTGCTGACCCCTCCTCTGTGAGCTTTGCTCGGTCCTCCTTGATATCTATCACTGAGGACCAACTTGAGTTGCTAGGAGATGATGACATGTGTCTGTTTAACAATCGGGTGCGTCGTGTCTATGATAAGCGAATGTTAAAAAGACACGGCACAAAATCCGGATGCTTGAGTGTGGTGATCCAGGTCACTTCATCACCGACTGCTCCAAGCGCAATGGTCACAAGAAGGGTACCGGTGGTGGCTTCTACGACTCCGGCAAGCACGACAGATCATCCTTCACAAAGGGCAAGCCAAAGACTAGATTCTTCAAAAAGGCCCTGAAGGACAACCGGCGTGAGAACAAGAAGCGCGGCAAGGCCTTCTTCACCGAGATGGAGAAAAGTTACTCCAAGCGATCTACGTCTTCTTCCTCTTCATCGAGCTCAAGCGATGAGGAGATTGTCATCAGGAAGGGGAAGGAAAAGGATGATCCAGCGGGCCTCTGCTTCATGGCCTTCGGGGACAGGCCGAAGAGCCGCTCACATCGACGTCGAAGATCCCGCAAGAGTTTCTGCTCAATGGCTTTGGGGGATAAGGAAGAAAAGGGCTCCTCCAACGACTCCGATGATGACGACGATGAAAAGGTATCCTCTTATGAACGTGAAATCGTTGATTTACTTGAAAATAATTGTCAGGAGTTGAAATATTGGGAAAAATTGCTTAGAGGGGCAAAGAAGAGGATAGATGAACTTGAGAGTGAGCTTGCCGTGGCCAACGGCAGAATTGAGAGTCTATCTTCTTCTCCTTGCTTGGGTGATAGCAGTGAGTGCCCAAAGTGTCAAGTGTTGCTGTGTGACCTAACGACTCTGGAGTCTAGGTACACAGAAAGGGTTGATGAGATGGACACTTTGGCCACTGAGCTTGAGAGCGCTCAGCTGGAGCTGAAAGATGCTCATGCCACTGTTGCCGTGCCCTGTGTTGATTGCCCATCCCATCTAGCTAGTTTAGCTTAGCTGAAAGCCAAGGGTGATGAGCAGTTGGGCGAGTTGGAGAGAGTCAGAGCTGAGCTGGAGGAGACTAGGCTAGAGCTTGAGATACTGTCAGTTCCACCCACTGTTTGTGAGAACTGCTTGTCTCTTAGATTGGAGTTATCAAGCTGAGAGCCGAGAAGTCTGTCCAGGATGAAAGAGAGTGTGAGACCTGCTTGTCTCAGGTGGAGGTACTAGCTTCCTTGAGAGAGAGGAGCTAGCTGATGTCCAGAATGAGAACTTTTACCTTCGTCAGATCCTGAGTTGGGTGAGTGCTAGAGAGCCACAGCTCGGCATGATGATCCAGCAGTTTAAGAGGCAGGATGGGTTTGGGATATGCTACACCTACACCAAGGATGGAGTGTTCCAAGAACAGCCTAAAGCTCCAACCAAGAAACCCATCTGGGTTCCAAGGCCCAAACACCTTCGCACTTCTCTAGACTCTCTTCCTGTACCCTCTCACACCAATGAGTCTACACCCAACACCACTAAGCCCAAGAACCCCAAGCCTCAACCACATCCCAAGAAGCCCACCTATCACTGTGAGTACTGTCAGAGAGACGGGCATCTTGAGGAGTTTTGCTTCAGGAGGAAGCGGGTTGAGAGAGCAGAGAGAGCTCGTGGAGGGCACGAGCAGTTCTACCAGCAGGGTGGTAGACTAAGAGTTCCTCGATGCGGGGAGAGGCTAGAGGCCAGTTCGCATCGTGTAGGTGGTGGTAGAGGAGACGACCTTCATGCCTGTGCTCCGGAGGGTGGTGGTCGATCCGACAGAGCTCCATGTCATTTAGGATATTGTCCTGGACCTCGTGGCTGAGGTTTTAGGCAGAACCGAGGACCGTGCTTTGAGCCGCGTTTTGGTCTAGACTCCTATGATGATTTATGCTTTCCGTCTTTTGAGGAGATGGCTCGACACTGGTTTAGTTCTTTTGCTAAACCTGGTGCCGAACCATTTTCTCCCCCTTACAACCACTGATTGTGCAGTATCGGGGACTGGAAGACGTATGGATCATGGACTCAGGATGCTCTCGCCACGTGATGGGACATCACATATGGTTCTCCATTCTCTCTCCCCCAGCTCCAAGAAATACATCACCTTCGAGAACAATGGTCAAGGGAAGGTACACGGCATTGGCTCAATTCACATCTTAGACCATTTCTCTTTGAAGAATGTTGCTTTGGATGGAAATTTGAACTTTGATTTGATTTCTGTTTCGCAACTTCTTGAGGATGGTTTGGAGGTTCGTTTTAAGAATGGCAGTTCTTCTGTGGTTGATTCTAGAGGGTCTTTGATTTGCTAGATCTTACTCTTTGGTAAGGTTTTTCGGATTGACTTCTCTAGTTCTTTTGGTCCTTCTCGCTGCTTGATTGCTGGATCCTCCTCTAAGCTCTGGAAGTGGCATAGGAGGTTAGGCCATTTGAGTTTTGATCTACTGGTCAGATTGAGCTCTATGGAGCTCATCCTAGGATTGCCCAAGCTTAAGATGGAGAAGGATCTAGTTTGCCATCCATGTCGTAACGGGAAAATGGTTGCCGCTTCTCACTCACCTGTGACTCAGGTGATGACTTCGTATCCGGGAGAGCTGTTAAACATGGACACTGTTGGTCCAAATCGGGTACGCTTAGTCCGTGTGAAGTGGTATGCGCTTGTGATCATTGATGATTTTTCTCGATTTTCGTGGGTTTTCTTCTTGGAGTCTAAGGATGAGACTTTTCATTTCGTTCATGACCTGATTTTGAAACTGAAGAATGAGAACAATGGTCGAATGTGAGCGATTCACTCTGACAATTGCTCTGAGTTCAAGAACTCTCAGTTCATCAGCTTCTACAGTGATTAGGGTCTTGATCATCAGTTTTCTGCTTCTTACACTCCGCCACAGAACAGCGTTGTGGAACGAAAGAACCATATGCTAGTCGAGATGGCCACGACGATGCTCGATGAGCACATGACTCCTAGGCGCTTTTTAGCTAAAGCCATGAACACGGCTTGCTATCTGGCCAACCACATTTTTCTTAGAGCTTACTTAGGTAAGACTTCATATGAGTTGCAGTTTGGTAGACAGCCCAAGGTGAGCCACTTGCAAGCGTTTGGCTGCAAGTGCTTTGTGCTTAAGAAGGGAGAGAATTTGGACAAGTTTGAGTCTTGTTGCTGGGATGGAGTTTTTCTTAGCTATGCTTTGCATTCTCGAGGCTTCCGTGTTTGGAACCTCGACTCTCAGCAGCTTGTCGAGACTTGTGAGGTTTCTTTTGATGAGTCCTTGCCTTCTTTGACTCCTTCTTTTGAGCTGTCTAGAGATGGTGAGCTCGGAGAGTCCATCTTTGAGGAAGATGATGACGCTCCAGCTGTTGATGAGGGTGGGCCTTCTGCACAGCCTGCAGAACCCACACCTTCTGAGACTTCGACTGAGGATGAGGGCGGACCTCCGATCACTTCTTCCACTTCGATCGAGCCCCCTAAGTCGAGTCCAGAGGTGCTAGCTGCTAACTTCGGTGAGGTGACTTCAGATCACTAGGGATCCCAAGCAGTTCAGCGTGATCACCCCTCAGAGCTCATCATAGGTGATCTGTTTGAGAGGACTTTGCGTTCTTCTGTTGGATCTCTTGTTGTGTTTGTTGAATCTGCGTTTGTTGCATCTTTTGAGCCCAAAGATGTTTTTCATGCTCTTTCTGATTCGAACTGGATTAATGCCATGCAAGAAGAGCTTGACAATTTTCTTCGCAATCGGGTTTGGACACTGGATGAGATGCCACCCGGATGCAACCCAATAGGCACCAAGTGGGTGTTAAAAACAAGCAAGGTGAAGATGTGGTTGTAGTGCGCAACAAAGCTCGACTATTTGCCCAGGGTTTTTGCCAGAAAGAGGGTATTGACTTTTGCCCCTGTTGCCCGTCTTGAGTCCATTTGCATTCTTTTAGCTTTTGCCGCTTCGAAGGGTTTTAAGCTTTTTTCAAATGGATGTCAAGAGTGATTTTCCGAATGAGTACATAGAGGAGGAAGTCTATGTTAGGCAGCCCCCTGGTTTTGAAAACCCAAAGTTTCTGTTGATAGCAAAAAATGACATTAATGGCTAGATTATCAAAATATCAATTATTGGTAATTTGGGCCAAAAATACACATGTCCAGGGTCTATCCGAAGCCATATAGGGCAGAAGCCCATCAGGTTATGGGCTTCGAAAGCCTCCAGCCAACCCATGGGCTTCAGCTAGGAAGCCGTCGGAGGCCCACGCTGTCGAAGCTTCGGCCCAAGGAGCAAGCCTCGACGGGCCTGGCCGAAGCCCACGCTGTCGGAGCTTCGGCCCAAGGAGCAAGCCTCGATGGGCCTGGCCGAAGCCCACGCTATCGAAGCTTCGGCCCAAGGAGCAAGCCTCAATGGGCCTGGCCGAAGCCCGCGCTACTGAAGCTTCAGCCCGTGGAGCAAGCCTCAACGGGCCTAGCCGAACCCCACGCTACCAAAGCTTCGGCTCGAGGAGCAGGCCTTGACGGGCCTGGCCGAAGCCCACCTCGGTAGAGATAGAGCTGTTTGCATCGCCAGCTCAATCTCTATCTCTATCCAGCCGGATTAATAGCAGATTAGATTGGGAATTCACCCCCTATAAATAGAGGGGCATGGCCGGCGTGGAGTGCCCCCAACTCAATCCAAACCAAATCCATGCTTTGATCATACCTTTACTTTTACCTTTACTTTTCTGTACCTCTTCGTGGGTTTGCCTGGAAGCCCTCTTCGTGGTACTTCGCAGCATCTCTGTTGTAGGTTCGGACATTCGGAGCCCCTTCGCCGAAGGTGTTCGGATCTGAGAGATCGGTTCCGGAGGTCCCTAGGACACCCTTCGACAGGATCGCAGGCTTCGACAACAGGCTTCACTAGCATACTTCATCGAGACAGGCTTCGCCACGACTACACTCCGCACCGGACGAAGTTGCACCCACGTGTGGCCTTTGCGTCACTACTCTGTAATTCGCTACATCGGAGATCGCACGCCGAACCCCGCTGTTCAGAGGTGATCACCGTGTTCAGATCCGTTTGGAGTCTACCTTTGGCCGGATCAGTCCAAACACCAAAGCACCCTTTGGCGGAGCACTTCGCACCAGACGCCGAAGGTACCCTTCAGCGCACCCTTCGCATCAGACTTCGAACCAGGAGGACTCCGACTGGTTTGCTAATTTTAAATCTTTTTAACCTATTTCTTTCGGCTAATTGGATTATTTTGTGTAATCTGGTTGCCTGGCGACTCCACCCCCTTATCACTATTAAGGGTAGTCGGAACATGGCGTCTGTGCTATGTCATGCTTAGGCCTGTCCCTAAATATCCATGCACTTTTGGATCGCCGGACTGAGCCAATTGCGGGGGCATGTTTCCATGTCAACACACTTTTTGGCTACTCCACTGGGGAAGAGCTACACCAACATAATGAGTACGTCTACATCGGCCACTGATACAACTACATCGAATAATACGTCTACACCGCCGATGGACGCAATAGGAGGCGTGGATATCGACAACCGCAACATATTATCACCTACACTTGAAGATATCCCCGCAGAAGACTGAGCAGAGATTGAGGCAAAGCTAAAGGCGCTCCAAGACATGATGCTTGGGGGCTACATCAAGACACGCGCGGGCTTCGTCAAGCGTGACATCGTCACCCCCGACCTCGCTCAGGTCCAGGTAACACCGGTATCATCTCATTTATCTTCTTTAGAAATTGAGCAAAAAATAGCCTCATCAGTAGATCAGGCCGTTAGCGCTTCGCTAGCCAACCGTTTAGATTCAGCAGTCAGCTCCCAAGTAGAGGCAACTCTTAGAAGGTTCGGCTTCACTGAGGCCACACCCCCGATTCCTATAGCTAGTGCACCTCTGACAAACACGTCTCTGGCGTCATCACTTATGGTCGAGACCAATCAATATGCCTATGGTCAAACTAATACTGCATACCACACAACACCTGCGCCAATACCCGCGCTACCCGCACCACACGCGCAGGCGCCCAGACACGAGCACGTTGTACAAATGGCACGTAGGGAAGAAGCACATGGCCGACACGCCGATATCCCACCGTGTGTCACACCCCCACATGAGAGGCGCATGCAAACAAACTACCAAGATTATATAGATGAGCGAGTCCACGCACTGTTTATGGAGTGTGCCGGCTTCGTGCCCAAGGGACGGGTTAGGGTTTATCGCAAAACCATACCCCGATAATCTTGATACAGTACCCTATCCCCGCGGCTATAGGATCCCTGAGTTCACTAATTTCGATGGCGAGGGTAGCAGGACCACACTAGAGCATGTTAGTCAATTTTTAGCGCAGTGTGGAGAGGTTAGCGGGATAGATGCCCTAAAGGTTAGACTATTTTCAGCTTTCACCTGGTTTTCGGCGCTCCCGCCGAACTCCATCCACACGTGGGATGATTTAGAGCAGAAATTCAATGATTATTTCTACACGGGTGAAACAGAACTTAGGCTTTCGCATTTGACATCGGTTAAGCAAAAATCTAGTGAGAGCGCCTCTGAGTATATCAAGCTTTTCAGGGATACTAGAAACTGGTGCTTTAGTCTTGATATTTCAGGAAGGGACTTGGTGGAATTAGCTTTTAACGGGTTGCGTTCTGAACTTAATGAAAGGTTAGATAACCAGAACTTTTTAGAAGTTAGCCAAGTTCTACAGCAGGCTCTGGTCCAAGAAGGTCGAGCCAAAGATAAGAAATTTATTAAGACATTTAGCAAGCCTAGGGCCGAAATCCACATCATGGAATGCTCTGATGAGGAGGAGTCAGAGGAGGAGGATTCGACCGACATGTACGCGGCCGAATGGGTTACCAACACTAAAAACAAACCTGTCACTTGCTCCGAACTACGACCATCCCCCACAAAGAATAGACTTAATGAGGTCAAGTACTCATTCGATGTGACTAAATGTTATAAAATATTTTATTTCCTCTTAAAGAGTCAGCTTCTCAGGTTACCTAAGGGTCAAGTTATCCCACATGCCGATGAGTTAAAGAAGCATCCATACTGTAAGTGGCATGATTCACAATCTCATAATACTAATGATTGCAATGTTTTTCGACGATAGATACAATCAGCCATAGAAGAAGGACAATTGAAGATAGACCATGATACAAAGATGAAGCTGGATAAAGATCCTTTTCCAGTCAACGCCGTTGACCTCGGCGAGAAGAAGGTGTTGATTCGGCCAGAACAGGCCGAGTCTGCTAAAGGGAAATAGGTAATTGTGGGAGAACCACACACTCGCACACTAGTACCAAAGAATCCCGAGGTAGGAGTGTGGAAACAGAACATCAATACCCCTTCGGCTAAGGCTCGCAAGAGGCCGAAGGTAACATATAACATGTTGTTAAACAAGCATCAGAGGAGGGCCAAAGAAGCAGGTCCGCACGCTAAGCTAAAACAGCCAAAGGGTCCAAGACCTTTGAAGGGTGGCTTCGGTCCGAAGCCAGTGAACCCTCCGCACGAGGGCTTCGGCCACAATGGCCTGATGCTCCGCTAGGTGGTTCCGAGCCACAATGGCCGAACCCCCCGTACAACAGCTTCGAGCCCTAGTGGTCGGGTCCACTATACAAGAATGTCGGCCCCCAATGGCTGAACCCCGCACTGCACTGGACTTCTCCGATGGGAGGCTTCGGCCCGCACTGGTGGAACATACCTCCGGCCTAGCAGGATCCTTCGCTGGTGTGGTCGGAGACACCTTTGACTTGGCCGAACCCACCTCCGGGTGACGGGTTCGGCTCGCAGTGGCCGAGGCCGCTAGAGCCTCCGATGTGTCCGCCGTATGACTGGGCGGGGACCCCGTGGGTCCCATACATATCCGGGTTAGGGTACCCTCCGCAGACTAACCCTATGCCTTGTTTTCCTTTGGAGTATTATGGATGGCAGGGGCAAACAGACGCAGCAGAGGGGGCATCATCCACAGACTGTCTGTGGTACCTCCGAATTGGACCCTGTAGAGCGAAGCCGAAGGGTGCGAGCACGCGAAGGCCGAAGTCAGGGAGTCTGAAGCCATAACTATCAGAGTTGGGTCTCAGGAAGTCCCAATCCCGAAGACTTTGTCGCCGAAGGCTAACGGAGGTAAGCCGCATGCTTCGTCCGGGCTCCGCGCCGAAGCTTGGTTCGATCGGCCGAAAGAGGCCGATCCGTTCGACGGGGTTCGCAGCAAAGCCCCCTTCGAACACAGGGCGCCCGAGGTTGAAGGGCACACTTCGGTCAAAATTAACAGGAGTCGAACAGTAGCTCCAGGCACCAAGCCACAGCCATCTTGGGCTCCTCTGGGCATGTCCAAATCACAAAAGAGATGCCTACAAAGGCTGTGGGCATAGGAGATACGCGAGAAGGTAGCTGAGGCTGAGCGCGATGTTATCTTCAAAGAGATCCGCCCTCGGCCAACTATGAAATAGGTATGGAGGAAAAGCCGGTTGAGATAACCAACCTGGCTCCTAGTCCGAGCGACGACGACTTGCTCGACGATGATTACTCACCCGTCTTTGAGGGGCCCGCACCTCAGGTGATGGACATCAACATCGTCACATTACCCGCCGAGTTTGCACCACCACGGGACGAGGCCAAGGTCGCTCAGTTGAACCTCGGTCCACGCAACGCCATCTTCGAGAAGCTCGAGGACTCGGCTCGCCATCTAAAGCCCCTCTATGTCAGGGGTCACATCGATGGGAAGCCGATTTCCCGGATGCTCATCGACGGTGGGCCACTGTTAACCTAATGCCTTATTCATTGTTGAAGAAACTTGGCAGGGACAAAGATGACCTGAAGAAGACTAACTTGATGCTCAACGGCTTCAACGGCGAGAGCTCCGAGGCCAAGGGATAACTCTCTATGGAGTTGATGGTAGGCAACAAGACTTTGCCAACAGCGTTCTTTGTCGTCGACGTACAAGGTAACTATAGCGTGTAACTCGGGCGCGACTGGATTCACGCAAACTATTGCATCCCTTCTACTCTACAACAGTGCATGATACAGTGGGACGGCGATGAGATAGAAGTCATCCCCGCGGATACTTCGTCCCAAGTAGCATTGGCCGATGTATCAGTTGACGCCGTCCATAACAATGTAGAGTGTCTATCATGTAGAGATCTTTCGGATTATGATTTTGTTAGTGTATCCGGAGGACGGTTTGTACCAGTGTCTGTAAAGACGGCTAGAGTAGCACGGCTATTTTTGTATTAGTAGTCATGTCTAGCAAGAATAATCTAGCTTGGCTAAAGTCTCGCGTGGAGAAGTATCAGTATAATAAAGACGGTATTACCGAGGCCATCAAGGACTTTAGCGAAGTAGAAAAATTAGGGCAAGGATTTGTGTCTGCTGATCCCTTGGAGGAAGTTCATATAGGTAATGGTAGCATCCCAAGGCCGACTTTTGTAAACCAACATTTGCAACCCGATGAAAAGGCTGAAGTAATAAAGTTACTTTGGTCGTATGTTGATTATTTTGCATGGGAGTATAGTGAAATGCCAGGGCTAAGCCGCGAGCTCGTGGAGCATCGGCTCCCTATCAAGCCAGATTTAGGCCTTATAAATAGCCTCCCCGCTGCTTTAATTCGGCCGTCTATGACCGAGTTAAAGAGGAAGTGGAACGACTACTTAAGGCTGAATTTATTAGGCCATGCAGGTACGCGGAATGGGTTGCTAACATTGTGCCTGTAGAAAAGAACGGGAGCGGCAAGATACGGGTGTTGGGGGAATAGATTTCCCTTGAACAGGGGCCAAATGACGTCAGCCTCTGACAACCTTCGGCCCGGAGCCCAGCACTGTCAAAGCCCGTATCTTCCCAAAGAAGTTGTTTCTAGGTGCCAAGGTACCCTTCGGAGCCTGCCGGGGAGAAGCCCCCAAACTCCGTCGAAGCCCTCTGGAGCGAGGTCCTTCGGAGCCCTCCAGAGCAAAGCCCTCAAGATTCCTTGAAGGCCGCCCAAAGCTAAGTCTCAGGCTAACTTCGAAGCCAGCCTCCGGGCCTTCTTCGGAGTTAGCCTTCGAGCCCTGTTCGGAGTTAGCCTTTGAGCTCCCTTCGGAGCTCCTCAGAGCTAGTCTCCGGACCCTCTCCAACCGGTCCAAAGCCAAGGCCCCAGCTCGGAGGCCCCAGCTCGGAGGCCTGGTTCGGAGGCCCCAGTTCGGAGGCCCAGTTCGAAGGCCTGGTTCGGAGGCCTGGTTTGGAGGCCCCAGTTCGGAGGCCTGGTTCGGAGGCCCCAGTTCGGAGGCCACAGTTCGGAGGCCCCAGTTCGGAGCCCTGGTTCGGAGCCCCGGATCAGAGCTCCGGCCCTTCTCCGAACCCAGAAGATATTTATGCCCCGCTACAGTGTAGAAGTCGTACTAGAGGCCCCTTTACCCATAGTCTGTCGTCTAGCTTGTTAAAGAGTGACGTTGCCTGACACTTCTGTAAGCTGTAAAGCACTTTTGTACTGTAGCTAGCTCTTTTTCCCCTCTCTGCCCCTATAAGCCTAGGGGTCATAGAGGGCATCTAGGTCTTTTCCTTTGACCTGCGTGCCTATAAAAGCAGGGCCAAGCCCTTGTAACAGGGACACACGCTCCAGGGAGCCATGAGACTCTGGAGTTCTTTTTTCCACACCAAGGCATACCATGCCAAATCCACCACAAACTGGACGTAGGGCTATTATCCTGTATGGGAGGCCCGAACCAGTATAAACCCTTTCTCCCTCTTAGAGAACCCATCGAGGTTCAATCTACACGTCATATACACACATACTAAACCTGTGCTATAGCTAACATAATTGCTACAACAACGAGTATGCATTGATTTCAGGGATCTGAACAGAGCCACTCCAAAAGACGAGTATCTAATGCCGAGAGCAGACATGTTGATCAACGATGCTTCAGGACACAAGGTACTAAGTTTTCTTGATGGCAATGCCGATTACAATCAAATATTTATGGACAAAGAGGACGTCTATAAGACTGCCTTTCGATGCCCTGGTTTTGTCGGTTTATTCGAATGGGTCATCATGACTTTTGGGTTGAAAAATGCCGGTGCCACGTATCAGCACGCTATGAACTTGATCTTTCAAGACTTGTTAGGAGTCATGTTATAAGTTTACATCGATGACGTCGTGGTCAAATCGGACGCTATGGGAAACCATGTAGCCGATTTGAAGGTTGCTTTCGATAGGATGCGACAGTATTGGTTGAATGAACCCACTCAAGTGTGCTTTTGGCGTGTCGTCAGGTAAGTTCTTAGGTTTCATGGTTCATGAGAGAGGTATAGAGATTGATCCTAAGAGACTTGAGAAGATTAGAAACGTTGTAGTGCCGGCATGCAAGAAGGATGTGCAAAAGTTGCTAGGCAAGTTGAACTATTTGTGTCGCTTTATATCCAACTTGTCCGGCAAGATTGTACGCCGAAACTAGGTACGCGTTTGTGGAGCGATTATGTTTATCACTTTATTATGCGTGCACCAAGTTACGCCATTATCTTGTCCCCACTACATGTGTTTTCGTTTGCCAGACAGATGTTATAAAGCACATGTTACAGAAACCGATTCTAAGTGGAACAATCGGATAGTGGGCTTACGCATTGATTGAGTACGATTTGTCCTACGAGCCCCTAAGAGCGATGAAAGGCCAAGTCGTAGCCAACTTTATAGTTGATCATCACAAAGATGCTACCTGGAGTGATGCTATTGCTCTAGTTGAGATAGTGCCATGGAAAATCTATTTTGATGGTTCGGCTTGCAAGAATGACCAGGGTATTGGAGTGGTTGTCATATCACCTAATGGTATATGCTTTGAAACCTCGGCCCGACTAGAGTTTTCTTCCACTAATAACCAAGCCGAATACGAAGCTTTGTTGCTAGGTCTTGAACTACTAGAGTCTGTAGGCGCTAACCATGTTCACGCGTATGGTGATTCATTATTAGTAGTACAACAAGTAGCCAAGAATGCTCAATGTTTTAATGGCTTGCTAAATAGCTACTTGGACAAATGCCTAGACATAGTTGCTACTTTTGATGATTTCGAAATATCTCACGTGTCAAGAGAAGCCAATTCAATTGCTAATGATTTGGCTCAGCAAGCATCTGGCTACCAAGTCAAGAGAGGGAAATTTTCTGTATTGAAAAAGCCAATGTTTGGTCTCATTACCGAAGCCAGTAATGCTAGACAGGCGCACCCTTCGGGTCGAAACCCTCGGGTCGCCGAAGGCCACCGCATGCCGGAGCCCCTGGATCGGAGTGCTCCGCCCACCGAGGGGTCCGGCATGCCGGATCCTATAGTCTGAAGCCTCTCAGACGGGGAAGGCTCTCCAAGATCCGAACCCTCTGAAGGGCTTTGGCCCAGCACACTCCGAGCGGCCACTTCGGCCAGGCTTCGGCAGGAGCTGGAATGGCTCGGGGGGCACCCCGAAGTCAGTGCTTTAGAAGTTTTTTTAGAAGGTGGACCAGCGAAGCCCTCTGAAATCTGTGAGGGCGATTGGAGAGTCCCAATCGCCCAGTATTTGAAAGACCCTAGCCGAAGGGTTGATCGGAAGGTTCGGCGACAAGCGTTCAAATTTGTGTTTGTAGATGACACATTATATCGCCGAACCATCGACGGAGTGCTATTTAAGTGTTTAGATCATGAGCAGTCCTAGGTCGCTATAGGAGAAGTCCATGAGGGGCTTTGCGGCACTCACCAGTCTGCCCAAAAGATGAGTTGGATGCTCAAAAGAGCGGTTTTTTATTGGCCGACTATGACTGAAGATTGTTTCAAGTAATACATAGGGTGTGAGGCATGTTAGAAGTTTGGCAACATCCAGTTAGCTCCTGTCTCATTGCTCAATCCTATTGTCAAGCTGTGGCCGTTTCGAGGTTGGGGTTTAGACTTCATCGGCCAGATCTACCCTCCTTCCTCAAAGGGGCATCGGTTCATGTTGATGGCGACAAATTACTTCACCAAATGGACCGAGGACATACCTCTCAAGAACATGACCCATAATGAGGTACACAATTTTATTTTAAAGCACATCATACATAGATTCGGCATCCCTCAAACGCTTACTACGGATCAAGGTAGTTCATTTGTTTCTAAAGAAGTAAGGGACTTCACCGAATACTATGGCATTAAGTTGATAAACTCTTCACCTTACTCTGCTCAGGCCAATGGTCAGGCCGAGTCTAGTAATAAAACTGTGATTAAGCTTATTAAGAAGAAAATTGAAGAGTTTCCTAAAAGGTGGCATGAAGTGCTTTCCGAGGCGTTTTGGGCTTGTAGGATTGCAAACCACGGTGCCACTAAGGTCAGTCCATATGAGTTGGTATATGGAAAAGAGGCCGTTCTGCCTGTAGAGGTAGATCTTGGCTCCTTAAGAGTGTTGAAGCAAGACAGCTTATCGGTCAATGAGTATGAAGCTCTTCTGAAGGATAGTCTAGAGGAAGTGATCGATAAGAGACTAAGAGCTTTAGAAGCCATAGAGGTAGACAAGAAGAGAGTAGCTAGAGCCTACAAAAAGAAGGTTAAACCAAAATAGTTTCAAATAGGAGACTTGGTATGGAAGACGATTTTGCCTTTAGGCACGAAAAGTCCAAAATTTGGAAAATGGTCACCTAGTTGGGAAGGTCCTTTTAAGATAGCCGAAATCGCTTCCGGCAACACATACGTGTTGGAATCCCTACAGGGAGAGCGGTTTCGAAGGGCTTTGAATGGTAAGTACTTGAAAGGGTATTTCCCGAGTGTGTGGCAAACGTCATAAAAGTGTCGAAAAGTCGATATGAAGAGTATCATCTCAAGCTCATTGTGCTTTTAGTTCACTAGTTCACTAAAAGGCAGGGGGCATGTGTTGATAGCAAAAAATGACATTAATGGCTAGATTATCAAAATATCAATTTTTGGTAATTTGGGCCGAAAATACACATGTGCAAGGTCTGTCCGAAGCCCTACAGGGCCGAAGCCCATCAGGCTATGGGCTCCGAAAGCCTCCAGCCAGCCCATAGGCTTCGGTCAGGAAGCCTTCGGAGGCCCACGCTGTCGAAGCTTCTGCCCAAGGAGCAAGTCTCGATGGGCCTGGCCGAAGCCCACGCTGTCGGAGCTTTGGCCCAAGGAGCAAGCCTCCACGGGCCTACCCAAAGCCCACGCTGTCGAAGCTTTGGCCCGAGGAGCAAGCCTCAATGGGCCAAGCCGAAGCCAGCGCTACCGAAGCTTCGGCCCGAGGCGCAAGCCTCAATGGGCCTGGCCAAAGCCCACGCTACCCAAGCTTCGGCCCGAGGAGCAGGCCTCGACGGGCCTGGCCGAAGCCCACCTCGGTAGAGATAGAGCAATTTGCATCGCCAGCTCAATCTCTATCTCTATCTAGTCAGATTAATAGCAGATTAGATTGGGAATTCAACCCCTATAAATAGAGAGGCATGGCCGGCGTGGAGTGTCCCCCAACTCAAACCAAACCAAAGCCATGCTTTGATCGTACCTTTACTTTTACTTTTACTTTTCTGTACCTCTTCATGGGTTTTCCTAGAAGACCTCCGTCCGCCACTACGGAACAGTGGTAAGCCTTGGTACTTCGCCTGTGAAGTCCCCGTTAATCTACGTAACAGACTGGTATCGCCTTGTTACTTCGCCTATGAAGTATCTGCTAATCTGTGTAATAGATTGCTACCTTCGCCACCCATGCAACACCTCACAAAATTTGGTCCTAAGGCCGAATTGGTACTTCGCAGCATCTCTGTTGCAGGTTCGCACGTTCGGAGCCACTTCGCCGAAGGTGTTCGGAGCTGAGAGATCGGTTCCGGAGGTCCCCAGGACACCCTTCGACAGGATCGCAGGCTTCGACAACAGGCTTCGCCAGCATACTTCGTCATGACAGGCTTCGCCATGACTACACTCCGCACCGGACGAAATTGCACCCGCGTGTGGCCTTCGCGTCACTACTCTATAATTCGCTGCATCGGAGATCGCACGCCGAACCCCGCTGTTCAGAGGTGATCACCGTGTTCAGATCCGTTCGGAGTCTACCTTCGGCTGGATTAGTCCGAACGCCGAAGCACCCTTCAGCGAAGCACTTCGCACCAGACTTCGAACCATGAGGACTTCGTCTGGTTTGCTGATTTTAAATCTGTTTAACCTATTTCTTTTGGCTAATTGGATTATTTTGTGTAATCTGGTTGCCTGGCGACTCCACCCTTAGGCCTGTCCCTAAGTATCCTTGCACTTTTGGATCGCCGGACTAACCCAAGTGCGGCGGCACGTTTCCGTGTCAACAGTTTCCTTGACATGTTTTTAAACGGCAAAAAGCTTTATACGGTTTGAAGCAAGCCCCCAGGGCTTGGTATGACTGGTTGAAGCAGTTTTTGTTGGGGAAGGGCTTTGTAATGGGTTACGTGGATAAAACTCTTTTCTTGCTCAGAGATGCACCAGATTTCTTGGTTGCTCAGATATACGTGGATGACATCATTATTTGTGGTACTACAATGCTCCTATGTCTAAGTTTTCTGAGAAGATGCACAGTGAGTTTGAGATGAGCCTCATGGGTGAGCTCAAGTATTTCCTAGGGCTCTAGATTAAGCAGACCAAGGAGGACACCTTCATCCACTAGAGTAAGTATACGCGGGACATGTTGAAGAAGTTCGACTTTGGTGGAGAGCTGAAGCTTCAAATGACCCCAATGGGTACATCTCGGGGCCTAGACAAGGACGAGAGCGGCGTCAAGGTCAATGAGAGAGAGTTTCGAGGGATGATCGGTTCGCTGCTGTAGTTGACGGTGATGAGGCCATACATACAGTTTGCCGTAGGACTGTGCACGCCCTTCTAGTCTTCACCACGCGCGTCTCATCGGTAGGCTGTCAAGCGTATTTTCAGGTATCTTACCTATGCGCCCGATATAGGTCTTTATTATTCAGCATCATCATCTCTTTATTTATCTGGCTTTTCGGACGCTGACTTTGGTGGGTGCCGGTTGGATCGCAAGTCGACTTCTGGTACTTGCCAGTTTCTTGGTTCTTCTCTTGTCTCCTGGTCTTCTCGAAAGCAGTCTGGAGTTGCACTTTCGACCACTGAGGCTGAGTATGTAGCTGCTGCTCACAGCTGGTTTGGATGATTTTGGGTTGTTCTTTCCTACCAGAGTTCCTCTGTTTTCTGACAGCAGCAGTGCAATTAGTGTAGGGAAAAACCCTTGTCTCCATTCAAAAACCAAACACATTGATGTGCATTTTCACTTTCTGAGGGATCAATATGAAAAAGGTGTCATTGACCTTGTTCATGTTGATACCCATCATCAGTTGGCTGACATTTTCACCAAACCGCTAGATCAGTGTACCTTTGAGCGTTTACGAGGGGATTTGGGTTTTGTGTATCCTTTTTAGGATTTTTTTGACTCAGTTTTCTTTATTCTTTACTCTTTTCTTGAGTCCTTTTGTGTGTGTTCATATCATGCATATTCACATATCACACTTTAAGCTTGCTTCTATTAAATGATTGATCTGCTTTACTTATTCTAGCTGGTACATGCTTTAGATTACTTGTCGATGATCATGCTTTGCTTCAGTTCACATGATATGTCTGATATCTGTCATATGCATGGCTTTTATGCTTTAAAATTGAAAAATGATCACCATTGCTTCTAGTAACTAGCATGTGTAGGCTGAATACTTTTGATATCTGTTACATGCCTTGTAGCTAGTTCCTCACTTAGATGTAGATATGCAACTTGGACATCTTTATGCTTTAAACATGGAAATATGCTATAAAATTGATAAAAATAAAAAATGAATGAAAAAGCCATGCCTTTTATGCATAATTTGAAAAGATCCAGGTGGGTTTGCTTTATCGCATTGCATTGTTCTAGACTGCGTACCATAGCACTTTGGTATGAAGTAGGATAGTGTAGTTTATGCCAAGACCAATGTCTTAAGCTTCTGATGGTGCAGTTTTGGCCTAGGCTTAACTTGGTCGGTTAGCATAAGGTTTGACATGCAAATAACCCCTGGCAAAAATGAAAAAGGAAAAAGAAAAAGCCTAAAAATTAAAGAGATAACAAGTTTGATGAAGCAGTTTGTTTTTATGACAATGCTTATCTTGGTAGATATCAGTTAGCTTCTACATCTCATGCTTTACCTGCTTGTCAGCTAGAAAATGTGGTGATGCTTTTGTTTGCAAAAATTAAAAAATGTGTGCTAATGACTTACTATAGACATCACCTGTTGCACTAATCATGCCATGTGTCTTGGACAGTATGTCTTTTGCTATACCTGCTAAATGTTGTAATTGCAGTCAATCATATAAGAGAAGCATGCTTTCTTCACTCCAGCTGCACCCCAGTTGCATTCATTGCATATTTTAGGGGGAGTTGCATTTCAGGGGAGTCTATGTCTCTTTAGAGTGCATTTAGTCTCGCTTGATGAGTCCAATTGTCAACAAGGGGGAGAAATTTTGGGAGAAGAGTTTAAGGGGGAGTTTTGGCTTTCTTTGGGATTTGTTTCAAGGGGAGTTTTTGTCCCGTTTGTCCATACTCTTTGGATATCCTTGTTGATAATTCTGAGATTGCACTTGTTTTGAGTCTTTACTTTTGCTTAACCATAATGACCGCTTTCTTGCTTTTGTTTGGCTTTTGGTCATTAGGGTTAAAATTTTACTTTATTTTCTTCTTCTCTGTTTTCTTGTGTTTTGTTTTCGTGTTTCCACATATACTCGTAGGTACTGGAGAGCTGATGAAGAGAAGTGTTTACAATGCACTCATCAAGGGGGAGATTGAGGAGCCATGCTGAAGAGCGTGGGCCTCATGGCTCCAGATGTGATGAGTCATTATCAACCGAAGTCAAGAGGACACAAAGAGAGGAGAAGACCTGCTGTGTTTGGGCCGCATGTGACTCAGGTACACGGGCAGCAAGCGACTGTCGAGCAGAGAGGCCGTGAAGTCAGGCTGGCCCAATCCGGGTACATGGGCTAGAAGCAGCAGAGGATCCACTGGGTTGTTGACCAGCATTGACTCACGTACACGGTCGGTGAGCGATTGTCGGGCTGAGAGAGCTGCAGAATTGGGCCGACCCAATCTGGGTACCTGGTGCAAAGTCGGTGGACGCTTTGTCAGTTTCGGCGCAAAACTGACAACCGCTAATCTCAGATCTGACCGTTCTGAGGCGAAGTCGTAGTCGCTACGAAAGCTCTGCTTTAGGATAAGTCATCTGTAATTAGGAGTTTACTATTTTTTCCTTAGGCCCACATTCAGTCAGTCGACTCTGTAAAAATATCCTAAGGGCAATTTGGTCTTTTTCATTTTATTTCAGCGTCTGTAAAAAACCCTAAGGGTCTTTTGGTATTTTCCTAGCCTATTGGGCTGCCTATAAATAGGGCCCCAATCCCTAGGGTTAGGGTTACCCTTTCTGAAATCACTTTTCTAATACAAAGAGATTGGGTCACTTTTGGTTGTTCATCTTCCTGCGCACGCCGCCGCTGTTCTTCTCAAGCCAACCGAGTCTGCGTTTTTGTTTCCTCAAGTTTTGATCGCCTCGGTTTGCGTGTCTCATTTGTTCACTTGTTTTGAGTTTCGCCATAGTCTTCTAAATCTTCTGATTGAACTCAGTCGATTTTCTTCTAAAACAGGTTTTTATGGCTGTATTCTATTCGGTAATCAGAACTGCCAAGCCGTAGGCTAGCATGCAGACTATTTCTTGATTACAGCTAGTTCATGTGTTCTGATCCCTGTTTGCGTGCGATACAACCGCCTGCTGTGTAGACTTTCCAGGTTGACAGCTAGCTATGAACAGTGGTAAGCCTAGGAGCTAGTATTCAGTTGCTCTGGTTTGTGTGCAAGGTGTGTTCATCTATGCCTGAGTTTTCTCTACGGGATTTTTTCTTTGGCACTGTTGTGCATCTTTCGCCTAGACTCTAGCTAGCACGTGTTTTGCAAGTAGCACAGAGGCAAGGATCTTTACAACTCTGCATGGCGAATAATGGCAGGGCTCGCTGCACATTGTAGCAGGTTTTTGCTATGAGCTAGCGAAGTACTACTCAGTGCTTTGAAGCCGAAGCCAGCTGCCAGCTTGTGATTTAATATTTTTTATGTGGTTTTCGGAGCAAGCGAGTTCGGCATAGCTAGCTTTGCTAGTCTGCAGCCTTCGCTCAGAAGCCTTATTTGCGGTCACCAAAGCACTCTGTGCGAAGTTTGTTCTGCCATCTGTCAAAGCTTTGTACTTCGGGGATTTGCTCAGGGCTGCGTGGTCTTGTTTCGAAGTCTAGGCTAGGCTCCAGAGGAAATATTCGAAGTATGCAAGAGATTCGCAGCGAAGTTTGCTTGCAGTGGTTCGAAACATGTAACTCAGTCTTTAGACAGGCTTCCCTGTTAAGTCTCTGAAGCCTTCGTTTTCCTGTTTGATTCGGAGATTGCGCAAAAATATTCGGTCAGAAGGTTTGGCTGGCTTCGAAGTATTTCGTGTGCATGCTGTGATTCGGAGGTCTCTACTTCGGAGGTTGCTCTTTGACCGAACATGCTTTGAAGGTTTCGAAGTAGGCTTCGGCAGCTACACACTTTGCTCAACTGTACTGCACAGGCTTCGACAACTTCATACTTTGCACGTCCACATAGCACAGGCTTCGACAATTATCGAACAGGAGACAACCTTGAACAGTAAGACTTCTCATTTTACGTACACTCAAATTAAACCTCTGCGATCATTTATTTTTGTGAAGTTTGATACGTACATGTTTTAAATGCTTTGTTGATCTGCCTATAAGCAATGTTTTAAGCTATTATCCAATTCGGAGGCTTGAAACAGTTTACTTCACAAACACTTCGTTTGTTAGTTTGTAACCTTCAGAAACCTGTTAGCGTAATCTTTTACGCCAACAGTTGGCGCCGTCCGTGGGGAACCTAGTTCAAAAAACTTCGTTCTCTACCAAGTTTCTCAAACCATGCCTCCTAAGCGGAGTGCGGGTGGTAATCCTGTTCGGAGGTCTCGTCGGACCTCCGGAGCAAGATCTTCAAACACAGTCGAGGTCAGAGGACCTTCGACGTTTCCTCCACCTCAAACTCCGGAAGGGATTCCCCTTCCTCGAGCATACGGAGTTCCTCCGCCAACTCCATCTATTCTTCGGCCAGCCAGAGTCCCTCTTCCACCTCAAGTTCCACGTCGAACTGATCCCTACAGTTCTCAAGACCCAGAAGATCCTTCCGGAGGAGATGAAGACGGTCTTGGTGATATGGCCGCTCAAATGGCCAGTCTCCAAGCTGAAGTAGCAAGGTAGCGGCAAGAAGACGCAAATAGGCTTCGTCCTCAAGCTACCCCAGTCATCCCCGAAGTGCCCGAAGACGACTAACTTATTTATCCCGAAGCCCCGGAGAACGTGTCCTTCGACACCGAATCTCCGCTGCATCCTGAGTTGCTTTAAGTGCGCTTCGACCCTATGTTTAAAACGTCAAAGCTTTGCAAATATTCCAGAGATGAAGATCCTGGAGAGTTTGCCCGTTCTTATGCATTAGCAATTGAAGCCAGCGGGGGAGTGCGAGATACTATGGCCAAATGTTTTCCCCTAGCCCTCCAAGGAGTGTCTTTGTGGTGTTTCTGGTCGCTGAAGCTAGGATCAATCAGTTCATGGGGGCAGTTGAGGAAGAAGTTCGTGAGTAACTTTAAGGGTACGTTCGTACCCCCAATGTCAACAGGAAGACTTTTCCAGGTGAAGCAGCTTCCCGGAGAGACCTTAAGACAGTATTTCAAGCGCTTCGCTCATACGAAGTTGCAAATTCGAGGGTTATCTACGTCTTCGGTAGTAGACGTAGCTCGAGAGGGAGTTATTCATGCAGGCCTCCTTGATAAACTTCAACGGAAAAATATATCTTCTGTTTCTCAGTTGATGTCTTATTTCGAAGAGTATGCAAGGTCAGAAGAGGGATGGCTTTGGAGAACTGCTGCAACTCCGTCAATAGTGCAAGAAGTTAAGTTGGAAGTAAAAACTTCAGCACAGCCGCAAGGGCCTAGCTTCGAAGTTCAGCATGACAGGCGTCGGGGGCAAAAGCATCCTCGTTCGGATGTTTTGAACATTGCACCCCCGCAGAAGTTTACCCAAAGGGCTCCGCAACCTTCTGTATGCAAGACCAGCGGCTGGAGGCCGCCAGGGAAACTGGCTGGCAAAGCCCAGGCCTTTTTCTGCTGTATCCATGGTGAAAATCGGAGTCACGCAACTGATGCGTGCAAATCTATACCTGCCTTGAGAGGAGAGTACATGGAAAGAACTTCGAGTAGAGGCGCTACTGACCGAGTTCTGGCTGAAATAATCCGGAGTCCAAGCCACCGGCTTGTAGGCATTCGTAAAAGAGCCCGAGACCACAGAATGCGGAGTCCAAGCCACCGGCTGGTAGACATCCATAAAAGAGTCAAAGGAGACCAAATGATGCAGAGTCCAAGCCACTGGCTTGTAGACATCCGTAAAAAGAGTCCAAGGAGACCATTGTGAACTACAAACCACTGGTTTGACAGAATTAGCAAAAAGAAATGAAGGAGGCCAAAACAAAACAGAGTTTGAGCTCATGAGCTTCGAATGTCTGTTAAAAAAGTCCAAAGTGACAAATCATTTAGGACACTAAAGTGTCCGAAAAGTTGTCCAAAGTGATTTCTTTCAAAACATAAGGTACTAAGTTACCAATCTTCAGACTCCAAATAGTCGAAGACATTTTATAAGATTTTAACCAATCTTTAAATTGCTGAGGGGCTACGAATCCCCAAAATTGTACTCCTAAGTTTTTCTTTGCGCCTAACCATCTTTGAATATAGTTCAAAGTTTCTTACGCCCAAAGTCGGGCTGGTAAATAGGGAGACAATTTTAAATCGATATTTATTATTCGAACAAATATGATTACATCATGAAAAATCGGTATCTATACCAAGAAGGAATTGAAGACCCCTTCGATCTCTAGAGCTAAGGTTGGAACGACTAGTTCCAGAGCCGGGAGTTCTAACAACTTTGCGTTTAACTCTCCTACCTCCCTTCGAAGCTCTAAAGTCTTTCTGCTCTTGTTGAAGCTCAGCCCAACTTCGAAGTCGTTCGGGGCTCCTTTCCCAGCTTCCAAGTTCTTCAGGCTTTTTACCTTGAGCTTCATCTTCGTCTTCGGACCATGCAATGTCTTCGGAATATGAAGTTTCCAAGTTAACTTTTTTTTCTTCCTCTTTAATATAAGACAGTATGTCTTTGCTTACTTCGGGCGTAATCGCACCGGAGCTATCCCGAGGAACTAAAAATCGAGGGCGCTTGTGAAGTTTTAAAATATCGAAGGTAGCCCATAGTAGGCGGAGTTCTTCGTTAACGTTTAACACTTCGACATCTTCCATATGAGGCAAAGCCTAAAAACATGATAAGCAAATTTTCATTCATAAATGTACAAAAGCATGATGCTTTACATAGTCGAAGATCCTAAGATAAATCTAAACCTGTGGGTTTGGCGGAGGCTGGCTGCTCGAAACTTGTGACCGAGCTTGCTACTGGCGTTGCCCTTCATCAATCCAAGCCTTGATCGCAGAGCGACCTTCGGCTATCCATGAAGTTTGGAAGGCTTGCCAAGCAGCGGCCACACCTTCGGAAGGAGTAAGAAGTTGATTGTCGTCAAAGGTAATGGGAGCCGCCCCTGCGTTCGGAGTTATCGATATGCCCAGATCTTCGTAGTAATGAAGTATGCCAATAGCAGCCACTTGTCCGGAGATTTCTCCGTACCGAATGCCTGCTGTCTTCATTTGCTTCGCTGCTCCTTGGATCCTCTTCAGCCGTCGCAACAGGGGGGATGTTGTCATCTGAAGGAAGCGTCCCAGTAGTACCAAAGTACTCTAGAACGCCTAGAAGTTGGTTCATGACCTCCACAGCTACCTTCTCTGACTTCAGTTTGTCTTCGATTAAGGCATCCTTCGCCGAAGTTAATTCTCCTACCAGTCCAGAAAGCCTAGCTGCCTCCGTAGCTAGAGAATTTTTCTGGTTGATTAGGTGGCTAGCTTCCTCGGCAGCTTTGGCTTTTTCTTTTCAGAGCCTGACAAGCTCAGCTCCCGCCATAGCATGCTCCGCCCGCATCTTTTCAATTTCCACTCGAAGCACAATTTGTTTTTCTTCGAGCAATTTATTCGCAGTTTCCAAGCTTTATCTGGCCCTGTGCTCCGCTGAAACCATGTTGTCTAAGTGGGAAACCCGACCTTTGGAGATATTAAGATTTCGCTGAAGCGTGGTAATTTCCTCTCGAGCCAAGACTATTTGCTACAAAGAGAAAAAACTAAGGTGAGAAATTATTTGTATATAAGATTAATTTTTCTTTGCAGATACTTCGTACCTGGTACATTGCACGCTCCATAGAAGCGTTGAGCTCCGAACTCTCAGCCTAGCTCAAGATAGCTACCAAGTCTGTCTCCCCGACTTCGCGGCTAGCTCGATCCAAAGGCTCGAGCAAAGTCCGAAGTCCGGTTCTTCGCTCCAAGAAAGGAGCTAGAAGAGGGAGCATACTCAAGGCCTGTTGGTCATCTTCGTTCGGCGAGGAGCCGGAGCGTAGGGCCGTATCTTTTGGAACTTTGGTAGACTGACCCCCCTCCGTAGATTGGCTTCCGTCTATCGATTCAGACGAAGTTGATCCTGAGCTGGCACGAAGCTCAATGTAAAGCTGCGAAGATTTCCGCTCTGCCTTCGCATCCTTCGGCTGGCAACGCCCACTCGAAGATAGAAAGGCGTGCTATCGCGTTCGGAGAGAGCTGGGGGAGAGTAACGTGGAATAAATCCAGTACCTCGGCCAGGAAGTCAACAGCCAGAAGCCCTAATCCAGCTTCGAAGAAGGCTTCGAAGACAACCACTTCTCCGGGCCTTGGCGACAGAATAACTTTTTTCCTAGGTTTGATAATCATGATCCCAGAACTGATTTTGCCTTCTATTGCGGCCGCGAGCGATTCCCTCTTGTAGGTTGAGGGCCCCAACTGATAGGACTGATCCGCGTACTTCGTCGACGCTGGGAAGAGATCATGAGGATCGTCGCGTTGGGGATTTCTCCCTGGCGCCGCCATCACTGCCACTGCTAGTGTCGGAGTTGCCGTCGCTGATGTCGCAGCCGCCGCTGCTGCCGTAGCCTGCTGCCGAGCCAAGGCTGAAGCCGCTCCAGGAACCTTGAAACTGGTTTTCGCCATGGGATCGCACGGGTTACTTCAGAGGAAAAATGAAGGCTAGGGTTTGTCTGATAGCTTGTTTGCACAAAAGCGGTGGAAAGGTACTCGCGAAGGGGCTGGGCCCTCTATTTATAGCCCAGACCACGATTTTTTTACCGTTTGCATCTGCCGTTTCACATTCTTAACCATTATTTTGTTGCGGAGTTAACGCATCGCGTAACTTCCGTTAGAAGGAAAAAGCCAACGGCTATTTCTTCCAAGTCTAAAAAGGCTTTCGGGCTTCTCGAGTTACTTCTAAGATAGTTCAAATGTAATTTTCTTAGAAGCTGATTCGAAGTTTTACATTTTCACGTATTTTGGAGATGGATTAAATCTGCTAACCCCTACGCATGATTAATTTTCTTGCATATACTGCTCTCCTAACATTACAGATTTAACGGAGAAGCATATTCGAGGGGCTACTGTTGGGGGAAAATATTCCATCTTCAGGGTTATTGCAGTAACAGGACAAAGGCCGGTGATTAAGTCAAAGGTTTCCAGCATATAACTACGGGGATACAGTAGATCAAGTTCGAAGTATGGAGGCGGATTCTAGTTCGGAGTATATCTTCGAACTTGGACCCTTCCGGGAGTTTCTTTGCTAGCTAAGATGGAAGACTTAACTTCTTTCTCATTAGATTAGTCTTTTACCATTTTAGCCCTATTAAGGGTACCGAATAGTTTCCACTATGTCGGTTGTAATAGAGGGGTAAAAGGGTCTTTTCCTTAATGTTTGGGCCTATAAATACCCCCTGTTTTACCCTGTAATACGAACCGAATACAAGTTATTCAATACACATCTTCGAACTGTTTTAAGCTATTATCCAATTCGGAGGCTTAAAACAGTTTACTTCACAAACACTTCGTTTGTTAGTTTGTAACCTTCAGAAACCTGTTAGCGTAATCTTTTACGCCAATAGTCAGTTTTATGCCGAAACTGACAAAGCATCCACCGTCTTCGCACCGGTTACCCAGATTGGGCCGACCCGATTCCACGGCTCCCTCAGCCCGGCAATCGCTCGCCGCCCGTGTACCTGAGTCAATCCCGGTCAACAGACCAGTGAATCCTCTACCGCTCCTAGCCCATGTACTCGGATTGGGCCGGCCCAACTCCGCAGCCCCTCTGCCCGGCAATCGCTCGCCGCATGTGTACTTGAGACACACGTGGCCCAGACATGGCAGGTCTCATCTTCTCTTTGTCTTCTCATTAACTTCCGTTGACAATCACTCATCACATCTAGAGCCATAAGGCCCATGATCTTCATCATGGCTCCTCAATCTCCCCCTTGATGAGTGCATTGCCAACACCCTCTTCAGCAACTCTTCAGCAACACGAAAACAAAAACATAAAAAGACAAAAAGAAGAAAATAAAGTAAAATAAAAGTTTAACCCTAATGACCAAAAGCCGAACAAAAACCAGAAATCGATCATGTTATCAACAAGGATATCCAAAGAGTAAGAGCAAAAGAGACTAAAACTCCCCCTGAAACAAATCCTAGAGAAAGCCAAAACTCCCCCTAAACTCTTCTCCTAGAGATAGCCAAAACTCCCCCTAAACTTTTCTAAAAGATCAAGTAACCAAAAATATCTCCCCCATGTTGACAATTGGACTCATCAAGTGAGACTAATGCACTCAAAAGAGATAAAAACTCAAACTACCCCAAAAATGCAGATCCCCCTCAAAATATGCAATGAATGCAACTGGGGTGCAGGTGGAGTGTAAAAAGCATGCTTCTCAGATATGATTGAATGCAGTTACAACATCTAGCAAGTATAGCAAAATACATACTGTCTAAGAGACATGACATGATCAGTGCAATAGATGATATCCCAAGAATGTCATTAGCACATATTTTTAGATTTTTACAAACAAAAGCATCACCACATTTTCTAGTCGACAAGCAAGGTAAAGCATGAGATGCAAAGGCTAGCTGATATCTACCAAGATAAGCATTGTCCAGAACAAAGAGCTTCAGCAAACTTGTTATCTTTTTAATGTTCAGCCTTTTTCTTTTCCTTTTTCAATTTTTGCTAGGGGTTATTTGCAAGTCAACCTTATGCTAACCGACCAAGTCAAGCCTAGGCTAGAACAAGACCATTAGAAGCTCGCTTAAGACATTGGTCTTGGCATACACTACACTGTCCTAGTTCATACCAAAGTGCTATGGTAAGCAGTCCAGAACAATGCAATGCGACAAAACAAACCCACCAGAATCTTTTTAATTAAGCATAAAAAGGCATGGATTTTTCATTTTTCTTATTTTAATAATTTTATAGCATATTTTCCATGTTTAAAGCATATAGATGTCCAAGTTGCAAATCAGCATCTATGTAAAGAACTAGATACCATGCATATAAAAGATAGCAAAAGCATTCAGCCTACACATGCTATTTACTAGAAGCAATGGTGATCATTTTTTTCAATTTTAAAGCTTAAAAGCCATGCATATGATAGATATTAGACATATCATGTGAACTGAATCAAAGCATGATCATCGATAGGTATACAAAAGCATGTACTAGCTAGAGTAAGTAAAGCAGACCAATCATATAACAGAAGCAAGCTCAAAGTGTGATGTGTGAATATGCATGATATGAACTCACACAAAAAGACTCAAGAAAGAGTAAACAAGAAAGAAAACCGACTCAAAATATCTTAAAAAGGATACACAACTCCCAAATCCCCTCGCAAACGCTCAAAAGTAGACTGATCTAGGGGTTTGGTGAAAATGTCAGCCAACTGATGATGGGTATCAACATGAACAAGGTCAATGACACCTTTCTCATACTGATCCATCAGAATGTGATAGCGCACATCAATATATTTGGTTTTTGAATGAAGACATAGGTTTTTCCCTACACTAATTGTGCTGGTACTATCACAAAACAAAGGTACTTTGGCAGGGAAAAACAACCCAAAATCTCTCAATGTGGAAATCATCCAAACCAACTATGAGCAGCAGCTACATACTCAACCTCTATGGTAGAAAGCACAACTCTAGATTGCTTTCGAGAAGACCAAGAGACAAGCGAAGAACCAAGAAACTGGCAAGTGCAGGAAGTCGACTTATGATCTAGCCGGCACCTACCAAAATCTGCGTCAGAAAAGCCAGATAAATCAAGATACTATGTCAAAGCGTCATCGAAGGGATTATGTTCAGGAAGTAGGGCATATAGGGACTTTGAACTCGGCTGCAGAAATGCCCGAGTGGTCCCATGTACACATTTCATTTTCTGCCCATGATGTTGTAGCGGTGAAATTCCCCCATGTTGACGATGGAAGCTCCGCTGATATACTCTTTGTCCAAGCCTTCGATCAAATGTGTATTCCCCTAAGGCATTTGCTTCCAGCAGCCCATTCACTCCAATGCTTCGTAGGCCCTCCTCTCGATGCCCTCGGCCAAGTAGGCCTCGAGGTTTGCTTCGGTGAGGGGCCCCTAGCCAGAGTTGAGGAAGTCATCTTCAACGTTGTCAACGCCCCGTACGCCTACAACACAATTTTTGGGAGAGGGATGCTGAACCAATTTGGAGCTGTGGCACATCGCAATTATCTATGTCTCAAGATGCCCACGAAAGGTGGAGTTCTTACAATTTCAGGAGACCAAGTCATAGCTCGGAGAGTGGAATAAGGCCATGGCCCACCTCTTAATCCTCGGCAAGTAAACAGTGTGCAGGAGCACTCGGAGGAAACTTCGGGGTTCCCGGACCCTTCGAAGAACCCTTCCCTTAAACCAAGCCTAGAAGGTGATGTAATCACAAGGATCATTCTTAAAGAAGGCAAAGAATACCCCATTCAGTTTGGTAAGGGGCTACCTTCGGAAATATCTACTTCGCTAGAAGTAGTTGGAGAAAATTTAGATATCTTCGCCTGGTGAGATGAAGATATCCTCGAAGTTTACCGGAGCATTATTGAGCATAGTTTACTCGTCAACCCTAAGGCTCGACCAATTCTCCAGGGGCATCGCAAATTGTCGACTGAGATGGCAGACCTCGCTATGGTGGAGGTAGAAAAGTTGCTAAGAGCTAGAATCATCAAGGAGGTAGTTCACACAGAGTGGTTGGCCAACCTGGTCTTCGTCAAGAAAAAAGGCTTCGGCAAATGGCGCATGTGCATTGACTTCACTTCTTTAAATAAAGCATGCCCCTGACACCCCTACCCCACGCCCCGCATCAATCAACTTGTCGACTGTACGGCTAGTTCCGAGCTCTTAAGTTTCCATGATGCATACTCCGTTATCATCAAATTTGGCTAAAATGTGAAGACGAAGCCAAGACGAGCTTTATAACTCCTTTCGGAGTATTTTGTTATGTCCGAATGCCCTTTGGCTTGAGAAATGCTGGGGCAACTTTTTCGCGTCTTATTGCTAAGGCTCTAGGTCACCAAATAGGTCGAAATGTCGAAGCCTATATGGATGACATTGTACTAAAAAGTGCTATAAAGCACCAGCATAGTCTAGACCTAGTAGAAACATTTGAGAGCCTTCGAGCATGTGCAGTTCGCCTAAACCCTGAAAATGTATATTCGGAGCTCAAGTAGGAAAATTGCTAGGGTACTTAGTTTCAAGTAGAGAAACCGTAGCTAGCCCAACACAGATAAGTGCACTGCAAAGAATGGCTCCACTTGAAAATTTGAAGCAAGTCCATAAGCTGACAGGACGCCTCGCAGCCCTGAGCAGATTCCTAGGCAGGTCAGCCGAACAAGCCTCCCAATATTCAAAGCCTTAAAAAGGTCCGAAAGTTTCAAGTGGACGCCGGAGTGCTAGAAAACCTTTGATGATATTAAGGATTATCTTGCAGCAACGGACTCCGCAGTAAGTGCAGTGGTTGTTAGAGAAATAGAGCTCAAGGGAAAACTGGTGCAGAACCTAGTTTACTTCATTTCAAAAGCTTTATCCAGAGCAAAAACACGGTACTCTGAGCTCGAGAAATTTGAATATGCTTTGGTAATGGCCTCGCGGAAGTTAAGGCATTACTTTTTAGCACACAACTTAATTGTCACTACTTCGTATCCCCTTGGTGATATGCTTTGGAGCAAAGACTCCACAGGGAGAATTGGAAAATGGACTATCGAGCTAGCCCCCTTTGGCATTTCTTTCACTGCAAGAACAACTATTAAGTCCCAAGTTATAGTTGACTTTGTGGCTGAGTGGACTCCATCTGTATTTTGGGCTCCACAAGAAGCCTACGAAGGACTATGGACAATATTCTCTAACGGAGCTTATCAAGCATCTGGGGCTAGTGCCGGAGCCATAATAATATCATCTTCAGGGCAAAAAGCAATGTATTCTGCAAAGCTCAACTTTAAGTCCACTAACAACATTGTAGAGTACGAAGGAATCCTGCTTGGTCTCCGAAAAGCAAGAGCACTTGGAGCAACAATAATTGTAATAAAAACAGATTCCCAAGTTATTGCAGGGCATATTAATAAAAGCTTCCAAGCAAGGAATCCACATCTTGCAAAATACTTGGAAGAAATCTGAAAAACAGAGGCATTATTCAAAGGAATTTCCATCCGAAGCATCCCTCGGGCAAATAATCAGCTTCTAGATGTCTTAGCAAAGGCTATAGCTGGAGAAGTCGACGTCCTGGAAGGTGCTTTTTATGAGGAACTTGTTAAAACTTCGGAGCAT
>JAAALK010000084.1:4384977-4413206 GCA_019279435.1 Zizania palustris | reverse complement strand
CCGAAGTAACTTTATTACTTCAGCCTTTTCATCGGGCTGTAAATTTTGGTTTACAAAGGTCGGCCTTGGGATGCTACCATCACCTATGTCGACCTCCTCCAAGGGATCGGCCAACGCAAAACCTTGCCCTAATTTTTCTATTTCGCCAAAGTCCTCAACGGCCTCGGCAATACCATCTCTATTAGACCGATACTGCTCCACACGATACTTTAGCCAATCTAGATTATTCTTCCTAGACATGACTATTAATACAAAAATATCCATGCTACTCCAGTCGGCTTTACAGACAATAGTACAAACCGTCCTCCGGATACACTAACAAAGTCATAATCCGAAAGATCTCTACCTGATAGACACTCTACTTTGTTATCAACGACACATCGGCCAAAGCTACTTGGGCCGAAGTATCTGTGGGGATGACCTCCACCTCATCGTCGTCCCACTATATCAAGCACTGGTGTAGGGTAGAGGGAATGCAACAGTTTCCATGAATCCAGTCGCGTCCGAGTAACACGCTATATTTACCTTGCACGTCGACGATGAAAAATGCTTGTTGGCGATGTCTTGTTGCCTACCTTCAACTCCATAGAGAGTACTCCCTTGGCCTCGGAGCTCTCGCCGTTGAAGCCGTTGAGCATCAAGTTAGTGTTCTTCAGGTCATCTTCATCCCTGCCAAGTTTCTTAAACAATGAATAAGGCATTAGGTTAACAGTGGCGCCTCCGTCGACGAGCATCTGGGAAATCGACTTCCCATCGATGTACCCCTGACATAGAGGGGCTTCAGATGGCGAGCCGAGTCCTTGGGCTTCTCGAAGATGGCATTGCGTGGACCAAGGTTCAATTGAGTGACCTCAGCCTCGTCCCGTGGTAGGGCGAACTCAGCAGGCAGTGTGATGATGTTGATGTCCATCACCTGGGGTGCGGGTCCCTCAGAGACCGACGAGTAATCATTGTCAAGCATGTCGTCGTCGTCGTCACTTGGACTAGGAGTCGGGTTGATTATCTCAACTGGCTTCTCCCTCCATACCTGTTTGGTAGCTGGTCGACGGCGGATCTCTTTGAAGATAGCATTATGCTCGGCCTCAGTTTTCTTCTCGCGCATCTCCTATTCCCACAGCCTTTGTAGGTGTCTCTTCTGTGATTTGGACATGCCTGGAGGAGCCCAAGATGGCTGAGGTTTGGTGCCGGGTGTTACTGTTCGACTTCTGTTAATTTTAGCCGAAGTGGTACTGTGCCCTTAGGCCTCGGGCACCCTGTGTTCGGAGGGGGCTTCACTGCGAGCCCCGTCAGATGGACCGGCCTCGTCTGGCCGATCGAACCAAGCTTTGGCGCAGAGCTCGGCCGAAGATGAGACTCGCCTCCGTCAGACCTCGGTGGCAAAGTCTTCGGGATTGGGACTTCCTGAGACCCAACTCTGATAGTTATGGCTTCAGGACTCCCTGACTTCGGACTCCGCGTGCTCGCACCCTTCGGCTTCGCTCTGCATGGTCCGATTCGGAGGCACCACGGACAGTCTGCGGCCGATGCCCCCCTCCGCTGCATCTATTTGCCCCTTCCATCCACAATACTCCGAAGGAAAATAAGGCATAGTGTTAGGCTACGGAGGGTACCCTGACCCAGGTACGTGCGGAGCCCACGGGGTCCCCACCGAGTCATACGGTGGAAGCATTGGCTGCTCTAGTGGCCTCGCCCACTGTGAGCCGAACCCGTTCCCTAGAGGGGGGTTCGGCCAAGTCGAAGGTGTTTCGGACCACACCAGCGAAGGGTCCTGCCAGGCCGGAGGTATGTTCGGCCAGTTTGGGCTGAAGCCTCCCATCGGAGAAGTCCAATGCGGTGCAGGGTTCGGCCATTGGGGGCCGAAGTTATTGTATGGGGGCCCAACCACTGGGGCTTGAAGCTGTCGTACGGGGGGTTCGACCAATGTGGCTCGGAACCACCGTGCGCACCATCAGGCCACTGTGGCCTGAAGCCTTCGTGCGAAGGGTTCGCCTGCTTCGGCCCGAAGCAACTTTTGAAGGTCTTGGCCCCTTCGGCTATTTTAGCCTAGCGCGCGGACCTGCTTCCTTTGCCCTCCTCTGATGCTTGTTCAACAGCATGTCATATGTTACCTTCGGCCTCTTGCGAGCCTTAGCCGAAGGGGTATTGATGTTCTGTTTCCACACTCCTACCTCGGGGTTCTTTGGCACTAGTGTGTGAGTGCGCGGTTCTCCAACAATCACATCTTTCCCTTTAGCAGACTCGGCCTATTCTGGCCAAATCAACACCTTCTTCTCGCCGAGGTCAACAGGTGTTTACTGGAAAAGGATCTTTATCCAGCTTCATCTTTGGATCACGATCTATCTTCAATCGTCCTTCTTCTATGGCCGATTGTATCTGCCATCGAAAAACATTGCAATCATTAGTATTATGAGAATGTGAATCATGCCACTTACAGTATGGATGCCTCTTTAATTCATCGGCGGGTGGGATGATTTGACCCTTAGATAACCTGAGAAGGTGACTTTTTAAGAGAAAATCAAATATTTTATCACATTTAGTTATATCGAACGAATACTTGACCTCACTAAGTCTGTTCTTCGTGGGGGATGGTCATAACTCAGAGCAAGTGACAGGTTTATTTTTAATGTTCCAAACCCATTCGGCCGAGTACATGTCAGCCGAATCCACCTCCTCTGACTCCTCTTCATCAGAACGTCACATGATGTGGATTTCGGCCCTAGGCTTGCTAAACGTCTTATCTTTGGCTCGGCCTTCTTGGACCAGAGCCTGCTGTAGAACTTGGCTAACTCCTAGAAAGTTTTGTTTATCTAATCTTTCTTTAATTTCGGAACGTAACCCATGAAAAGCTAATTCGGCCAAGTCCCTTTCTGAAATATTAAGGCTAAAACATCGGTTTCTAGTATCCCTGAAATGCTTGATGTACTGAGAGGCGCTCTCACTAGATTTTTGCTTAACCGATGTCAAATGCAAAACCCTAAGTTCTGTGTCACCTGTGTAGAAATAATCATGGAATTTCCGCTCTAAATCGTCCCACGTGTGGATGGAATTCAGCGGGAGTGCCGAAAACCAAGTGAAAGCAGTGTCGGATAGCGAGAGAGAAAATAGTCTAACCTTTATGGCATCTATCCCGCTGACCTCTCCACATTGTGCCAAAAAATTGACTAACGTGTTCTAGTGTGGTCTTGCTACCCTCGCCATCGAACTTAGTGAACTCAGGGATCCTATAGCCGCGGGGGTAGGGTACCGTATCAAGATGGTCGGGGTAGGGCTGACGGTAAGCACTAACCCGTCCCTTGGGCACGAAGCCAGCACATTCCCTAAATAGTGCATGGACCCGCTCCTCTATATCATCTTGGTATGTTGCTTGTGCGTGCCTCTCATGCGGGGGCGCGACACGTGGCGGGATATCGGCGTGTCGGCCATGGGCGTCTTCCCTACGTGCTATTTGTACAAGTGCTCGTGTCCGGGCGTCTGCGCGTGTGGTGCGGGTAGCGCGGGTATGGGCGCAGGTGGTGTGTGGTATGCAGTGTTCGTTTGGCCATAGGTGTAATGATTGGTCTCGACCATAAGTGGTGAAGCCAGAGACATGATTGCGCCAGTGCTGTCGTTAGTTCTACCGTATACGTGGTTTGCGGGTGGTGCACTAGCAATGGGAACCGGGGATACGGCCTTAGTGAAGCCGAACCTCCTAAGAGTTGCCTCTACCTGGGAGCTAACTGCCGAATCTAAACGGTTGGCTAGCGAAGCGCTAACGGCTTGATCTACTGATGCGGCTATTTTCTGCTCAATTTCTAAAGAAGATAAACGAGGCGATATAGGTGTTACCTGGACCTGAGCGAGGTCGGGGGTGACGATGTCGCGCTTGACGAAGCCTACGTGTGTCTTGATGTAGCCTCCAAGCATCATGTCTTGGAGTGCCTTTAGTTTTGCCTCAATCTCTGCCCGGTCTTCTGCGGGGATATCTTCAAGTGTAGGTGACATTATGTTGCGGTTGTCGATATCCGTGCCTCCTATTGCGTCCATCGGCGGTGTAGACGTAGTAGTTGATGTAGATGTACCGGTGGCCGATGTAGACGTACTCATCATGTTAGCGTAGCTCTTCCCCAGCGGATTCACCAAAAAGTGTGTTGACATGAAAACGTGCCCCCGCACTTGGGTCAGTCCGACGATCCAAAAGTGCACAGATACTTAGGGACAGGCCTAAGCGTGATGTGCCACCGACGTCGCGTTCCAAATACCCTTAATAGTGATAAGGGGGGTGGAGTCGCCAAAAAGTGTGTTGACACGAAAACGTGCCCCCGCACTTGGGTCAGTCCGACGATCCAAAAGTGCATGAATACTTAGGGACAGGCCTAAGCATGACGTGGCACCGACATCGAGTTCCGACTACCTAGTCGGAGCCCATCTGGTTTGAAGTCTGATGCGAAGGGTGCGCCTGAAGGGTACCTTCGGCGTCTGGTGCAAAGTGATCCGCCAAAGGGTGCTTTCGGCGTTCGGACTGATCTAGCCGAAGGTGTACTTCGAACGAATCTGGATGCAATGATCACCTCCGAACAGCGGTGTTCGGCGTGATATCTCCAATACAGCAATATACAAGACAATTACATGAAAGCCACGCACGAGTGCAACTTCGTCCAGTGCGGAGTAGGGTCATGGTGAAGCCTTTTGCGACGAAGTATGTTGGCGAAGCCTGTTGCCAAAGCCTATGGTCTTGTCGAAGGGTGTCCTGGGGACCTCTGGAAGCGGATTCTCAGCTCCAGACACCTCTGGTGAAGGGGCTCCGAACGTGTGAACCTGCAACAGAGACGATGCGAAGTACCAATTCAGCCTAAGGACCGAATTTTGCTACGTGTTGCACGAGTAACGAGGGTAGCAATCTATTACGCAGATTAGCGGATACTTCACAGGCGAAGTAACACGGCGATAGCAATCTATTACGTAGATTAACATATACTTCACGTGCGAAGCAACAAGGGTTACCACTGTTCCGTAGTGGCCATCGGAGGGCTTCTAGGCAAACCCACGAAGAGGTACGGGAAAGTAAATGTAAAAGTAAAGGTACGATCAAAGCATGGCTTTGGTTTGGTTTGAGTTGGGGGGGCTTCTCACGCCGGCCATGCCTCTCTATTTATTGGGGATTAACTCCTAATCTAATCTGCTATTAATCCATCCAGATAGAGATAGAGATTGAGCTGGAAACGCATCCAACTCTATCTCTGCCGAGGTGGGCTTCGGCAAGGCCCGTCAAGGCTTGCTCCTCGGGCCGAAGCTTCGGTAGTGCGGGCCTCCGAAGGCTTCCTTGCCGAAGCCCATGGGCTGGCTAGAGGCTTTCGGAGCCCATAGCTCAATGGGCTTCAGCCCTGTAGGGCTTCGGACAGACCCTGGACATGTGTACTTTCGGCTCAAATCACCAAAACTTGATATTTTGACAATCTAGCCATTAATGCCATTTTTTGGTATCAACACTTTCATCGGAGAAGCATGCCGGCATCTAACTCTTAACCAGATCAATGGAGACCCCGACGGCTTCGAGGTGTCAAAGGTTTTCGATCCCGTCTACTTGCCCGGAGATCTCCCCATAGCGGGTCCCGGAGCCTTTCATCATCTTGGCCGCCTCTTGGATCATCTTAAGCTTTCGATCAAGGGGTTCGTCCGCCACAGCTAAGGAAGATAGGCACACCATGCCAAAATATTCTAGAACGCCCCTGAGGGTGTCCAGAGTTTGATCAACTACCAAACTGTGCCTCTTCTCGGCCTTCATCAATTCGGTGGCAACGGAGGAGATTTCTGCTGTCTTCGACATTAAGTAATTCTGTTGGACCAACGCTTGGTTATGTGATGTTTAGAGCTCTATGAGTTCAGCTTCGGAAGTCGCCTTCGCTGCCCGAAGTTTCTCAAACTAAGCCCTCATAACTTTGCGCTCTGCTTGAATTTCTTCTATCGATGAGGCAAGTCTGGCGTAGGTTTGTTGCTCCAGTTCGGAGTGCTTCCTCCGCAATGGCCTTGGCCCTCCACTCCTCGAGGACCTCTTCCTCTAGTTGCAGAGTTTTATCTTCGGAGCCCTTGAGGACCCTTTGAAGCGTTGTAACCTTCCTTTTGAGCCGATTGGTTTTGAGCTCATTAGAAGTCGCTGCCACTCTAGCAAGGACGAATTGCTGCAAAAAGCAAAGTAAGTACGATGTAATTTCCATTAAGTAAATATGCTTTATACTTGTTGCATACCTGGAGGGTAGCCCTTTTGAGGGCTAAGTTGAGCTCCGATCTGTTGGCCTCGCTCAGAACGGAGACCAGCTCGAAGTTCTCAACCTCTTGGCTCTTTTCAGCAAAAGGTTCCAAGAGGGTTCGGAGCCATGTCCGCTGCTCCAAGAATGGAGCCAGCAGCGAGAGCTAGGACAGGGCTCTTTGGTCATCTTTAGCGAGATCTTCTTTCGAAGCGCCTACCCAAGGGTCGTTAGTTGAAGGCGTTGTTGTTAAAGAGGGAAGAGGCCCAAGACAAGTCTTGCCCTTACCTCTCCCCGACACAAAAACCGGAGCCAATATATCAGTCGGGGTATATCCCACTTCGAATATCGCTCCTTCAGGCGGAGCCACCTCGTTCGAAGTAACTCCAGTTGCTGGAGCTACCGCTATGACCAGAACCTCATATCCAAGAGGAGCCGAAGCTCCATCCCTAGTTGGAGCAATGCTGCTCCTCGAAGCAGCTACAAAATGCAAGGTATTCATTAATTATTCATTAAGATATTGTTGGTGCAGGGAAGTCATCTCAGGAACTTCAAAGAATAAGATCGGAGTCCTACCTCCATCTTGATCCTGATGGAGTATTTCAGGGTCCCCCAGAAATTCATACATCTGGAGGTATTCTTCGATTTCCTCCCCCGAGGTTTGCGCTCGAGTAACAGACGTCGAAGCCCTAGCTTCTGTTGCTACTACTCTGATCACCGGCGAGCTAGGATTTTCTGGATCCGGTTCTTGAACCCTAGTAGGTTCAGGGTGGATCACCACCACCTCTTCCGTAGTTTCCCGAGGGGGGTCCTCAGTCGCAACTCAAGAATCATCTTCGTCACCGTGCAACAGATAATCTTTGAGCTCTTTTCCCATACAAACCTCTGAAGTTTCTTCTTTTTCAGACTCCTCCGAAGAAGAGCTCCGAATGTCAAGTGAAGCCAGAGATGAGGGAGGTGAAGGAAGCTTGGTTTTCTTCATCACCTTACTTCACAGGAGTCTTCACATCCTTTTTGGAGGTCCTAGTGACAGCTTTCCTCTTCCAAGAGACTGCTCCTGCTGAGTCAAAGTCTGGCAGAGGAAATAACTCTCTGATGCATGAGAAACTTGTTTTTCATGGATTATACATTTCACCTTGTGTGAAACATTGATAATCTTTGAGCTCTTTTCCCATACAAACCTCTGAAGTTTCTTCTTTTTCAGACTCCTCCGAAGAAGAGCTCCGAATGTCAAGTGAAGCCAGAGATGAGGGAGGTGAAGGAAGCTTGGTTTTCTTCATCACCTTCTTCACAGGAGTCTTCACATCCTTTTTGGAGGTCCTAGTGACAGCTTTCCTCTTCCAAGAGACTGCTCCTGCTGAGTCAAAGTCTAGCAGAGGAAATAACTCTCTGATGCATGAGAAACTTGTTTTTCATGGATTATACATTTCACCTTGTGTGAAACATTGAAAATCCATTAACAAGTTGTGATTTAGTTCGATTTACATTTTGCTACAATATATTCGCTCTATAGTGTAACGGAGGCAATCAATCAAAATAAACTATCAATTTTAATCACTGCGAAGTCTTTTTGTAAAGTTTTCTTTGATGTCTCCTTCTAAAGTCCTATTCAAATCCTGTCCGTGGGTTGTGTTTTGAATGATGCGCATTTCTTTGAAGAGCATAGTGCAAGTCACTAGATCTAAGCTAGTTTGCAAGGTACTCTGCGGTTGTTGTACTTTGTAGTGAAGCTTGTTCATGTGAAGCCAATCTCTAAGCATTTTTCAGTTTGGAGCTACCTATTGTGAAGCCTAACACAAAGTTTTGGTGGTTTTCATAGTATTTGTGTGTGAATTCTATTATTGCTAAACTTTGTTCGAAACCTTTCTAAAGTCGTATGCAAAGTCTTTTGAGCTCAGTTTTGACCGGTGTGAAACCAGGTTTGGAGTGTTGGTAATACCTCCAAACTGGTATTAGCGAAGCATGTTTACGGAGGTTGCTTTTTCATAAGAAATTTTTAAAGCTCCTATTCAGCCCCTCTAGTTGCCTTTTCGGTCCAACAGAACATTTTGTTTTCTAGATTAGGTTCAAGTGAGTTTGAGCATGTGAGTCATCTCGACACCGTTCAAGAGATGTAAGCTACCCTCTAGGCACACCATGAGGGGATATCTCAGGTTATGGTTCGGCTTTACCAAACCTACTGGCATGAATATGAAAATTTTACAAAAAAGTTGGGTGAGACTGTTGAAGCTTTGATTGGTCACTTTCAATTGATCATTAACAAGCTTTGGGCCAACAAGGCAGAATAGGATCAGCTTGTCTCAAACCATGAACAGGCTCTTAAGGTTCTTCATACCTTTGATCCTAAGGTCTGGGAGATCAAGGAATAATTTATTGTTGAGAGTTCTTATGATACCTTGATTGTCATAGAGCTTTTCAGTAAGATCAAGGCCTTAGAGGTTGATATTTAGTTGAGATCAAATCTCACTGGTCCTGGTTCCAAAACCTTGGCCCTTACGACTATTGTTAATGCCTCCTCTTTGAGTTGTGATTTGTTCTCCTTGATGTGTATCCCTGAGGATCAGTTGAATTTGCTAGGAGATGATGATTTGTGCTTGTTCAATAGCTATGTTTGTCATGTCTATGATAGAAGGATGATCAAACAACATGTCACAAATCCTAGTTGCTTTGAATGTGGTGATCCAAGTTATTTTATCACTGACTGCCCCAAGTGGAATGACTACAATAAGGGCACCGATAGTGGCTCCTACTACTCCAGCAAGCACAATGGATCTGACAAGAACACCTTCATCAAGGGCAAGCCCAAGTCAAAGTTCTTCTGAAAGGCCATGAAGGACTATCGGCGTGAGAATCGAAGGCGAGACAGAACCTTCTTCACCAAGATTGACGAGAAGTTTGGCAGCCAATCATCCTCTTCTTCCTCTTCATTGAGCTCAAGTGATGAAGAGATCATCAACAAGAAAGGGAAGAAGGTCACGGATTATCCTATTGGTCTCTGCTTCATGGATGGTCACATGTGATCCTTGATAGGCTTACAGCCAAGTTGGTGCAGACTAATGCAAACTTAGAGATTTTTACAATTCCTTCCACCATTTGTGAGCATTGTCCTTCTCTAAGGAAAGATCTAGATGAGAAGAATGCTCTAATCAAGAAGCTAGAAAAGTCCACCCAACAAGATGATGAGTGTGAGGTCTGCTAATCTCAGGTGGAGGTGCTAGCTTCTTTGAGAGAATAGATAGCATGTGCTGAGAATGAGAACTCTTACCTCCGTCAGATCCTGATCGAGTTGGGTGAGTACTAGAGAGCCTCGACTAGGAATGATAATCTAGCAATTCAAGAGGGAAGATGGATTTATACTTGGGTATAGTTACACCGAGGCTGATTTTGAGAGTACTTTGAGCAAGGCAGTGGAGTGGAGTAATTTGAGTCCTGAGGAGAGATATCCTAAGTCCCACACCACTGATTCCTTCCAAACATGTCAGTCGAAAGATGGTGTATTTCATGAAAATCCCAGAGCTGCACCCAAGAAGCCCGTCTAGACTCCCAAGCCGAAAGACCTGCACACTTCGATCTACTCTTTACTAGGACCCTCCAATGCCAAAAAGCCTGCTTTCAACACCACCAAGCCCAAGAACCCAAACACTCAACCACATCCCAAGAAAATGACCGACAATTGTGAGTTCTATAAGAGAGATGGTCATATTGAGGAGTTTTGCTTCAGGAGAAAGCGAGTTGAAAGAGCTAAGAGGCTAGAGGTGGGAAGGAGCAGTTTTACTAGTATGGTGCTAAACAGAGGGTTCATCGATGCAATGAGAGGTGAGATGCCAGGGCACATCGTGTACGTGGTGGTAGGGGAGATGACTTTCATGCATGTACTCCGGAGGGTGGTTACTGTTCTGATAGAGCTCCAAGTCGTTCTCGATACGGCTTTGGATCTCATGGCAGTGATTTTAGGAAGTTTGGAGGACCACACGTTGAGAGAGAGCCATGCTTTGGTCCTGAGTGCTATGCATCTTTTGGTTTTCTTAGAAGTGGTTTAGAGTCTTGTTTAGGTTCTAACCATTTTACACCTTTTGGTTTTCATACTTTTGAGTAGATGGCTCAGCACTAGTTCAGTTCTTTTGCTAACCCCAATATCGGATAATTTTCTTATCAGTTTTACCCTTGATTTTGTAGGATCGAGGTGATGAGGACATCTCGCACAATGATAAATACACTCCTCACTATATTAGTCTAGGACCAATTACTCGCTCACGTGCCCAGAAGCAATATTATGAGGTGTGTTCGTTCCTTGTTATCCACACTGTTGGAATGACGGATCGAGCCAACAGGTTTCTTGGTGGATGAGAGTAATGGAGTGTAGGACTCAGACTGTATTCTTGGATCGTGTGTTTATTACAACTGGAGACGGGGGTATTTATAGGGCCACCCGTCCCGAACGGGTCTAATGCCTCGAAAAACCCCCCAACCGTTACTCGGCCTAACACAGGCTTGTAATACAAACAAGAATAGCTGCTACATGGTACAGACAGGAAGGCGCGATTTTGATAGCGTATCAACTGTCGGGCGCTGCAACGATCGCCCGACACAGCGCAGACGATCGCGATCCTACCGATCGCTTTGTCTGAGGGTCCCTTCTGTACGCTTCGTAGTTCCCGGAGACCCCTAAGCCTCCTCCCTCGGGCCCGCAGGTACCTTCGGCACAGGACGCCAGGCCTTCTGGACGTGGCCTCTCTCCCCAACCGTACTACTATTCGTGCTTCTAACTGCCATCGAGATTATCTCCCCCAACACACACTAATATGAATGAGGATGGGATGGTACTTATGGGAAATATTTTCAACCTTAGGAACATGGGAGCAGCACTTCAGGACTTGCCAGCCGACCACCAATCGGCCGATCAACTCCACCACTCGGACCACCATCGGCATCAGCCACCACTCGGACATTGCCCTCCATCGGGATAGGCCACCACTCGGACCACCATTGGCATCAGCCAAGACTTAGGCATTGGCCTCAATCGGCATCTGCTGGCCACCGATTTCAATGGTCGAAGCTGCCTTAGTGCGTGCATGTGTGCTGCCATCGGCCAACCGTCACGTGAGATCTTTAGCACCACCCCATCTCGTGCCTCCCCTAGACTCTTCTCCAGCGTTCATATCCTCTCCTCCTCTTCACTATAAATAGATACCTCCTCTCTTCTTTCCCCCAAGTCGAGAGAGCATTGCCTCTGTGCCATGCTGTTGCCGCACCAAGCACTGCCGCCCACTACTCGTCACGCCCTTGCCGCTGCCCCGTATTGCCGCCCTTTGCACGCCCCTCCTCCCTACCGAGCGCACCGCCTCTGTTTGCCTCCATGTGCTGCCCCCTGCTCGCCTCCCATGCTACTCCTGCTTCCTTCTGGTTTGTCCTGCTGCTGGCTACAATACTCTGAAAAACAAAATGAGAACATCAACAGCAAGCTACAGTGGCCTTCCTCGATCAATTTTTCGATGTGAGATTTCTTCCTTTCTTTATTTCTTTGATCTCGATTTGTTATTGTTAAAATATGATGATCCCATTCTAAACTATTAATCTGTCTATCCCGTTCTGATATATTAATTTGGTGATCCTGTCCCGATCTACTAACCCAGTTGTTCTGTTCCGATCTAATTTATCTCATCATTGTCCATGATCTAATTCATGTTAAGCAATCTTCATTTATTTATCGTTCATCAATTCTGATATATTAACCTAGCATTATCCCTGCTAATCTGATGTTCCACTTCGTTCCGTTGTGTTCCATCCCGAAGGTCATATTTGTCATTAAACGTTCTCCGCCATCATTTCGTTTCTTACATTGGAGTTAATATTCGTAGTCATTCATCGTCATTTACTGTGGATGAGTGCCACCTTGCTCTCTTTTATTTGATCTATTCCATCGATCTTGATTTGATTGATGTTCGTTAGTCAGACCAATGACGTTCAGTGGTGTTATCACCAATCATCGATTGTTCGTAGCCGTTCGTTTCCATTCATAATCGAGTCTCGTCGATTTAATCTATACCCTTCGACATGGTTGTGAAGGCTCGATCAGTTAAGCCTTTACGCGTACAATTAGTCAATTGTCTATTTATCCTTAGTCAAATGGACTAGGTTGTTCAATGGTCACAACCTATTCCAATCGTTCGACTAGATCCATTTATACCCTTTTATTTCATATCAATCATCGCCATCAATTCAACTCATCCTTTGTTTTCAATTGAATCATAATCCATCGATCTACCCTTGTCTCAACTCAAGTTCAATCATTTTATTTCATCCTATACAAGTGAGTATGTTGATTTCATATCAACCGTCTCATTTAATCCGAAGGAATAATCTCGCAGTTATTTCTTTACTTTTTAGAGTTCTATCATTTCATCTGAATGAATCAGATCTTCTAAAATTCATATATATTCCATTTGAACTCCAAATTGATCCATTCAACTTCCTAAAATCATCTAGATTCGTGCTCTACTTGAATGTGTACTTGGACCTTATCGCTGGTGCACCATTCGACGTCATCTCATCCTATGTCAGAAGAACTTCACAAGAAGTTTCCTATCATTTCATGTGATCTTCTAAATTCTATATCTTTCCCATCCTACCTCCGATTCACTCCTTTCAAGTTTCATAATTGTTGATGTGTTTCTTGATCACACTTTGACACACGCGTGGTGTGGGAGATCTGCTTAACTCCACTACATGTCCTACGTTCTTAGAAAAAGGGTTCAAGGCGTGCCAATAATTTTGACCCAGCAATTGATAAGGGAACAGAAAATATAACATTAATAGCATAGCCAATTGAATGGCAAGTCAATGACTGTGGAAAAGATGGTGAAATCGTGGAATATCATGCCTTTCGGCCATAGGCCCAATGACTAGGGGCAATGTAATCAGCGGATGCGCCATCAGCCGATGAGATAAGAAGCTTTACTCATACGGGACGATGGACACTCTCCGATGGCGAATAAGATGTGGCATTGGATTGAAGATAACCCATCGGCTCGTACTCTTAGAGAAATAAATAAGACATCCCAGATAACATGTGTATATCATGAAAATCATCACAATAACTAGATGATACCTAACCAAGACAGTAGCTAGTCACGATGATCTTAATAATATGTCAAAGTATTTGGCATACTTTATTTAGATGAGCAGTATATAGTATGAAAGAGATACAATAGAAAGAGATGTCAGACCTAAACGATGAAGCCTCAAACTATCAAACCTAGATCATATCAATCTAAGAGATCATATCAATCAGGGTTAGACAGGGAGTCTAATGCCAGATGGTCGAGGTTGTCAGTCGAAGTTGAGAGTGAACCCAGATGTACGCATCGAGATCAAGCAGGACATGAGATGGAGGTTGATCAAAACGAAGTGTCAGTTGAGTCAGCGAAAGGGAAGACAGTTCAAGTGACAAGGCGGCTCGAGGGATCGAGAGCGGGAGAGACTTGCTGGCAGTCGAGTTCGCGGACTGACGACGTTCATCGACGATTGGGAAGGCTTTCTCGGTTTTTCCTGAAAACTGTCGAACCACTAAATGTTTTAAATTCAATAAATAGGAGTTTAGTTTTATTTGAGTATTTCAGTTTAATACTGTAAACTTTTCGTATATTTTTGGAATTGTCAAGTTCTGAAAATATATTAAAAGGTTGAGTCTAGTTGTATTTTTTAGAGTCAAATAGGGGTAATTTTCAGGATATTTTATTCTGAAATTGCGTAAGGGTCTTTTTGTAAAAGTGTCTTATAGAATGTGCCTACTTAAGGGGTCTTCTTCCCTAGGTTTTGGTTGGACATTTAATGGGGTTTTGAATCAAAAACACCAGAAATTCTCTATGGCTGTGCATCCCTTACCCGCTACAGTAAAATCGTTACTGTTGCTTGTAATGTTTCAACCAATTCCTGCGCTGCTGAATGCCTCTCTGTTCTTCTGATTTTTCCACTGGAACCTCTTGGAACTCCTGACCAGTTGCCTTAGGGATTTAATTCGTGGATGAACAACTATCAACAGGTGAGTTCCTGTCCTTCTATACTCAGTTTCCCTTGATGAATTGATTGATGTCTTCTTGAGTAGATCTGAAGTCATGTTCTAGTTTAGTGACTATTACTGAATTGATTGTTTTATGAGGTGATGAAATATTTGGTCTAATACTATAGGATTTGTCATTCTATTTCATCTTGATCTCTGCAGTGGGTACTAGTCAAGCTATCTTATGGTTTAGTTGAGAAGAGATTTTCCTGTTTGTGTTAACCTTTTTGCTATTTTATTAATCTGTGTTCTTCCCTATTGTGTGAAGCTGACTTGTCTGATTTGTAATAGTGCGGATTCTTTTTGTTGGGTCATCCTAAGTTGAAGCAAAATACTGCTCCTCTAGTATTTTTTAGTTGATTCTGATCATGAAATTTGTGGACTATATGCTTTGCTATATATTTTCTACAGTGATTCAGGTGTATTGAAGTTTTTACAACTTGGTCTAAAATTTCTGGTCTATCTACTTCATATTCAGAACTGTGGGTATTAACTTCTAGTGTCAGCTTTGTGACGAGTTGAGTGATTCAATTGTATTTGTATTCTTAAGTTTACTGACAGAATGTTTTCTCAAGAGCTCAAGATCTTTATTCTTCAGTTTGAATACTAGATCAGATTATTTTCAGAGACTGCCATATCCAAGTTCTGGTTAAATCTGAATTAAAGAATTTCTGAAATCAATTGATTGATCTGTGTTAGTGTCTCTGATTCTCTGTTTATTGCTGAGCTTTATACTCTGATGTACAGCATTTAACTGAAATATAGCAAATTACTTTTGAATTCAGACTTAACTGAACTTGTGTTGTGCCAATTCTAGTTTCATCTCAATTCTGGTCTAATGTGTCACAAATACTCTGAAATTGAGATCTGAGCTTCTTATTACTTTTGTCAATCTGTAAAAGTCGAGAATCTTTTTTGTGAACAGTTTGGAGGATCAATTACTGAGATTCAGAGAATTTGATTCAGTATTTACTGTTGTTGATCATGCTATTGTAGTTTTCCTGTTTGAAGAATATCTTCTAAAAATGCTCTACAGTGTAATCTTTTCACATGGTTTTGATTGTTGTTGCTTATGACACTGAAATATTGTTCATTAACCTGCAGTAGTACTGAACTACATGTTATCTGAAATTGCACTTAGGTCAGATTAAAACTTGTGAACAATTCTGATTAGTAGTTAAAGAGTTTTCACTGTTTTTCATTTATGTTTCAGTTTGGTACTCAATTCAGCTTTGTTTTGATTGGAACTCTTCCCTATATTGAAAAGGAACATCTGTTGTTAGACAAAATTTTGCCAAAGAGTTGAAGTGAATTCTGTTGTGTACAAACTACATTTTCAGGTTCTGAAATCTATTTATGAATAGTGTTGCTGAAAATACTTGAGTTGTGCTAAATATTTCTGCAAACTGAGTTGTGGCAATATGAATCAAATCTCTAGATAGATTTATGAGCTTGAGTTGAAACTGTTTTTGATTTCTGAAAGTCTTCATTCATTGCAATATTGAAAATTATTCTCTAACAAGATTCTATGTATTTGCAGTTGAATATTGATATCTGGTTGATACTGTTCAAGTGATCAAATGAACTACAAATCATTGATTCTTGCCATATTGATCTAGAACTGAATTACACTATACTGTTCATCATCTAAGTTTCAACAAGAGTTGAATTGTGTACTTCATTTTCATAATGGCTAATTTGTGAGTCTATTGCAAGGTCTAGTATTGATTGATCTTCATATTCATCAATTGAGTTTGCTGATTAAATTGTTGATCTGCTACAGTAATTGCTGATCTGATTTAATTGTTATCCTTTATAATTAGCTACAGTGGTTGTTGAATCAAACTGATCTCTGAATTTCATTGGAGTTTTGTGTGCCTTCTTGATTCTTGAACGAGTTTTTGGTGTTTTAAAATTGGTTATAAAGGTTGTATCGAAATAGATTGTAGAGGGGTCGATTCACCCCCTCTAGTCGCCATTCTGATCCCACATAGCCTTATACCTAGCAAATACATCGAGAACATCCGGTGACTATACCGTTTCCACATTCACCTAGCTCAAGAGATCAATCTAATGCAGCCTTGAGGATACTGATCTAATCGGTACGGATGTTGGGGGTGGTGGGACTCATCCCTTCACCAGATATCGAAATGATGTAGCCCAGCTCTGAGTGTCGAACCCCGCCGAATAAACCTTAGAAGCCAAGGGTGGTGATGTGCCGAGTAGTTGATTGACAAAGATATGTTTTCTAAGCTAACTAGGGATACATATTTATAGTCCAGAGACTTGTCGTCCAAGTACTCTATCCTAACCTATTCCTGGTAATCTTCATCTTCTTTTCCGCTCTTATCTCCATCGGATCTCCTGCACATGATCATCTCATAACAGCATGTACGGGCTTCCTTGACTTTTCTTGACCGGATCCTCTTTGACTTCTGTTGACAATGTGGCATCTTTAGTAGGTCTGGGCTTTTACCAAATCTTGGTGTCAACACATACCCCCAGTTTCGGAGCATTATGTAGCTGTTGATGCTTTGAAATTAACAACAGTTATTATCCATGCTGTCACATCTTCTAAAACATCTATCCACATGATCTTTTCACTTTGATTGCCAGCTAAAACCCTTCATCTTCCTTATAACTTCTCTTAACATTCTGGCATCATAATTTTCTTTTCTTCCCACTTCTTCATCTTCGGCCATTTTAAACTACGATGGGTGTTGCCTGGTCCGATGTATCTATGTCTATTGTTCGCAACGTCGGACTATGCTTCATCCCACACAGTTTTGGTACTGGTGTTCTTTAAGCCGAAGATTCGGTTCCTATAATCTTGGGTCTGCAAAGATCTCGGCATTTTCAAAAACCATACTCGCGATTACCTTTTGACGAATGTTGTTGGTGGCCCTACCAAATTCGGTGAAATCGGCTTGACCCGGCCACCATGGAGTCTCTTCTAGGTTAATCGTCGTTTCCTTGCAACCGCCACTACTCGCCATGTTCATTCTCCTTTGGCAGCCCCTTGTTTTTGGCATCACTGATGATGGCCATCGTCAACGCAGTCCCAGAGGTAATCTCTTGATATCTCCCTTTTCTTTAGTTCTTTCTGGTTCGTTCGTTTTCTCCGCCCCTTTTTCATTGTCTTCTTCATGGTTTCTTTGTAGAACTTGTGGAACCAGGTCTCGATTCCTCTTATCGATCACACGAGTCATCGATGTCTACGTCCAATGGGCAACCCCGATGCTGTTGATGTTATTAATGTGGAAACCAATCGAATCCCCTTCACACATTCCACCATGCTATTTTCTAATTGGCACCTTAGCTTTAGGGCTTTCCCTTCCTCACTTCCTAGCTAGCATGATTGGTAACTTAGGGTATCGGCCATCAAACGCATGTCTTGGGAGGAAATCGGCATCAACCATTGCATCTGTCTTTCTCTTGCTGAACCTTATAAGAATGAATCGCTTCTTGCCGCCGATTGTTACTTTGGGTCCGATACTCTTAACGCCTTTGTTTTTTGCAATTGCCCGATGACTCCTTCTCTACTTGACGTACTTGCCTTTACCTCTCCTTGCAATCCTCTTTCTTTCCATTCCAAGGAAACCCATCGTCTTGGTGTAGAAACCACCAGTGGTTGGGGCAAGTATATTATGAAGCACAACAAGTAGACTGGCCCCGTTGACATCGAAGAACATGTTGCCTTCCTCAATCTCTGGTTGGAGTGGTTTGTGTTTTGTGGATCCACTCTAGGTCCAACCACCCACCTTCAATACCTGGCTGAGAAGCTTGCTGTCAGAAAGAAGGTTCCTCTTGGCCGATACCTCATTAGCACCACTTATCATCTTCTCTATCAGGTATTGGCTGGATTATTGGCTAGTCAGTCCGTCGGCCATTTTGGCAGACATTGGTGGTTCCTACAGCTTTGGCTCAACATTTAACTTGCTGAAGTGACCAGCGAGTCCTCTTTTTCCTTAATTGAATTCCCTAGGGATTACTCTGAATCGGCCGCTCCCGTATATCGCTAGTGTTCGTCTTTGGGTGAGGCTGCCTCTTGTCGATCCCCTTCTCGATTACAGCCCGAATCCTTGAGCTTCAGGTTCAAAGCTTTTTACCGTGTTCGTGGACTCGAGAAGATCATATGGTTTGCATATGAATTCTTATCTGAATATGAGTATCCTTATGAATTTATCTTGACCGACGCGTGCCGGAATGAGGGTCCATTAGAATTTTTAAAACCCTGATCACCCCTTGCCTTTTGCCTATCAACTTCACTACCCATCAGACTTCTTATAAGTTTTATCACCTGACAGTCTTCTCGCGGTAGCTAGGGTTCGACCAGCTTCCTCCTCAACTATTCTTTATCGGTCGAATCCAAATGCGCGGAGAAATTGTGAATGCCTGGGAGTATGATAACCTATCTCGAATAGCTGATGGGGCTTTGAAAATAACAACGGTTATTATCCATGCTGTCACATCTTCTAAAACATCTATCCACATGATCTTTTCACTTTGATTGCCAGCTGAAACCCTTCATCTTCCTTATAACTTCTCTTAACATTCTGGCTTCATAATTTTCTTTTCTTCCCACTTCTTCATCTTCGGCCATTTTAAACTACGATGGGTGTTGCATGGTCCGATGTATCTATGTCTATTCTTCACGACATCGGACCAGGCTTCATCCCACACAGTTTTGGTACTGGTGTTCTTTAAGCCGAAGATTCGGTTCCTATAATCTTGGGTCTGCAAAGATCTCGGCATTTTCAAAAACCATACTCGCGATTACCTTTTGACGAATGTTGTAGGTGGCCCTACCAAATTCGGTGGAATCGGCTTGACCCGGCCACCATGGAGTCTCTTCTAGGTTCATCGTCATTTCCTTGCAACCGCCACTACTCGCCATGTTCATTCTCCTTTTGCAGCCCCTTGTTTTTGGCATCACTGACGATGGCCATCGTCAACGCAGTCCCAGAGGTAATCTCTTGATATCTCCCTTTTCTTTAGTTCTTTATGGTTCGTTCGTTTTCTCCGCCCCTTTTTCATTGTCTTCTTCATGGTTTCTTTGTATAACTTGTGGAACCAGGTCTCGATTCCTCTTATCGATCACACGAGTCATCGATTTCTACGTCCAATGGGCAACCCCGAAGCTGTTGATGTTATTAATGTGGAAACCAATCGAATACCCTTCACACATTCCACCATGCTATTTTCTAATTGGCACCTTAGCTTTAGGGCTTTCCATTCCTCACTTCCTGGCTAGCGTGATTGGTAACTTAGGGTATCGGCCATCAAACGCATGTCTTGGGAGGAAATCGGCATCAACCATTGCATCTGTCTTTCTCTTGCTGAACCTTATGAGAATGAATCGCGTCTTGCCGCTGATTGTTACTTTGGGTCCGATACTCTTAACGCCGTTGTTTTTTGCAATTGCCCGATGACTCTTTCTCTATTTGACGTACTTGCCTTTACCTCTCCTTGCAATCCTCTTTCTTTCCATTCCAAGGAAACCCATCGTCTTGGTGTAGAAACCACCGGTGGTTGGGGCAAGTATATTATGAAGCACAACAAGCAGACTGGCCCCGTTGACATCGAAGAACATGTTGCCTTCCTCAATCTCTGGTTGGAGTGGTTTGTGTTTTGTGGATCCACTCTAGGTCCAACCACCCACCTTCAATACCTGGCTGAGAAGCTTGCTGCCAGAAAGAAGGTTCCTCTTGGCCGATACCTCATTAGCACCACTTATCATCTTCTCTATCAGGTATTGGCTGGATTATTGGCTAGTCAGTCCGTCGGCCATTTTGGCAGACATTGGTGGTTCCTAAAGCTTTGGCTCAACATTTAACTTGCTGAAGTGACCAACGAGTCCTCTTTTTCCTTAATTGAATTCCCTAGGGATTACTCTGAATCGGCTGCTCCCGTATATCGCTAGTGTTCGTCTTTGGGCGAGGCTGCCTCTTGTCGATCCCCTTCTCGATTACAGCCCGAATCCTTGAGCTTCAGGTTCAAAGCTTTTTACCGTGTTCGTGGACTCGAGAAGATCATATGGTTTGCATATGAATACTTATCTGAATATGAGTATCCTTATGAATTTATCTTGACCGACGCGTGCCGGAATGAGGGGACCATTAGAATTTTTAAAACCCTGATCACCCCTTGCCTTTTGCCTATCAACTTCACTACCCATCAGACTTCTTATAAGTTTTATCACCCGACTGTCTTCTCGCGGTAGCTAGGGTTCGACCAGCTTCCTCCTCAACTATTCTTTATCGATCGAATCCAAATGCGCGGAGAAATTGTGAATGCCTGGGAGTATGATAACCTATCTCGAATAGCTGATGGGGCTTTGAAATTAACAACGGTTATTATCCATGCTGTCACATCTTCTAAAACATCTATCCACATGATCTTTTCACTTTGATTGCCAGCTGAAACCCTTCATCTTCCTTATATCTTCTCTTAACATTCTGGCTTCATAATTTTCTTTTCTTCCCACTTCTTCATCTTCGGCCATTTTAAACTACGATGGGTGTTGCCTAGTCCGATGTATCTATGTCTATTCTTCGCGACGTGGGACCAGGCTTCATCCCACACAGTTTTGGTACTAGGTGTTCTTTAAGCCGAAGATTCGGTTCCTATAATCTTGGGTCTGCAAAGATCTCGGCATTTTCAAAAACCATACTCGCGATTACCTTTTGACGAATGTTGTAGGTGGCCCTACCAAATTCGGTGGAATCGGCTTGACCCGGCCACCATGGAGTCTCTTCTAGGTTCATCGTCGTTTCCTTACAACCGCCACTACTCGCCATGTTCATTCTCCTTTGCAGACCCTTGTTTTTGGCATCACTAACGATGGCCATCGTCAACGCAATCCCAGAGGTAATCTCTTGATATCTCCCTTTTCTTTAGTTCTTTCTGGTTCGTTCGTTTTCCTCCGCCCCTTTTTCATTGTCTTCTTCATGGTTTCTTCGTAGAACTTGTGGAACCATGTCTCGATTCCTCCTATCGATCACACGAGTCATCGATTTCTACGTCCAATGGGCAACCCCGATGCTGTTGATGTTATTAATGTGGAAACCAATCGAATCCCCTTCAGACATTCCACCATGCTATTTTCTAATCGGCACCTTAGCTTTAGGGCTTTCCCTTCCTCACTTCCTAGCTAGCGTGATTGGTACCTTAGGGTATCGGCCATCAAACGCATGTCTCGGGAGGAAGTCGGCATCAACCATTGCATTTGTCTTTCTCTTGCTGAACCTTTTAAGAATGAATCACGTCTTGCCGCCGATTGTTACTTTGGGTCCGATACTCTTAACGCCTTTGTTTTTTGCAATTGCCCGATGACTCCTTCTCTACTTGACGTACTTGCCTTTACCTCTCCTTGCAATCCTCTTTCTTTCCATTCCAAGGAAACCAATCGTCTTGGTGTAGAAACCACCGGTGGTTGGGGCAAGTATATTATGAAGCACAACAAGCAGACTGGCCCCGTTGACATGAAAGAACATGTTGCCTTCCTCAATCTTTGGTTGGAGTGGTTTGTGTTTTGTGGATCCACTCTAGGTCCAACCACCCACCTTCAATACCTGGCTGAGAAGCTTGCTGCCAAAAAGAATGTTCCTCTTGGCCGATACCTCATTAGCACCACTTATCATCTTCTCTATCAGGTATTGGCTGGATTATTGGCTAGTGAGTCCGTCGGCCATTTTGGCGGACATTGGTGGTTCCTACAGCTTTGGCTCAACATTTAACTTGCTGAAGTGACCAGCGAGTCCTCTTTTTCCTTAATTGAATTCCATAGGGATTACTCCGAATCGGCTGCTCCCGTATATCGCTAGTGTTCGTCTTTGGGCGAGGCTGCCTCTTGTCGATCCCCTTCTCGATTACAGCCCAAATCCTTGAGCTTCAGGTTCAAAGCTTTTTACCGTGTTCGTGGACTCGAGAAGATCATATGGTTTTCATATGAATACTTATCTGAATATGAGTATCCTTGTGAATTTATCTTGACCGACGCGTGCCGGAATGAGGGGTCCATTAGAATTTTTAAAACCCTGATCACCCCTTGCCTTTTGCATATCAACTTCACTACCCATCAGACTTCTTATAAGTTTTATCACCTGACTGTCTTCTCACGGTAGCTAGGGTTCGACCAGCTTCCTCCTCAACTATTCTTTATCGGTCGAATCCAAATGCGCGGAGAAATTGTGAATGCCCGGGAGTATGATAACCTATCTCGAATAGCTGATGGGGCGCCCTATGGCGACCTCTCTCCTTGGTCCGCTTGTACCATCGGGTCCATCGACTTTGACGCGTTGTGGGGTGAATGGTCACTGCACCTTTTTGAATTGGTCTTTGTGGTCGTACTACGAGCACTTGTATCTTGAGTATACCGATGATTCCTCACTGGTATATTTCTTGACTCTCTTCGCCCATCTTCCTTATTATCTTGCGTCATGCAGGGGTGGCACAGATACCCCACAAGTGAGCTGAAGCGGCTGACCGATTGACTATAAACCACGATTGGTTGTCGACATTGTGGGTAGTGGGGCTCCTGCCTCGAAGGATTTGCTCTTCGATGGGCGAGTCAAAACTCCAGCGCGTAAGCGCAAGGTATCAGACGAAGGAGTTCGCCGATCTACCAGACCTCGACCTGGCCAGGTACGTTTTTAATCTCCCATAGGCTTGATGATGTCTTTCCTCCTTCGTAATGTGTTCCCTCTCTCTCTCTCTAGTCGACGTCGTCTTCTCCTCTGGCTGATATGCCTACATCCGCACCCGTGGATCCCGATGTGTCGGCCAATGTGGCTTATACGACAACCATTGTAGAGGTTGACATGTCGGGAGATGTGTTGCTCAGTGTTGGGGTTCCTCCTATTTCATCTCATGAAGTACTCAACTCATTTCACCCTTCTCGTTTGTCTTTTACGTATCTGACATCAACCTCCATGACAGTAGATGATGGATGCTATTGGGTAGTCTGTCCCCCAAGGTAGGCTTGAGGAATATGGGTCACACACTCTCCCAGTGGCCTATGGTACCGCTGTTTCTTCTATAGATGGTATCGGGCGATTGGCTGCCTTTGCTGCGCCTATTGATGTAACTGCCTTTACGCCCACCATTATGATGAGTCTTTTCTTATCGCTTTTCTCCTTCTAGTCTTTTGCCGAGCAGTTTTCCTTTGATGTTCGACTGTTTATGGAGGGAGGTACTAGTGTTCCCTCATCGGCGTAGACTCAGCTGCCTTTGGATGTGAAAGAGGTGTGTTGGATCTACTGCACTGCCTAGGTGATCTAGTGGAGGTCTTGGTTAATGATTCAGGGGCGCTACAGGGGCGCTTCAATTGTAGGGGAGTAGGGGAGGACGCAAGTCAGCAAATTCAAAATTTACGCCCTTAGCCCAAGACTCATGCGCGTGTGAGATCATCGATCGGTACCTTTACTTCTAGCATGAGACACACTAGGTGTGTCGGAAGAAGATGTTGGAGTAGCGTGTCAAGCTTATCCTAGCTTCGTCCTTGCTGTCCCTCTGTAGGACCGAAAGTAGCGACTAGAGGGGGGTGAATGGGCGCCTAAAAATTTCTTGCGAATCAAAAACCTAATTCCCAACACCCTACGCACCTTGACAAACAACCGACAGTAGCAAAGCAGATCGCAGGAAATCAAAGTTGTCTAGCCTAAAAATGACTGGTGTCCTAAATAAAACGATATTTAAAACTAAACTAAACTAAATAAAATAACTACAGTAAATAAAAATATGTTCTCAAAAATATTTAATGGCATAAGGAAAAATACCTAAATATATTAATAAATATTCAAATTGTAGTCTAAAAATAAAATACTAATCAACTAAATAAAACATGGATCATCCAGAAATTAATTCAGAAATAAACCTAAAATATTTCACTTTAAATCTAGAATAAAAATATTACTGCGACTAGTAATAAATTTTTTCTTTTTATATGAGCAGATTAAAATACTTAAATAAATAATATGCGAGCACTAATAAAATTTTTGCAGATAAAAATTAACTACGAAGTTATTAACTAGATTTGCATGCTAATTAAAAATAGATGATTATCTATCTAATTAATCTAACTAGAAAAATAGTAGATTAAAAAACTTACCTGCGTTTCACTTGATCTGCTGCCGTGGAAAGCAATCAGCTCTGTTGGGCCCCACGCGCCGCTCGGTCGCCCACAGTTTCCCTCACGCGCCGCTCGGCCGCCTGCGTCCTAGCGTCTCCGCGCGAAAATCCGTGTCATCGAAACTCGTCTCGGCCGCCGTAGCACCAAAAGCTGATTGCACGCCTGCATTTTTGCCACAGGACGGGACGCAGCAATGCTGCTGCATGTGCGAGCTGACCTACGCCTTGGCCGCTGCCTGTCAAATTCTTGCGCGAGCTGTGTGCACGCGCCTGGCTAAGCTGCAACTGCACGCAAGCCACGCCGTGCAGCTAAACCCTAGCTTCCTACATAGGTGCTGCCGAGCCTGATGCCGCTGCGCTACGCCGCGCTAGGCGCTGGCATCCCACGTAGGCGCTGCATGACGTGTGTAGCTCGCTTGCTGCGATCTTTTGCGCCAGATGCAGTAGCATGGCGAAAAAGAACTAGCAGCCAGAGACAAATCGCACACACAAAGAAAGAGATGAAAATCTGGCTGACGAGAAAAAAAAGATGGCAGTCGACTATAGATTAATCTAGAAAATGACAGTCGACCCTAACCCTAGGGGGTTGGGGCCTATTTATAGGCAGCCCACTGATACAAGAAAAAACTAATTCACCCCTATGGTAAATTACACTGACTCTAAAAATAAAATTCGAAATTACTAAAATACCCTTAGAATATTCAACTGACTCGAATAACAAATATTTTGGACTTAAATACTGAATATTAAAATCTTAAATAAAGATAATCATCGGTTGTCCGTTTTGCGCCGAAACTGACAAAGCATCCATCGTCTTCGCACCGAGTACCCGGATCGGGCCGACCCGATTTCGTAGCTTCCTCAGCGCAGCAATCGCTCAATGCCCGTGTACCTGAGTGAAACCCCGGTCAACAGACCAGTGGATCCTCCGCCGCTCCTAGCCCATGTACTCGGATTGGGCCAGCCTGACTTCGTAGCTCCTCTGCCCGGCTATCGATCGCTTTCACGTGTACCTGAGTCACACGCGCCCTAGACACGGCAGGTCTTCATGTCTCCTCTTTGACTTCCATTGACAATAACTCATCACATCTAGAGCATAAGATCCATGCTCTTCAACATGGTTCCTCAATCTCCACCTTGATGAGTGCATTGTAAACATCCTTCTTCAGCAATTCTTTAGAACCTGCAAAACATGTGGAAACACGAAAACAAAAAGAAGAGAAAATAGAAAGAAGAAAATAAAATAAAAGTTTAACCGTAATGACCAAAAGCCAAACAAAAGCAAGAAAAATGGTCATTATGGTGAACCAAAAGTAAAGATGCAATCTCATAACTATCAACAAGTATCTCAAGAATAACGACAAAAGAGACTGAAAACTCCCCCTGAAATAAATCTGAGAGAAAGACAAAAACTCTCCCTAAACTCTTCTCCAAAATTTCTCCCCCTTGTTGACAATTGGACTCATCAAGTGAGACTAAATGCACTCTAAAAGAAACACAGACACAAACTTCTCTTGAAATGTAGCTCCCCCTCAAAATATTCCATGAATGCAAATGGAGTGCGGGTGGAGTGTAAAAATCATGCTTCTTAGATATTATTAACTGCAATTACAACATCTAACAGGTATAGCAAAAGATATATCGTCTAAGATACATGACATGATCAGTGCAATAGATGATATCTAAAGAGATTCATTAGCACGCATTTTTCGATTTTTGCAAACAAAAGCATCACCACATTTTCTAGTTGACAAGCAAAGTAAAGCATGAGATGCAAAGGCTAACTGATATCTAACAAGATAAGCATTGTCCAGAACAAAGTGCTTCAGCAAACTTGTTATCTTTTTATTTTTTCAGACTTTTTCTTTTTCCTTTTTCATTTTCTTCCAGGGGTTATTTGCATGTCAACCTTATGCTAACTGACCAAGTCAAGCCTAGGCCAGAACTGGACCATCAGAAGGTTAAGACATTGGTCTTGGCATACATATTACACCGTCCTAGTTCATACCAAAGTGCTATGGTAAGCAGTCCAGAACAATGCAATGCAACTGTTGGGGGAAAATACTTCATCCTCAGGGTAACTGCTGTAATAAGACAAAGGCAGGCTATTTAGCCGAAGGTTTCCAACATCTAACTCCGGATTTAGTACTGGGACAAGTTTGAAGGATAGAGGCGAACTCTAGTTCGGAGTATATCTTCGAACGTAGACTCTCCAGAGAACCTCCTTGCCAGCTAAGATGGAAGGCTTATCTTTTTTCTCATTATATTAGTCTTTTACCATTTTAGCCCTATTAAGGGTATCGGATAGTTTCCACTATGTCGGTTGTAATAGAGGGGTTAAAAGGTCTTTTCCTTATGATTTTGGCCTATAAATACCCCCTGTTTTACCCTATAATGAGGATCGAATACTGAGTTATTCAATACACATCTTCGAACTGTTTTGAGCTATTATCCATTTCGGAGGCTTGAAATAGATTACTTCACAAACACTTCGTTTGTTAGTTTCTACTCTTTAGAAACCTGTTAGCGTAATCTTTTACGCCAACAGTTGGCGCCGTCCATGGGGAACCTAGTCCAATAAACTTCGTTCTCTACCAAGTTCTCAAACCATGCCTCCCAAGTGGAGTTTAGTTGGTAGTCCTACTCGGAGGTCCCCTCGGACCTCCGAAGTAAGATCTTCGAACACAGTCGAGGTCGGAGGATCATCGGCAATTCCTCCACCTCAGACTCCCGAACCCGAAGGGCTTCCCCTTCCTCGAGCATACGGAGTTCCTCCCCCAACTCCATCCGTACTTCGGCCAACCGGAGTCCCTCTTCTAGCTCAGATTGCCCTTTGAACTGACACGTATAGTTCTCAAGACCTGGAAGGTCCTTCCGGAGGAAATGAAGATGGTCTTGGCGATATGGCCGCCTAAATGGCCAGTCTCCAAGCTGAAGTAGTGATGCGTCACGGGGTCCCGATCTTCACGACGTAGGATCGATCTTCAGATAACTAGCTGTAGAATAGCCGGATAACTTGATGCAAGCAGCGATAACTAGTGCAACCTGGCAAATAAAACTCGAAGCCAACCACCGTCTTTAACCGACAACCTGAATCGAGGATTCGCCCAACCACACTCTCAAAGAACCAACCAACACAGCCTACAATCAATCAAGGAGGACCTTGAAGGGAGTAGGAGCACCAATTGTGATGAGGACATCACTTCACATGATACACACATGGAGCCTCCACCTACAATTCAACTACAAGGACCAATCACACGCGCTCGTGCCCGTCGCTTGAACCATGAGGTTAATTCTTTCCTTAGCAACTATGTTAATATTTGTTTGGACGGGATGCTACTGAATACTAGCGATATTTTGTTGCTTAGGAACATGGGAGATGGAATAGAAGAATTGGAGTTGAAGACGGAGTCGCACGGATGATTTGAAGTCAAGAATTCGCTGGTTGCGACTACATTAACCACCCTGCACCAAAATGGTCATAACTTCCTCATACGAAGTCCGATTGGCGCGTTCTTTGACTTTTTGGAAAGCTGAGGAGAAGACGGATCGTTTGCCATTGGTTTCACCTCATTTGGAGTCTCGAGTCGTCCTGTGTATTTAAAACAGTCCTGCGTGACAGAAGTGGGCCATGTTGGCCCATGGTCTGAGTCTGTACGTCTTCTAGCCCACAACCTGTGTCTGTTCGCCTTCCACAGGCCGCCGCCCTATATATTCTCATGCCAGCCGCCGCTAGGGTTAGGTTTTGCTTTGTTTGCATCTACACTGTTGTGTTTAGATCCCGCCTCTTGCACCGGACCGATTGGCTGCTGCAT